>CAWUFW010001224.1:1577500-1580000 GCA_963921515.1 Calotriton arnoldi
AACTATAACTGTCCCTAAATCCTATGGTTTTTTCAGTGAATTTCAAAGGTTTTTTAAATGCTAATTTGTAACTATAACGTCCCTGAAACCTATGGTTTTTTCAGTGAATTTCAAAGGTTTTTTAAATGCTAATTTGTAACTATAACATGTCTAAAACCTACGGTTTTTTCAGTGAATTTCAAAGGTTTTGTAAATGACAATTTTTAAATGTATTAATTGTTATATACATTTTTTTCATACTGATTTACTACATTTTCAGAAACAATTTTTTTTACATATTTTATTTTTTAAATTACATTGTAATTACATTATACATTACAAAAAATACTTTCTCAGAATGAATTACTTTAGTTTAAATACTTTGCACATAGGCAATAGACTTTTAAGTACAGTAGTTACAGTTGTTGCAATGGGCAACACATTTTTAAACACAATGCAACATTCAGCTCAATGTGAATTTCTAGTTAAATGCAATTAGTTACTTTATGGATTACTTTTCTAACCACAGGACTGGATCCTAGATTCAGTCCTGGAACATCTCCTGTAAACAGTTGAGTAAAAGCGTTTTGGTTACAGTCGTGATTTTTAAGGAATATTATTGTACTTTAAAAGTTGACACTTAGAAACTTTTTCTCATAGAATCACCAATGTTATCCTATGGAAGGAAATTCACTTAGAAGGTAAAAACTGTTATCGTTACATTTTCTTACTCAGTGTTGCATCCTGGATCCAGCACTGGTGCATCTCCTGTAAACAGTTGAAAGAATGCGTTTAAGTCATACAGGCGATTTTTTAGGAATATTTGTAGTTTGTGAAAATCGACACTTTGAAACTTTTCTGCTGAAAACCACACAATGGATTCCTATGGAAGAAAATATAAGTTACTGGTAAGTACGGTTAAAATTACTTTTCAGGGTCAGTGCTGGGCTAAAAGATGCAGCACTGGGTTCTCTCCTGATAACAGGTGAGTAAATTGGAATTCGTACTTTGGTTGATTTTAGAGGAATATTATAAAGTTCCAAAACTCCACACTTAGAAGAATTTCCAAGTGAAACCAGTCAATGTTAGCCTATGAAGGAAATTCAAGTTACTGGTAAGTACGGTTAAAATTACTTTTCAGGATTAGTACTGGGCTGAAAGATGCAGCACTGAGGTCTCTCCTGATAACAGGTGAGTAAATCGGAATTCGTATTTCGGCTGATTTTAGAGGAATATTTTAAAGTTCCAAAACTCCACACTTAGAAGAATTTCCAAGTGAAACCAGTCAATGTTAGCCTATGGAAGGAAATTCAAGTTACTGGTAAGTACGGTTAAAATTACATTTAAGGACCAGTACTGGGCTGAAAGATACAGCACTGAGGTCTCTCCTTATAACAGGTGAGTAAATCGGAATTCGTATTTCGGCTGATTTTAGAGGAATATTTGTATGTTTCAAAAATCAACACTTAGAAACTTTATCAACAAAAAGCAGGCAATGATATCCTATGGAAGGAAATTCAAGTTACTTGTAAGTACGGTTAAAATTACTTTTCAGGACCAGTACTGGGCTGAAAGATGCAGCACTGAGGTCTCTCCTTATAACAGGTGAGTAAATAGGAATTCGTATTTCGGATGATTTTAGAAGAATATTTGCACAATGGTGAAGGGAGGGGCGGGGCCTGAGGTGACATCTGTGCAAACGCGCCCCGTGGCGCGTTTTAAGTTGGGGGATTAAGTCCCATTGAATCCTGAGGGTCCCTAGGGGCCAACTAGCCCACCAGGAACCTCCAATATGCGCCAGGGGCTGCGTTGCAGAGACGTGTAGAGAGGCCACACCCCTTTTTACACCTCTCTGCAACGCAGCTCTGTGGCGCTTTTTGGAGGTATATGGTGGGCTAGTTGGACTCCGGGGACCCTCAGGATTGAAGGGGATTTAATTCCCCATCTTAAAACGCGCCACGGGGCCTGTTTGCACACATGTCACCTGAAGCCCCCCTCCCTTCACCACTGTGCAAATGCGCCCCGTGGCGCCTTTAAGTTGGGGAATTAAGTCCCCTTGAATCCTGAGGGTCCCCGGAGTCCAACTAGCCCACCATATACCTCCAAAAGCGCCACAGAGCTGCGTTGCAGAGAGGTGTAAAAGGGGCGTGGCCTCTGTACACCTCTCTGCAAGGCAGCCCCTGGCGCATACTGGAGGTTCCTGGTGGGCTAGTTGGACCCCAGGGACCCCCAGTATTCAAGGGGAATTGTTCTCCTCTGCAAACGCGCCAGGGGGCGCGTTTGCAGAGTGGTGAAGGAAGGGGCGGGGCCTGCGGGCCCGATCGTTTTTTTTTTTTTCCTCTGAAGGGGGGCTGTGTGGCCCCCTTCCTTTTTCCTATTTTTAGGCCCTGGGGACCCCATCCCCCAGGGCCTTACCCCCTTTTTTTAAATTAAAATAAAAAAAAAACAGGAAGGGGGCCGCGTGGCCCCCTTCCCTGGGCCTGTATTGGCCCCGGGAACCCCATCCCCTGGGGCATGGCCT
>CAWUFW010001225.1:1800000-2174316 GCA_963921515.1 Calotriton arnoldi
ACACCACTAATGTCGCCAAGGTAACTAGATGGAGAGTTCAAATAATAACTCTTTGCTTCCCTCTTTACTTCTGCCGAATGATTAAGTTGGTGATATAAAGGTAGTCGGTATTTTTGAACTTGTATATATGCAGGTTGATATTTCTTTAGTTGATATCTTGGCTCACATTCTACCAGGTTTCTTTATTCCTCAAATTCCGGAAGGAATTTAACACTTATCTGTTCAAGAACTTCTCATCCTCAGGTAACTTGGCGTACTACCCCTACTTGGATGCTTACTAGATAATCACCCTCCTACCACCAAGCAACAGCCTTGTGTTTCACCCTTGATAATAACCCTCCCCCTTCTTCCTCAGGCAAGTGCTTTGTCCTTCACACTCTAGGGTATCTCTTCCCCACCTCTTGCAATGCTTTGTTGCTTTATAGTTAGATTTAGCCAATATATTTTCGTGAAATACATATAAGAACAAACTCATAGCACATCTTCTCAACAGCTTCATTCTGATTGTAAAACGAGTGCAACAAACAGTTATAGGGGCATATTATCAAGCCCTTTATCGCCGCGTTAGCGGCACTTTTCTACCGCTAATGCGGCGATATTTTTATCACACTATTAACAAGCTGCAGCTAACGGGCCTTAGCGTGAGTTTTTTGGCGATAGCGGCCGTTTTTTTATCTCTAAGCATGTCAGCGATATATATCGCTAATGACATGCAAAGTAGGCGTTCCTGACTTAAACTCCATTGAAACAGTCGCAAACACAACTTCCCTCTATTATCAATGCCCGCGAAGCGATAAGAAAAGTCGCGCTAACTTCGCTTATCGCTGGAATTTAACACCTGAAAAAAACTTGCCTTAACCATCTTGTCAATGGGGGGTGGATTGTTAGGTTAAGTACACACTTGCCTATTAGCAAGCTTTTCATTAGCGCAGTTAATTTAGCGCTGGAATTCTCACGCTATTGCTGGTTTTACTGCTATCGCTGGATTTCCTATCGCCTTAGCGATACGCGTTGATAATACAGCGCTATCACGGCGAGGAAATCCAGCGATGGCCGGCGATAAAAAAAACAGCGCTAAGCGCACTTTGCGATAATTATCGCAGATCCTTGATAATATGCCCCATAGTTTTCACCTTCACTGTCAGATTACGCGTCAAGCAATTGCACCATTTGCTAATAAGAACACATTCGATCGGAAGCAGTTAAGGAAGAAGGATGAAAATAAAATTGAGTTTTTAGTCAGATTTGACTAGCATCAGTAAAGGACTAAGATCAGTAGGCTAATACCTAGAGTGAACAATTCAGCATTACGTTGACGCTCCTGCTTTTTGCCAAGATAATTCTGTCAATAAGAGCAAGATCCACTGCAGACAAATATTTTGGGAAGAAGATTAGGAATTACCAAAAGACACCTCTTTATGGAACCATAAAAATTCATAGAAGGTTCAAGACAGTTCTGAAATGTTCTTACCTCTATTGGGGGAACCACATGATAATTGACCAATTCTTGAATTGTCATACATTATTGCTCTGCTTTTTTCTTAAATAAGTATAAATTGTTTTACATTGCAGAGGGATTTACTGGCTAACCTAGAGCTAAAAGAATGAGAAATCTTCCTACCTTTTCATCCACTGGCCTATGTCAATTCGTTCCCTCTCCACTATTGCCCGGGAGGAAGAGAAAGCCTACAAGTGAAGCCTAAGTCCCTTTGGAAGCAACACGTAGTGCAGCACCACCCGCACAAACCGTAGGAAGAGGGCAGCGGAGCCAGTTAATGACACATGTCTTCAAGCATGCTACATGTTTCAGGAGGTAAAACATAGTGCAGCCTCCTTTAGCTTTCCCACAGACTTGAGGATTGTGACAGATGTAGTTCAGATGCTCCCAGGGCACTCAGACATTACTGGGCTCTATTTAGTGTTCTCGGGGATGGGGACTCTGTACCATGTACCATGAACCTTCAAACTGGGGAACATGTAATATTTTTAGCATTTGACCACTAGGGTAGTATGTCAGAGCAGTCCAAGACTTATGTGCTGAGGGCTAGAAACTCAGCAGTTTTCAACAAACCCAATAACATTCAATAAATCAATGTCAAGGCATCTTCTGTGTCGAGAAGTTATATACAAGGCAATGGCTCTGATTCTTGTATCATGTTGAAATCTAAAATACAGTTTAACTACAATTTAATATGAAGTGTGCAATGTGAAAAATGCACTACTTTGATACACTTTACCCCAGCTGACATTATTTTAGGTAGAGGTTTCAGGGTGTGAACGTCAGTATGGGGTCCCGCATTACAGAATAGTTGAAAAAAACCTAAAATAAAAAAACTGAAAGCATTTACTGGTAGAACCAACACTCATGGAGTCCTTGCAGAGGGTTGTGATGTAGAAGTTTTAGCTTCTGCCTTGAACAGTCCTCCCACACACCAACCCACCAACTGCTATAGTTTCCTATAAACGATTTTAGGTGGGCCATAGTACAGGGAGATGGTGGGATGCTCTCTCCTCATGGATTTTTCTGTGTATTGAAAAACTGTTCTATTTCTCCCACAGTGATTGATAGCTGGCCATCTAGAAGAGGCGGTTGAAATTTAAGAGCTCTGTAGCAAGGACTCATAATTGGTTTGCAGTGAAGAGATCACTGTCTGCTTCCATCCCGTGGAACATGCAGAGTACAAGCCATCTAAAATGGACAACTTCCACTTTGTGAATGATTATCGCCTGCTCTCGCCAGCCAGCGTCAATTCAATATTTGGCTATTGAAACAGTGGTCATAAATA
Source organism: Calotriton arnoldi (assembly GCA_963921515.1). Lineage (NCBI taxonomy): Eukaryota > Metazoa > Chordata > Amphibia > Caudata > Salamandridae > Calotriton > Calotriton arnoldi. The sequence goes on from CAWUFW010001225.1 coordinate 1,802,787, forward strand.
ATTTGTGCTTTTTATTGTAAATGAAGGTGGGAAATAATCCTTTTGATACTCCAGAGCCACGGGTTCTGTCAATTTATGCATTGCGAAATGTGAATAAAACTTGTTGCTTGCAATACAGATTTGTACATTGCGAATTACAACTTTACATTCTCAAGGGAACTGCATTGCACAGTGGTGCAACAATTCTTTGAATGTATGGCCTAAGTCTTCCTTTGCCCCATACAATGTTCTCTGGAATTTACAGTTTTAATTCACGACACCCACAGGATAGTAAAACCAAAGGGGATGATGGACGGAGTGTTGAACATTGCAAGCACTCACCCCCAGTCAACTGATCTGGGTTTAATCCATCATCATTCTTTAGATCACTCCGCCACCCCAGTTCAGACATGGCTATATGCAAATCAGTCTGACCCTGTGCCTCATGGGAACAGTCCAGCCCGAACTGCCAAGCCATGTCTTCCCTGGACCGGAAACAAGCATCCTGGGACCGGTTTCGGGCTCACAGCCCTCATCAGCCAGGCTATCTTGAATACAGTGGCAAAGTGAGCAAAGGACCCACGTCTGGGCATACCCTGCAAACTTAGGGCGAACAAAGCAAAACCACTCCCAAAGCTTTAGTGGGGAGATCTTCATATCTATATATTCAGGATGGGGAACATACTGATTCAAGCGGCAGACCATCACCTTACCATCTTTGACCGACACTTTTTCTCTCTTCTCTCCCTATTGTCCAAGATAGTCATGCTTGAGTCAGGAAAGCGCTGCCAATGACCACATTGAATCACAATTCCTGGACCCACACAATGATCATGATAGCGCCCGTCCAATCTAAGTGTATGCACTACTGAGCTCAGCTTAAAAAACAACCCAGACTCCCAATGTAGAAGCCACATAGCACAAACACTCCCTCTCCAGTTCAAACCTCAATGACACCATCCTCCTCTCTGCTGCAGATCACTCGCCCTCTGTAGACACTGGAACCACCGCCTGTCCACCCTCCTGCGAAACAGGAATCCTTCCTGATATACTTACTCTGTTTCTTAGCCGAATAGAACAAGAACTTGATTTACTATCTAACGACATTTCTCACGTAAAACTGATCTCGTGATCCAGGCCAAGTTAACACACAGTCTCACTCCGAGATTAGACAAAAAGACCCCCTCCATAGTAGATCTGCAGAACACAGACAGCAAACCTGCTGGACCTCCATTTCCATGAGCCAACAGTTCCACAGACCCTACCGAGCTCTCAATCCCCTTTCCTCAATTGAAGTGGAGTCACTCTGCGAATCATACATCACAAAAACTCTGCAAGTGGACTCCAAGCCTCCATCCAGAATCCCAGTTATCATGGGCCCAAACAGAATCCCCGAACTAACATATCGCTCAGATCACCTGCTTGATACACCACTAGTTAGACATTACCCTCTTCAACAATTAGTCCTAGCTCGCTAACATGCATGCTCATCAACTGCAGATCAGCAGGTAAACATGCAACAGAAATAGCTGAAACCATACTAGCCAACGGAATCGACATTGCATTACTTACGGAAACCTGGCTTAACGAAGACTCAACCCCTACCCTGGACTTGACTCACACCACCTGGCTATTCTATCATTAGACGGGACAGACCAGGATGAATAAGAGGCGTGCTAGTGATCACACACAAAGAAGACACCCGGTTCAACACATTAGAAACCACAAACTACTCGATCTTCGAATACCTCGGAGTCAAACTCACGACAAAAGGCACTACTTCCATCAAACTCCTCACCATCTATCATCCCCCAGCCCCGGGGATCGCATACTCTTCACTGAAGACCAACTGACCTAATAAAACGGTTCACCCTAACTGACACTAATGACATGTTCTTAGGTGACTTCAACCTGCAATGGAATGACAAAGAAGATGCCACAATACGTAGCCTAACAAACTTTCTTGAAATCAGTGACCTCAAGCTACTCTGAAACAAACAGACTCACAACAAAGCTTCTACTCTAGATGCAATAATCACAGAAGGGAGCTTGTCTCCCTCCGATCTATCATGCCTATTGACTGATCTGATCATCATTTGATTACTATTCAATCTCAAGGCTCACCCCAGATCCTACTGAGACCCATCCTGCATTCCAACATGCACTGAACAAGGAACATCAAACAAATCCCAGTAACAGAGCTGGAATACAGGATCAGCACCCAATTCCACTCCCAACATCTCCTTCACACAGTAGTTGACCTCACCGCCCACTATAGCTCAGTGATGATAGAAGTTCTTGACCAAGTGGCCCTGCTCAAACTAAAGAGATTGCAAAAAACCCAATCTAGATCCTGGTTCTACTCAGACCTTAACAAAAGAGGAGACAACTAAGAATGACCGAAAGGCTATGGAGACAGAACCCATCACCGGGACATCTCTCACCCTCCGATCCGAACAACTCTCCTACAAGAAACAAATCTTTAGGGAAAAAGGTACTTTTTTTCGCAATCAACTTGAAAGGGCAAAGAACAGACTGAGGGAGGTCTTCAACATAATAAAACAACAAACTACCCTTACCTCCCAACATGAAACAATAGCCACCAAAGAAACTGTAAAGAAATAGCTAACTTCTTCACTGACAAAGATGCAAAAATCGAAATTTCTCTTATCCATGACAGGAATCTGACATCCCAGCCCATCTGCCCCAGTGACTCACAAGTCTCTACAGAAACTCCCCCCCATAATTAAACTAATGACCAGAGTACCATAGAAAAACTGAAGTAATTAATGCTCTCCTACAACCGAAAAAGAATGCCAAGTGGATAGACTGCAAACATATGACAGAAGGAGAAGTCTTCAAAATAATCGCGAACCTGAAGCCCACATTACACATACTAATGATTCCCTCCCCTCCTCCCTACTACAGAACCTCAATCACATCATCTCCCCGTTTTGGACCAAAATCATCAACGCCTCTCTCTCCTCAGGCTGTGTACCTGACTCCCTCCAACTAGGCCAAATCACACCCATTCCCAAAAAGCAGGTGCGGGCCCCAATGACCTCAATAACCTCAGACCTATCACCAACCTTCCCTTCCTGGCAAAAACTATTGAGAAGTGTGTCTTTCTGCAACTCAACCATCATACTGATGAATTCAACCTCCACAACACATTCCAATCAGGATTTAGGAAAGGTTGTAGTACAGAAACTGCTATGCTCAAAATAGTAGATGATATTCACAGATCCTTTGATGAAAGTGACTCCTGCCTTCTAATCCAACTCGACTTACTAGTGGCATTTAATACAGTAAACCATCCAGCGTTACTTGAGACATCCAAGCACCACACTGGTATCAATAGCACAGTACTCAGATGGTTCTTGTCATATCTGCAACACCATTCTCAACAAATAAAAATCAACTGTTGTCTCTTTAAGCCTCCACCAGTTCTGCAAGGTGTACCTCAAGGTTTAATCCTCTCTTGAGCCCAATTTAATCTCTTCATGGAACCCCTCACAGTTATTCTGACCCAAGCAGGAGTCAAATATCACCTATATGCAGACGACACACAACTCTACTACAAAATAACATCACCCAGAGACATCTGGCATCTGAATGACACCATACATGAGATACAAACCTGGCTAAACATCAGTCACCTAAAACTGAACCCTAACAACACTAAGCTATTACTCTTTACCCCTAAAAATTAACCCTTACCAATCCAAGGATGGCTCAAGAATGTGTCCACACTAAGCAGTTCTCTCTCACGTTCTAACTCTGTAAAGTCCTTGGGTATCACTCTGGACAAAAACATGTCAATGAAGGACCAGATCAACAACTCAGTCAAAGGAGCGCTCTACACACTAAAACATCTTAAAAAAATCAAAACCGTTTATTACCCCTGATGATCTCAAAACAGAACTGCAATCACTATTCCACTCGAAACTTGACTATGGCAACACCATCATGACTGGAACTCCAAAATGTCACCTTACCCCTCTAAGAACAATTCTCAATGCGGCTGCCAGGCTCGTCACAGGAGTTAAATGGTTTGATCACATCTCACCCACCCTCAAGAGTCTCAATTGGCTTCACATCAAAGGAAGATGTATCTTCAAGACAGCTTGTATCACTCCCAACGTCCTTCATACAAAGAACCCCAAGTACATAGAAACCAAACTATCTAGAGCAGGAAAAGACTGGGCAAGAAGAAGCTCCAACTCACTTCTTCTCATACCTTCCAATCTGAAGAAGAAATCCTCCCAGGCGCACTTCTTCTCAGGTAATGCTCCCAGGATTTGGAACTCACTCCCAAAGGACCTCCGCTGTAAACTCTCCTTTTCTTGCTTCAAACAGGACCTCAAGTCCTTGCTGCTTATCAACTACTTCAACATGAGCACAGGCTGATCCACGATTCCCAAAGTCCCAACCCAACACAAGTGACACAATCCTCTAATGCTGGCTCCTGACTCGTGCAGTTCATAATCTGTCACCAATGCCATTACCTTAATGCTGTATTGTTATTTATGTTTCTTGACTGTTTAAATACCTTAATGCTGTGTTGTTTTACACTCTTTTGTCGACTGTTACAACCCATAAGAATCCTCACATGTATGTCGAGTAAACTTCTTTGCATAACATGTAAAGTGCTCTGATACCATCGGGTCTAGCTATTGCTACATAAAACTCCAAATAAATAACTAAATAGCATGAAGGCTGGGATTATAATCTCTTCCTGCATTCTATCCTTTCTTCCAAATATATTAGGATTGCTATAGTCTTGAATATTAAAGAAAACAGGTCTATAATTATTTAAATTGGTGCTCCAAGAGGCGGTAAAGAAGAAGCATTTGACACAACACTCTCCAAGCTCTATCCTCAATCTGAAATTAAAGGGCATCTCTGATTAATATTTTCAATTCCTGCAAAAGACGTTGTGAAAATACCACTATTCGGTCGAATGCCAAAAGCAGCACTGCATGTAAGATGATACCCTAGAGTATGTATTAAAACATGGACACTTGATTACATTTCTTTATTTCTGCCACGTTAAAAACATGATTTCACTTAGTGTGGGTTTGTATAGCACCAGAGTTTAACACACAGACAAAACCGAAGCATATAAAACATCTTTCAAAATACGGCCACATGTAGGTGCTTCTGAAAACACTTTAAATATGTATCATGAAATTATTTGCAGATGTTTAAACATCTTTGTAGCTTAATCTTTATCTGTCATTTCATGAAGAACAGTCAAAATACCCCACAACAGTGTCGAACGTGTTTACCTACACTTTGTTCCATCTGGAAGTTCAATGGCATTATAAGTAGTTTCACAAAATTGTCATGTTTCGGTGTCGTTTTAAAGCAGAAGTATATTGGAGGTTTTAGGGCCTGGCAGAGTTCTGATATAAAGGCGTAAAATCTAAAACATAAATATCCTACTGTGCTGGAGCATTGCCGGTCCCATCTGCCAATGATCCTGATGGTAGGTAGATGCATAACCAAAATGGCGCCGAGACAAAGAAGCTAGCTTCGGGACTCACATCTGTATTATTGCACACTTATGGACTCATTTATGAGGCCCCTTGCGCCGTCGGAACATCACTTTTGGTGATGTGCCGTGGCGCAGAAGCCTGCTCCATATTACGAGGCAGCACTAAGCCACTTTTTCTGGCTTAATGCTGCCTCGTAAATATTGTCCCATTTAACACAGTTTTCATTGTCAAAGGGGCGTGCAATGGGTGTTGCTGGGGGCGTTCCCAGCAACATCCATGGCCTTTTGACACTGCCCCAGATTTATGAGAAATAGTAAATCTAAGGCAGTGCTAAACACTTACGCCTCCCCAGGGGAGGTGTAAGGGAGGCACAATGAGGAAAAATATCTTTATTTCTCCTCGTTTTTCCTTTTTCTATGTGTGCTGCATCACACAGAAAAAGGAAAAAGCCTCTTGTGATTGTTTTTCTGCAGGAAGGTTTCCCTTCCTGCACAAAAACAATCATCCCCTCAATGCAGGCACCCTTGCACCATGGTGCAAAGGTGTCTGCATTGGCGCGTGGCAGCCTATTGTGCGCCGGCGCAGGGGAAAAGGACAGGAATGCGCTGCATCTCATAGATACGGTGCATTCCTGCCCTTTTCTTTTGCTGTAGGGCAGTGCAGCAGGAAGGCCTGCTGCGCAGCCCTACGGCAAAAACACATGAAATGAGGCCCTTAAGATCCTTTGTGATGCTGTGAGGTCTACTAGTATTCCTCTGCAGCACTGACACTTTGTGGTGTGGGGTGAGTGGTGCAAAGAGGTGACATGTATTGTCACTGGGGATATCATGAATGATGTCAAGTGACTTCATAAATGATGTAAATTGTAATGTAAATTCCAACGCCGTAGGTGAGTTCATGAGCAGCATCTTAGGGAGCAATTGTTAGTTTGTGCAGCCGACCCTAACTGGTCAAATCCGGTGGTTGTTCGGTTTTGTTTCTTAACCATTACTTCACTGTTTTCAGGTAAAACAGAAAAAAAACGCACATGCAGACATTATGATCTAAAATCAAGTCCCATACAGGTAGAAAGCCAACCAGTAGGTCGAACCAAATTAGTTAAGGCTGTCCTTTAAATATATTTATTTGAGAACACAGCTATACAATTTCTTGCTGTGATGGTCTCTCAGTACAATTTCTGTTTTTTATTTAGTGAATGTTGCTTCCCTAGTACAGTGGGGAAAAAAATAGATGTATTGATTTGTAAAAGAGCAGAGAAGATGCTTTAGAGTTTTTCTAGTGCCACTAAGCCTCCTAATAATAAATAATTCTGCTAGTAGAACAAAAGCTATAAAAGCATGTAAAGCATACAGCGCAAACAATAATCTTTCATCGGTTTTTCTAAATGATAATAAGCAAATATCCAGAAACAAAAAGAATAGAACGCTACTCAGTGGGTTAGATGGTGCTATATAGAACATAGTGAGTACATTAATCACTGTATGGTATTGCTTCAATACCATACTGATCCCTATTTAACACTGAACAGTTGCTGTGTATATACTACAAACAAGGGAGTAGCCAGAAAAATAAAATACACCCACTTAAACCATACCCCTAATCACACCGAGCACATGAAGCAAGCAAACCCAACCCTCCTTAGAAAATGCCCTTTCATCCTTTCACCGTTCGATTAATTCATTATTTAGCCTTTGTGTCTTTCACTACTTCTGTCTATTCTGTCCCATTTCCTTCCACCGTTCCTTCCTTCTCCTGTTATTTCTTTCCTCTGTCTACCCATCTTTTTTCTCTCATCCTTACTTTCTCTTTCTTATCTTTCACTTTCACTGTCATTTTTTCTCTGTGCCCCTGTCTCTGTGTGTCCCCTAGTTGCATTTTCTCTTTTTTATTTCTTTCACTGTGCATGTCAGCTCGTGGGCCACACTCCTCTGACATGGTATTTCCAAACTGCATGAGCTCTCAGCAGAGCAATTTCAAGCATAGTAGGGAGGACCAATTTTGTAGTCAATAGCCAGAAAGTAGTATCCTGGGGAAATTGTTTGAAGAAATGATGTATATGCGAGCAGTCATAGTGATTCCATGGGAAATTACTGTAAAGAAGTCTGGTGTTCCCATGTAATTGCTCATAAAAACCAGGGTTGTTCAGCATTAAGCTATCAGGAGTGGTGGTGTAGAACCTGATATACAAAGTCACTCCGGTTAACCTGATCAGCTCTGACTCTTGATAACGTTCCAAATCTACCTCGACATTGTACACCCTTTTCTTGCTTCGTAACCTTTTATGTGCCCTAAGAGGATAAGATGGAAGGAATCCAGACAATGATCCCATTGACATCAATCTAACTAGATCTGATGTAGGTGCTACCTCAACAGGTCAACAACGAATATAAAGAAACTCACCAGTTAGCTGCGAAGACTTCTTAGACTGTACATTACTACAATTAATAGATCGTGGTAGTATTGATGTAAAAGATACGAAAGGTACACTTCGGAACCATATGTATAATACTACTGTTAGACCTTTTGTACACCAAACCGATCCTAATCTTGTTATTGTTGAAACTGTTAAGAAAGGCATGTACCGGAACCATATATATACTTTTGCTATACCCGTTGTATTCTAAACTATTTACCTCATGTAACTGTGAAGCGCTCTGATACCCTTGGGTCATGTTCGCGCTATATAAAACTCTATAAATAAATAAATAAATAAAATGGAGATGAAATATTTTCTAGAGAGTGAAGAAGGTTTTTAGGGCGGGTGAACTACCTGAAGTCTATGGAAGACGTTCCCTTATGTGGAGGGTGAAGATGAGTCCTAGGAGGATGACACTCTGCAAATGAGGAAGAATTAATTGGTATGCCTTTAAAGATTTTAAAAGCATGGCCAGATCTATCTCAAACAAAAATATTCCTCCCTTATGATCCAAAACTTATTTTAGAAGCAAACATATATCCTTGTATGAGGGAGTGGCTTACCTAATGGGAAACATGCTTCCCTGACAGCAAGTTGACTCAGTACATCAAATATCATCCTAGCTAACTGCAGTGAACTGAAGGTCAGAAGTTCAAAAAGAAAAGCAAACTCAGCCTTCAATACTTCCAAGGTCAGTAAAGTGAGCACTAGTAAATTTGGCAATGCTAACATCTCTTATTTGCAGTTCTTACATAAGGCAGGAGCTGAGTATGACGTGCTACACAAAACACAAGTTTCCTGCCAGGAGCTCTTTTCACCATTGAGGGAGGCAGACTTTCACATGGTCATTGGTATTTGGGACGAAGCGCCAGAACCCGAAATGTCCTTGTTTATTTGTTTTGCCTCACATACCATCGCCTTGAGACTTTAGGACAAATGCCATGCCAGTTTATAAATGCAAAAACAACAGTTGATGGACAGAATGCAGAACAATGTCATACATTCACCCCAGTACAGAGATCTGGGCCTAAATCCATCGTTTTTTTGCTCACCATGCCATTCCAGTTTGAACCCAGCCATATGCAAATCAGTCTTGACCCTGTGCCTCATGGGAACAGTCCAGCCCGAACTGCCAAGCCAGGTCCTCCCTGGACTGGAAACAAGCATCCTAGGACCGGTTTCGGGGTTTCACCCCTCTTCAGCCAGGATAGCTTGATTCCTGTGGCATGGAGAGCACGGGACCCACGTCTGGGCATACCCGTCCCACTCGGGGTGACAAATGCAAAAACAACAGTTGATGGACAGAATGCAGAACAAGTTACATTATGATGTACTTTAGTATATCTTCTTTTTCCCATATTAGTTTTTATATGTCTTAACCTCCCTGATTCTTTGATTACATTTGCTGTCAGCTCCATGGTTCCCAAGCCCAGGCATGTGTGCTCCAGTGTTGGTTAAATAAATAATTACAAATACAGTGCCATTATCTGATCTATAATTGCACTCTGCCCTTCCCATCGCCCCAAAAAAGTGTGAGGTAAACAGAGTGCAAAACAAAGCATATGCTGCTTCTTATTTAAGCTAGGACAGCTGCAGATTTTTCAGCTATCCTTACCCGTGGGAGAATTCAAGATGTAATTGCTTAGGCCACCAGAGTCAGACCGAGAGAATCTCATCAATTTTACATTTTTCCTGATGCCTTACTGCACCAAACCTATTTCAAAGATCACAGAGGAAAAGAAAATTAAGGGTGAGGTTTATTTTATTTTGGGAAATGACATTGAATGTGTGAAGGAATATGCGAGTGATTGTTTCAGGAAATCGCCGAGGCAGTCAATGCCACCTTTTCCAGTCACAACCGTCTGAATAATTGGAATTGTTATGACTAATAAGAGTGATTTATCAGAATTTTCTGTGAGCAAGGAAGTCACTAGCATCGGTGCCCTGATATTTTTCTAAAGACATCAAGGAATTTGATGACAGGAAAGAGGGAGGAGGTAATGGCACTTACAAGTGTGGGTGAACTGTGGAGAAAGGATGTAATCCAGCATTGGCAAAAACAGTAGGTCTGCTGTAATGTGCTAACATGTAAACACTATGGGCCCGATTCACAGAACTAACTTAAGACAAAATCCTAAACTTACTACCATTTTGGTATTCACAGAAGGCACTTACTCATTTTGGTATTCACAGAAGGCACTTACTTACTCATTTTGAGTAACTTACTCATTTTGTGTAACTTACTCATTTTGTGTAACTTACTCATTTTGGTATTCACAGAAGGCACTTACTCATCAATCAGTAAGTGCCTTCTGTGAATACCAAAATGAGTAAGTTACACAAAATGAGTAAGTTACTAAAAATGAGTCAGTTACTCATTTTGTATTCACAGAAGGCACTTACTCATCGATGAGTAAGTGCCTTCTGTGAATACCAAAATGAGTAAGTTACACAAAATGAGTAAGTTACTAAAAATGAGTCAGTTACTCATTTTGAGTATTCACAGAAGGCACTTACTCATCGATGAGTAAGTGCCTTCTGTGAATACCAAAATGAGTAAGTGCCTTCTGTGAATACCAACATGGTAGTAAGTTTAGGATTTTGTCTTAAGTTAGTTCTGTGAATCGGGCCCTATAATGTTTGTGAAAAAATTAGTACTTTTAAGGAGTCACCATTCAGCGATGCATGATGTCTGCAGATTGTCCTGAAGCTTGCGAACAACTATCCGGAAAAATGTTTTTGAACATGGGTGGGAGATCAGAGAGGGTACTTCATACCCATTGAGCTATCTAGTAAAATCTCCAGAGGAGAAGAACATACACTTGTCATCCAGATAATGGCCAGGATAAGTTAGCCAAAGACAGGATATTCCAAAGACAATATACATTTTTGTCTTTCAAAGAAAATGTAAGATCAGAGTTCAATAATGTATTTATACCATATAACCCTAAGGCAAACTGTGCACTGGTACCACTAGGTACTGCACGTAGGGTCCTGCAATGTGCACTGTACAAGTTGGTACAGCAACATACTGGTGCAGCCTGAAAGGGAAATCAAAATCCTTTAATGCATATAACTTTGGTGGTGTTTTTTGCAGGATGTTACCAGGGACCATACCCTGATAGCAGTGCCAGAGGGCATGTGCACAGACTGTGCTCACAGAAATCTGCGGGTGGCGGAAATTGGCTAGGGCACGATCAACATCCATGTCATGCACCCAGCAGGCATTGGGGTGGGTGAGGGAAATTACCACAGGGCATACATAGCAAAGGCAATGTCCTTTGCCCAATCCCCTGCAAGATAGCCAGAGTCCATACAAAGGAGTTACTGGAGTCAAGGAGATGGCCAGCTTGGCATTACTGAGGATCATTTTCGGTGGCCAGTGCCTGCAGGACAAATCCAAAGTTGGTGCCCAGTGGTTGCTGGATATAGAAGGACTGGATGAAGGGCATGAGCAAAGGCTGTATCAAGCATCCAGTACCCACTGGGCAAGGGAGGAGGCTGTGCTGTTGGTCACTTGGGCTGTGGTTTAGGGCAAAATACATGACTTGAGAGAATTCAAAAACCATTGCTCGAAGGACACAGTCAGTTAGTACTTAACACCGGGGCCAGGAACTGTCATTGGGACATGACGGAAGGCTTCAAAAGCACTCCAGAAGTTGTGGTTAGATCAGTTTGTTCATAGGAAAAGTACATTTATTTTTACTAATAACTTTGGTCCCATTTGGCAAATGTGCACAAAACTCTCATTTTTTTGAGGAATAAATTCTGCACCTTAGATTTTTGCAACGTTTTGCACCTTTGCTGAGAGGGTACAAAAAACATGGCACTCTTTCAGCAAATTATCAGTGCATATAATGGGGATGCCTCACTGGCGGCTCGCCTGAAAGCACAGAGATCCTTGTCTGTGTGGCAGGGATCTCTAAATTTGGTGAGCGATCTTCTACCAGTAAGCAGAGGCCATATCCTCCACTTACATGGCAGCCGGCTGGCATCGAGCCACGGTTTAAATGGCCATTCTTTTTTCTCATACTCTACTATCAGTTGACATATTTCCAGCACCTTACATGTGCCAGCAACAATGTATTTGAATGAACAGTTCTGTCCTTTTCTGCTAAACTTGCAAAGAGACCATTCATGTTGAGACCAACATTTCTCTTGTGACTGGAAAGATGTGCACTACTGTAAGCAGGTTCTGCTTCTTCAGATTTCCTGTTACATACTCTTGAACAAAGGAAGTCCTAGGTTTTCATTCACAGGTGAATGTCCTGTTGTTCCTGATGACAGCATCAAAGGTTTGAAACCTGTACTAGCAATTCTGTCTTCAAGAGGGACTTAGTTGATTGAGGTTGAGGTTCCTGGCTTGGTACTAAGCTTGGTACTAAGCGGAGACATTCTCTATCTTGATCAATGAGAATTGCAAGTCATTAAATAGTCAAGTCCTGTGACTACCGTTATTTCAAAATTGTGGGCTAGAAGCCTCCCATCTGCCAATACAGACTGTTTCACCTCCACCTTTCCATTACTCTGACCATAATCTTTTACCAATCCTCTTGAATAATATTATTTCAAGTGGCCACACAGAGACACAAATGTAAAATAATGCTGTTAAATATAGTCCAGCCCGTACTGCCACACCAGGTCCTCCCTCAACCAGAATACAAGGAACCTAGGACCGGTTGTGCCCTTATTATGGGGCTTCAGCCAGGTATAGCTTCATTCGAGTGGCACAGTGAGCACGGGACCCACATCTGGGCGCTTAGGGCATCAACTGCAACATTTTAGAAAGTTGGCATTTTCCTGCCATATCCATTTAATGCCTGCAGCCAATCTCCGGGTCACAGTTGGCAGTTGGGTTTTATGTATTGCTCCTAGACAGTCACACACAATAAAGAGCTTAGGTGTGCCTATATATTCCATATCACTGACAAGATGAGAGGGTGAAGGTGAGCTTAGCCCTACTTACACATGACTAGGATGTGTCCTGACTTCACACTAAGGGCTGCATACCTGCTGTAGTTAGTCTGGACTCAGTACAGGGGAGGCAGGATGCCTGGGGACTTAAAAGGGTAACATCTAGACGCTTCTGCCCACTTCAAAGGTACAGCTGAGTATAAATATTGGACCTCTGACACAAACTCTTCAGTACACTTCTGGACCTGTGGATACTCTGCCAGTAGGAAGGACTGCTGTGCTGCGGAAAGGACTGCCACTCTGCTGGACTGCTGCTCTGAAGTACTGCTGCTCTGCTGTGGTGGCCTGCTCCCTGCGGCCCTCTTGTACGGGTGAGAAGGACTGGGCCTGCAATTGTTGGACCCAGAGTGAATTCAAGGGCTAATTGGCTGAACTCCTGACTTGAGCCTCAGGGACAGAAGGCTCCAACAACCTCGATCTCAGCAGCAGAACTGTGCCATCAGTCAGTCCACCCTGCCAAGTGGAGCCACCCCAGTCCTGGACACTTGGAAGTGGGCCTAAGGTGTTCTGCCAGCCTCTGTGGATCCAGCAGAACCAACACATCTTTTCTGCTGCACGGTGAAAACCCAAGCAGAACCTGTGCATCACCGCTGCTGCGTAGACACGCATTGCATCACAGCCTCATCGGAACTGTTGCTGCGTGATGCATATTTGGCACAGGCCCTTTGCATCCCTCACGATGACGCCAAACTCTGCATAGCAGCTTCACAGCTCTTTAGACCGGACACATCACTCCTAGTGCCCAATGAATTCTCGACTCCGGACTTTACATCTCAAGCATCTGTCAAAGGGATCCTCCATGAAGATGCAGGCCCACGCATTGCAGCCTTGCCGCATCTTGGAACTGATGCATCGTTTCGGCTGTGCAACACATCTTCAACGCGAACCCTCACAATGCTCTGCAAACCAGATTTAAGGTACTCTGTTCCACAAGCCTAAATTGGTCACTGTATTTGGCCCATGCTCCAACGCGATCAGCCTAAAGTTGTGACTTTGTCCCAGTCCAGTGCAACCACACATCCACAGTTGGCATTTTGCGCTTGTTGGTGCAATTTTCGTAGAAACCTTTAAAATTGCATATCTATACAGATTGGATTTTTGTTGTTTTGGTCTTGTTTTATTTAATAAAAATAACTCTATTTTTCTAACTTGGTGTGAGATCCTTTTATTGTTGTGTTTTTCACTTTATTACTGTTAGAAGTGTTGCACAAATACTTTACACTTTGTCTCCAAGTTAAGCCTGACTGCTCTGTGCCAAGCTACCAGAGGCTTGAGCACAGGTTCATTTAGGGTTGGCTTCTGTCTCACCCTGACAAGGATTGTTGTTGCTACTTGGCCACGGCTCACACCTCAGTAAATTAACAACCCAATTTCTTACACTCTCAAACTCCTGCTCTCCGGGTGTTATTTTATAGAATGCCCCCAATGCCACAATGGGCATTTGCATCCAATTTTTGCTCTCTGCGTGCACACTAGTATTTTAGAAGGGGCCGCAGATGCTTGTGCAACTCCTCTTATAAAATGGATCTCACTGACAGATATTTTGTACTGTCATTATCAGAATCAGGAATTTCTTCATTTACATGGGGACATGGCTCCATGCAAATGAGGAAGCAATTTGTCTTTGCGCTCACTCTCCATGCAGATGCAGGTGTAGAGGCAAAGAAGCTGTCAGGAGGCACACACACTGTATGCCACATAGTGGTGAAGCAATTTCAGTGTGCCCACAAGCATGGCTCTTGGTAGGGGCTATGGCACCAATGCGCAATGCAGGCACATCCCTGCATGTGGGAGAACTTAACACACTGAAAATACCTACAATGTCTTTCCCCATCTTCAAACAGAGGCCTGTCCAGCTCCATTAAAAGACGGAACCATGGTTTCAGATGGCAGGTCTATCTTTCAGTAATGTGCTCTCCTCAGCACAGGTGTGGACTGTCAGAGTTTGCACCTGGGCTGAGGACAAAGCATTTTTGTGCATAATCCACCTGGACACACCTAGCTAAGGGTGTGCCAATATATTATTTGGGCCTTGGTGCAGCTTTTTTCTTCTGCAGGAATCTCCCACACTCCTTGTCATGGTACAACTTGTCAGTGTCCTCTCTGCCCCCTGCTAAGGTTTTGGTCACAAAATTTGCAAATGACCATCCTTACATTCAGCTTTGTCTTCCCTGTTGGATGCGTGAAGATGTGTGCATATCAATGGCTGCGTGTAGCGTGGGGTTGGCAGCCTGTAGAATTTTGGGCACAGGGCCCTATGGATAACCCCCGCTTGCGCATGGTCAAAGGGCATGCAAAGCGCGGGTTTGGCTGCATGTGACCAACTCCATTCGATGCACAACCAAAGGCCATACGCCACGTACGATCAAAGGCCATGTGCGGCGTAGGGTTGGCTGCCTGCAGAGAGTTGGGCGCAGGGCCTGGCTGCAAGCCAGGATTTGCAGTCAACCCCACGCTGCGCAGAACGAAAGGCCATGCGCAGCATGGGGTCAGCTGCCTGCAGGGAGTTGGCTCCAGGGCCAGTGATATCATCAATGATGTCATCTGAGATGTCATCAGTGATGTCATATATGATACCATAGAAGATGTTATAAGTGATGTAATATGTCAGGTCTTAAGCAGTGCATGACTGGGACACAAGTCATAGTTAGCTCTACTAACTATAACTGGTGAATTTTTGTGTTTTTTTTAGTTCAAAAAGTTAATATTGTCACTGACATATTTACCTAACTATAATGTTATTTTCAACTTTGTTTTTTTCAGTGAATATATATATAAATCTATGAAAGTGAATCCCAAAAGGATGACAGGCGGTAATTCGACATTTGAAATTTGTAATCAGTAACCACAGGTTTTTTGGGCAGCAAAAATAGGGCAATGTATTTCGGCTTCGCAACCCTACATAAGTATGTGTATATACATTACAGATGGCGATAGTGACTGTGTAGCTATGGTTAGTGGTTAGGCTAGAGTTACACTGAAAATGATTTTTTTTTATTTCTTAATACATTTGGCACCAATTAACAGATTTGCACAAAACTTTCCAAAAAACAAACTAAAGTTCATTAATGTTCATTCAACTTGTGTTCAGCATGACAATCTTCATGCAAATACATCAAGGGATGAGAGCATTGTATCAAAAAAAGGGACTTCCATTTTAACTTCCATACAGAAAAAAACACTGAATAAAATGACACCAAACTTCACATGAAAGTGGAACTTTGTTTAAGAACGTTCCTTTGCTTGAATGGTGTACATCTATTTAGTAATTTTCCAGAAATTAGCTCTTAAATAATTTGTTTGGTGGGCATTGAAGAGTTAGAAAGTTAGAGATATCTGAACCACTAGTATGAAAACTTTCCATGAACCTACTTTCAAGGCGATTTTCCAAATTAAAAACAATAATAATTTGGTTGGACTAGGTAGCCTTTTCCTGCTGTTCATTTTGGCTCTGTGAACTCTAAGCCAGGCTTGTGGATCCAAAGGCTCTGATTGGCAAGCTGCAACACAACATTTTTATTCTCGCTTGAGGTATTAGTTGAGGGGGGGGGGGAGTATCCACCTCAAGTAATAACCACAACCCTTGTCAGGTTTAACCCTCAAAGTCACAAAATTAACCTGAGCTAAACCCCATGGTAGATATGGCATAGAGTAGACAGGCTTAACTTAAAGGCAATATGTAAATGTTTTATAAAGCATTCAAACAGGAATTTAGTCAAAACAGCACACAGGAAAAATCGCAAAGGAATTTAGTTAAACAGAGTAAATTGTACTAAATAAAATTACACCAAACTGACAAAATCAAATAGGGAAAATCAGAGATATGAATTTTTAAAGTTTGAGTTTCATCGTAGCGCCAAAAAGCAATAAGCATCAGCCTCAGTCATCTGATTGCACTTGACCGGTACCCAGGTATAAAGGACTGCAGGTCGGTTATGGTAAGCAGGTTTACCTTTGGGCTTAGTCTCTGAAATGGAAGTAAAAAATCATCAGTGGTGTCAGGGTGTGGCCAGAGAGGTCTCCACGTTGTAGGATAGCCACTAAACAAGGTCTCAGTGAAACCACAGTTTTTTGGAGGGAAAGGTCGGAGCAGGAGGAATTTGAATTTTGCGTTTAGAGAACATCCCTTGCTGGCCAGATACATTTTGAGCCTTCACCTGGTAAAGATGTCTATCTTCAGGCATAGTCACTTTTTTGAGGTCAGAATATTCCAGTGAGGCAAGGTTGCAGACTGTAGCCAAAGAGGGCTCAGCGAGGCTGGTTACCTTCTCCATGAGGTGCAGCTAAATCAGCTTTGCTGCAGTGGAAAAGCTCAGAGTGGCCCAGCAGAAATGCTCCCATGTCCGTTCTGCTTGATAGGTTGTTCCCAGCCCTCTGAAATTCTTTTGTCAGCAGCAGGATCTAGAGCAGGTCCACTTCAAACTGGTCAGCTAGGCAGCTGCAGAAAGGCCTGTTGTAGCTTGTTGTGTCCCTGTAGCTTGAACAGGAGGTCAGCCTTATGAGCTTTGAAGCCCACTTCTTTGTAGTGGGTACAGGAGTGAGAGCAGTTCCAGTCTTCTAGTGTCTTCTGAGGTCACAGACAGCAGGTACAGTGCTCCTCTATTCTTCCATATGTCTAGAAATTGTTTTGAAAAGGGTAATGTGTTTGTCATACATATGCATGCTACCAGCCTGTGGTGGGAGAGACTCCTGGCCCTTCTTTTGCCAATAGGGTAAACTTTCCCAGGGCAACCCTACTCCCTTTAGTACACTTCCTGTGTGCCCCACTGTAAACAATAACACAGTGACCCTCAATACCTAAAACCAAATGGGCAGACACTTTCCTCCCCTGTGTAGAGCTCCTGTGCCCACCCTGAACCCCTGCCACTTTTAAAGTGGCCCAGAGGGACCCCCAAGGCCCAAATCTAAAAAATATTCTTTTGTGTGCATATGGTACTGCAGTACTCCTGAGGGCCCAGGACAGCCCTCTTGTAAGAGGTACCACTGCAATTCCACAGGAGCCGCCACCCAAACTTTATCTCCAGGGTACTGCTGGACTGTGCAAGCTTCACCTAGGGAAGCCTGACATTACCCCTGCACCATGGAGGGGAACTTGGCCCTGATACCATGGAGATGAAACTTGGATTACGGGCCCTGCGGTAAATTGCCTGCTGAGCCTGGTGGTTATCTGCCCACAGGGACTTGGCCGTAGGATCTAGCCAGAAGCCAGGTCCTGTGGCCAATCTCCTGCCATGCATGAATGCAGCATGAGTTTGGCCTCTCACAGGGGGTTGACTGCCTGTGGGGAGCTTGGCATAAGGACTGGCTGGAGGCTAGCCCTAAGGCCAACCCCCCACTGCACACAGTCGAAGGTCATGTGCAGCAGGCTGTTGGTTGCTGCATTGGGGTTGGGCAGAGGGCCTGTCCAAAAGAAGGTCTTGCGGACAACCCACTTCTACACACAGCTGAACACTGTGCACAGTGGGGGTTTGGCCGCCTTAAGTGGTGTTGGGCCTGAGGTCAGGCCCTGTCAACAATCCCCTCCTACACACTGTCGAAGGTCATTTGCAGCAGGGGATTGGCTTTCTAAGGGTGGTCTGGCATCCGGCCAGGCTCTGCTGCCAACCCCTTGCTGCACATGACCTAAGTCCATGCAGTAGGGAGATTCCTGAATATACTAAAAAAATTGAAATTCATTAAAAAAGGTTAAAGTGGCATTATAGTTAGATATGTTAATAAGATCTTACCTTATGTTAAGTTCTACTTTCATGTCAAATTTGGTGTAAATATGTTCCGCAGCTTTTGTTTATGGTGGATATATACCTAAGAGCTAAAATGGGAAAGCACATCATTTTCATGCCCTGTTAACATTTTTCCTGCATGGATCTGCATGAAAATTGACATGCCACACATTTGCTGACCAAGGCAAGTAACTGAAAAATGTGATGCAGATCTGATCAGGGGATTAAAGGTTATAGGCAAATCCAAAATACCTTTCCAATGCAAATCTGTCCTGAACCATAACAATACAATGGCTCAACGGCAACCACTATATAAAATCTATCTATCTATCTATCTATCTATCTATCTATCTATCTATCTATCTATCTATCTATCTATCTATCTATCTATCTATCTATCTATCTATCTATCCACAAACACACACACATGTATCTCACAATGTATATGTAGTTTATAATCATTGTTGAGTATAGGAATGGACCAATACTCACATGAGGAAAAACCTTGAGAGGGCCATTACACCCAGTCCTCTTCTTCATCGATGTCCTGCCCTTTCCCTCTCACGCAGCGCAGTGCAGCGCAGCACAGCGCAGCAAGGTGGCTTGCTGTGCTGCATCACATATTGATAAATATGCCCCATAATGCATTACCTATGGCATTTTTCATGTGTATTTGTTTTAAAGAAGGAATTTAACAAAATCCAAGATGCAAAAGTTACATTTGTGCAATAAGGTAAGAACACATTTAAGACTATTAGAAGAGTTTTTCATGTGTGAAGCAAATGTAATATTATATGAGGCAGTAAACAGTTTTTTCTCATGTGAATAACAAAAATGGAATTTGCCGTTTGCACTGTAGTAATACAAGAGAGACTATACGCTTATCAGTACAGTTGCTCTCGATAACGTGTTATTGGATGAGTTTTATTTGAATTCTCGTGTAATAAATATATGTATGTACCCAGACACACATGTACAGGTCGATAAATAGGTAGACGGATAGATCTATATTTACACACGGACAGAGAAAAAAGGAGAGATGTAGTGGCGGTCATGGCCGCTGTTGAGTTGTATAAAATACCGAGACTGGATAAAATCTCGCGACAATGGTAACATAACTTTGGATGAAATGCTATTTCGTGTGGCGTGATTCTGTTTTCCGCATAAGATGTCTAGAGTAAGCATTCCAATGCAGCATCGAGTCATAATAACTAATGGGGCTGGTGGTTACCTCCTAACCTCCGTAGCAGAGTGACTGCATGGATTGATGGACTGCTGGCATTCCTGAGCATGATGTACGGCCTCACACTGGATAGCAATTAGCACATACATTATTGTCAGCATCATCTGTTTCCCTCCATTCCAGCCATGCAAAAAGCGAGGAAAAGAAATAAATAACTCCTCCGGGAGATTTATAGACTCTATTTGCGATCCTGTCATAGTGAGAGCGGAATCAAGCGGCTCTCCACCAAGTGAAAATATTTCAGTTTCAGGGCAATGTTTTGTGGTGAATTTTACTCCGGTAGACATAAGTTGATAGATGGCCAATGTTTTAAAAGTGTCTAAATCTACATTGTGGGCCAAATACGGAATTAGCTATTTTTGTATTTTAGAGTAATGACTGATAATGTATTTCTAGTGTGTGTCAAGTCCTTACCAGTGACGCATTCTGTAAAATGTGCTATTTAAATGCCTTTTGTCAGTTTCAAGTCATCTCATAATCATCTCTCTCCCTCCCTCCCTCCCTCTTCTCTCCCACCGCCCTACATCTTTGTACCGCCCAAAATTTGACAATAAACTTTGTCGCATAATTTCCTTTGGACTGACGAGCAGCGCGCGGCGTACTTATTGCAATCTGCTCCATTGACGCTCCGTTACACAACTGTCACGAGATCAAAGCCTGTGACTTGACTTCACAGGGCTCAAGTAAGCAGCTCTGCGTTCCTTCCTCCTCCCTGGGCCTTGACAGACTCCCTTCGCCCTCATGATGAAATAGCAAGACGAAGTGGCAGGATATACTCGCCCTCTTTGTTGCTTTGTGTTCTTTATGCCCGGTGACATAATTGATCTTAATGTTGGACTTCTGAAAAGTTTCAATTAAAAAAGGTTCATACAACGTAAATTGCTTATGCAAATAGATCACCACGGGGGATATAAAAATGTGAACATTAATTGCATTTTGGATTAGCGCGTAAATTTCAGTTCTTACACACTGGTGCTCTTTGATCTGGCACCATAAATTGAAGGTGCTGGAACACTGGGATATTGGCAGCGTCACTGTAAAATATTGGTCTCAACAGGCAACAGCCGCACATCAGAAAAAAAGCTCTAATTAATTTAAAGATTCGCTAGTAAACTAACAATGCTGGCCTCTTCCTGGTGCCTGCATTGTGCAGTCACCTTGGCCTACCTTGAGACCAGCAAACGGCCTGCAGTTGAGAATTCTTGATACTCCTGAACTTGCAAACTTTCCTGAAAGGAAACAAACCCCTGCAAAATAAGAAGGACACCGAGTAAAAAAATGCAATTTACGGATAGATTAATTAAATTCCCTGCCGACCATCCATGTCCGAACTTGTCTCCCCGGGAGAGAATACGGAGATGAATTAGCTAATTAATGTTAATGCAATGAATTTGACAATTAGAGGAACAAACTCAGGCTATGGCAAACACACAAATGCAATCTCTTTTTTTTTTTGCAGTGGAAGAGGTGTAAGTCACTCTGTTTTGATTTAGTGGCGACAAATTTAGAATTCTTCGCATCCAGCCGACAATGAGATTCAAACAATGAACTAAGAAGAAAACATGGCCTCCATTTGTAAGGCGGCAGACACACCGATCCTGTGCCAATACTGCTAATGAGGAGACTGCTAGGGCACTACCAGCAGAAGGCATTTATCAACGTCGTTAAACTCTTGGGCCCAGATTGATCAACTTTCACACAAGACAGCACAGCAAGACACCTTGCCGCGCTGTGTGAAGGGGTAGAGGGCAGGAGTGCGCCACATTTAACATTATACGGTACATTCCTGTCGTCTTCTTGTGCTGTCGCACAATGTGCTGCCTTGCCCCAACGCAGGCACCCTTGCGCAGTGGTGCGAGGGTGCCTGCGTTGTAAGCGGGATTGTTTTTGTGCCGGAAGGGACACCTTCCTGCACAAAATCTATCCTCTGAGGCTGTTGTCTCTTTTGATGTGTGCTGCAGAATGCAGGAGACGTGGAAAAGGAAAAAACAAAGAGAAATAAACATATTTCTCCTCGTAACGCCTCACCTGGGAAGGCGCAGCATTTTGACCCATTCCCAGGTCTACCACTCATGGTAAATCTGGGAATGCGCCAAAAGCCATGGGTGGGAGCGTGGAACACCCACGCTCCACCCATGGACCTCCTCCCTGGCGCAGATTAAATAAGTTGCGCTGTATTACGTTACTCCAAATTTATTAAGCACTGCAGGGCCACACAAGGTGGTCTTGCATTGCTTGGTAAATGTGACTTCAGGACACACGCCAACAGAACCGATTCAGACAGGAGACTCCTGATTTGTGAAGAAAAAATGCCTTTATTTTAACTGTCTCCCACCTGAAATGGCTGCTTATTAAATAGAAGACAATGGGTTAAAAACATTTTCCCAGTTTCAATCTCAAAATCTCCCACTCGCCTGTTCTAAAATGTTGGCATGTATGCTTTAGTGTTGTGTTGCGCTTGAGTTACCTTGCTTGACGGAAGGACAACGCAACACTATAATAAATTTGCCCCTGGTTTGTAATGGGAGACTCAATGTAAACTACTGCGCGTAAATTATGGACAAGGGGGAGGGGGAGATCAGAGTTTCTTGCTGGGAGCCACGTAAGTCTGAAATGCACTTCTGCTGCATAGTAGGAATGCCCCAACTTACTGGCCTTCAGGAAACTGCTGAAAACTTGGCTTTTCAGCACTCTTTATCATTCCAGTCTCCTCTGTGTCTTTATAGCTAGCGCCAAGACACCTCCGGGAATTTGCTGCGCTTTAGAAAACCTAATACCATAACAAGTGTGTGGCTTCATATTTAAAAAATATTTGATGTACCCAACTGCACCTACATTTACCAATTAAGATGAATTCTAGGCCTGTGGTCAAATATTTACTAGAAATTATAGTTTCCCTTTATGATCAGTGCAAAGATTATTGTTGACACTCTAGCACCTTCCTAAAAGAGAGAGAGCTATTGGCTTTTGTTGTCCAAAGGGTGCATGGGTGTTTTCTGGCTTTGCCTTGCCATACAAACCTGACTGTCTCTCCCACTAGGTCTTACATCACCACTCAGAATACCTCTCAGAGGAACAACTTTCTTACTACATAACATAGTAGAAACCTAACCAATACCTCCCATAGAAACTGTTAGAAACGGGGTCTCTAGTTGGCAGTGGTTTGCACCCTGTCCAACTAGGGACCCACACTCTAGTCAAGGTAAGTGTAGTACATGTGCTCACCCTTGAGTAGCTTGCCACAGAGCAGTCAGGCTATACTAAAGAGGCAGGGGCAGATTTACAAGCCCCTTGCGCCACTTTTGCGTTACTTTTCCCATGTTAAAAATGACACAAAAGTGGCGCAAGGGCCTTGTAAATAAGCCCCGCAATGTTTAAGTATTTGTGCGCGCACACACATACACACACCCACACACACACACACCAACACAGTGAAAATACCACAAAAGTGTTCCACACCAGTTTAGAATAAATAGCCAATATTTATCTGAGTAAAACAAGACAAGAATAACAAAAATCCAACATACACAAGTCAAGATATGAATCCTTCAATATTAAAAAGCAGTTATAGCGTTTAGAAAAAAATAGCTCCAACAGGGGCTATTTGGTCGCGCTTGACCGAGACAAATCCACAAGTTCAGTCCGACCGCGATAGAGCACGTGCCAACTACAGGAGTCACACGGACCCCAATATAGTACCTTGGATGTGTCACAAAGTCAAACGATGATGCCATGCGCAGAAGAGTTGAGGTGAGGTGATGCATCAGTTCCTTACTGCTATGCAGGTCGTTGGCACTCAGGACGATGCGTTGCGCCAAGGAGGTGAGGTATCAATGTAGCGGAGTGAGGCGTTGGTTCGTGGAAGCAGAGCAGGATTGTGAATCGCTACCACCCGGGGACGATGCGGGTGCAGGGGAGGTGATGCGTTGGTTGCAGCTGCGAGACCTCAGGTCCTGAAGGCAACGCGGTGCCAATGATGCATCAATCTCACAGCGCAGTCGATTCCAGGGCATCGATGTCGAACCACCTGGCTGCAAGTGGTGCATCACGGACTTCGGTGAAGCGGTACTCAAGATTCGCACAGCAGTGGTACTTCGGAGGTGCTGTTTTACTGTCAGGACTTGCGTTGTAAGTCGCGGACGTTGTGTTGTGCACTCAGCGAGCGGGGACCACAGCTTCGGTGCAGGCAGCAACAATGCGTCAATTTCGCAGGGATGTCTGGGTTCTGAAGTGACGCTTGGAGTTAATGCACCAAGTTCCTGGTTTCAGCGCCAGAATTCATCACCTCCAAGGGTACAGGACAGGGGTTGGCACCACCTGGCAGGTCAGGACTCACAGCAGAGGAGCCCAGGTGCTGGTAGCAAGATGCTGGTGAAGTCCTTGATGGCCCTGAGACTTCCAACAGGAGGCAAGCTCAACTCAAGCCCTTGGAAGAACTTTAGAAAGCAGGATGCAGAGAGTAAAGTACAGTCCTCTCACTCCCAGGCAAGAAGCAGCAAACAGCAGGCCAACACAGCAAAGCAAGCAGCAAAGTGACAGTCCCTCCTGGCAGTCCAACTGCTCTTCTTCCTGGCACAATGTCCTCAGTCCAGAAGTGTTTCTACGGTTATGGTGTCAGAGGTCCAGTACTTATATCCATTTTGTCCTTTGAAGCAGGGAGATTTCAAACAAAGGTCTTTGTAGTGCACAAGACCCTGCCCATCATGGCCCTGGCTCCATACACACTAGAGGGGGTATGCAGTTCTTTGTGTGGGGACAGGCACAGCCCTACTCAAGTGCAAGTGTCAACTCCTCCCACCATTCTAGCTCAAGAAGACCCATTAGCCTGGTGATGGGCCATCAAGATATGCAGGATACACCTCCGCTACCTTTGTGTGTGACTGTCTAAAGAGAATTCACAAAGTCCAAATGTCATCCAACCCAGACGTGTATTCTAGTGGCAGGCAGAGACACTGAATGGTTAAAGTAAGAAAATGCCAACTTTCTAAAAGTGGCATTTTCAGACCTGCAATTTAAAAACCAACTTCACTAAAAGATATGTTTTTAAATTGTGAGTCCGGAAACACCAAACACCATATTCCAATCTTCTATCGGCTCCCAATTCAAAGATACTTTTGTAAAGTGCTACATGGCAGATCCAATGCTAACCAATGGGAGGGATAAGCCTTGCTGTAGTTAAAAGCAAATTTAGCGGCCTTTCACTGCCAAGACATGCAAAACTTAAAAGCACATGCCCAACTTTTTTACTAAAGAGCTCCCGGACCCCTGGGGCAACGTAGGGCCTAACTTAGGGGTTCCTTACATGCTGTAAAAGGGAAGGTTTGGGCCCGGCGAATGGGTGCACTTGCCAGGTTGACATGGCAGTTACAAACTGCGCACACAGGCTCTGGAGTGGCAGCCCTGAGACACATTTGGAGGGCTACTCCTGTGGGTGGCACAATCAGTGCTGCAGGTCTACTAGTAGCATTTGGTTAACAGGCCCTGGACCCATGTAGTGCACTGTATGAGGAACTTACTAGTAAATCAAATATGCCATTCATGGAGAAACCAAATGACACTACACTTTAGACACAGAGCACATGCACTTTAGCACTGTTCATCAGTGGTAAAGTGCCCTGAGTCCAAACATCAGCAAAAATGAAGTCCAGCACACAATCAAAAACAGCAAAAAGAAAAGGGAACCACGCCGGAGTTATTCCCTGATAGTTTCACTTTTGCTTCTACATTTAGAGTTTCTGTTCTCTCTCTCACTCTTCTCCCTAAAACTTTATTTGCATTCTCCTGCTGCAAATTCCATTCTCAATTTCAGCTCTACTGCCGGTTTTCTCCCCCATCCATCTCACATCTGAGCAGAACCCTAATAGCTGATGTTAGGGGAAATAATGGGGCAATTGGATTAAGAAATTCCGCCATTTTCAAGTGTACCTTGGAATTTTTTCTGTTTATGGTCCTGGATTGTTGGTGCCTTTGACCTCTCTGCAGTGAGGAGTTGTTAGGCATTCCCTCACTGCTTGTGCCTTTCCATAACCTGTGGTACTTATTTTTATTATTTTTATTGGCATATTCGGCTTTCTGTGAATGCACACAAATGATTCCATGTGGTTGACAGCAAGGCTGTCATCATCCACAACTGGGACAAAAACCTAGCACATGGGTTGAGAAGTAATTCATCTGACACTGTAGGTAAAAACGCGTGTGAAAAAGTAAGGATTAACCAGGTTTGGGCTTTTACAGCTCTAAATTTAACAGTAAATAATTCAACTGGTATGATGTCTTGCAACACAAAGGTCCAGTTGGATAATGTTCAAAAGGAAACCGAGCGTTAGACCTGGCATCTTTGGTGTGGTTTTCCCCTAACGCTTTGCATTCAGACCTCTTGCTTTTACTGACTTCGTTTTTGCTAGCCTTAGGATTCTGTGCACTTGCGACTGCTCACAAGTTGTAAAGTGCTTGTGCTCTTTCTCTAAAATGTCGCAACATTGGCAGATCTCCAATTGGTGGATTTAATTTACTTATGAGTCCCTAGTAAAGTGCACTATAGGCACTCAGGACCTATCAATTAAATGCTACTAGTGGGCCTGCAGCGCTGATTGTGCCATCCACTTATGTGGCCCTTTAAACATGTCTCATACCTGCCAATGCTGAGCCTGTGTGTGCAGTTTCAAACTGCTATATCGACCTGGCAAGATAAACCGCTTGCCAGGCCCAAAGCTTCCTTTTAAATACATATAAGTCACCCCCTAGGTAGGCTCTAGACAGCTCAAAGGGCAGGTTGGAGTGCATTTAAAATGCAGGACATGTACTTTTAAGCTGTACATATCCTAGTAGTGATAAACTCTTATTTTTGTTTTTCACTACTGCAAGGCTTATATCTCCCATAGGATAACATTGGGATTACCTTATTTCATTTTGAAAGTGTAATTTCCAAATGGAAAGATATACCTGATTCAGGTTTGGTGTCTGTGGAATTTTAATTTAAAATCCTATCTCATGGTGGTCAGATTTTAAATCACAATTCTGAAAATGCAAATTTTAGAAAGTTGGCCTTTTCTTGCTTTAGCCATTTGGTGACTGTAGCCGCTCTGATCACATGATTGGGTGTAGTTGGCAGTTGAGCTTTTTATATTCCTTCTAGACAGCCAAACACAACAGGAGCTTAGGTGTGACTTTATGGGTCATCTTGACAGGATGGGAGGGAGGAGATGGGCACAGCCTCACTTTCACATAAGTAGGCTGCATACCCACCTGTAGTGAGTCTGGAGGCAGGGCAAGAAGGGAGGACATCTGTGCACTTCAAAAGCCTGTCTTTGAAATCTCCCCCACTTAAAATGCACCACTGGGTATAAGTACTGGACTGGACCTCAGACACCACCACTTCAGTGCACTTCTGGACCTGTGGATAGTCTGACAGGATGAAGGCCCGTTGTTCTGCTGAAAGGACTTCCACTCTGCTGGACTGCTGCTCTGCTGAACTCATGCGTTGCTGTGCTAACCTGCTGTCTGCTGCCCTCTTGCCTGGGTGAGAAGGGCTGGACCTGCATCTCTTGAAACCAGACCTCACAGTAAATCCAAGGGCTAGCTGGCTGGCTTCCTGCTCTGAAGCCTTAGGGACATAACAGGCTTCCAACAATCATGCTTCTGCACCTGGACTCTGTCATTTTTTAGACTACCACAGTCCTGGACCCTTGGAAGTGGGACTAAGGTGCTTACCAACTAAACTGACCCATCGTCTCTGCTAAGCAGCTCATCCTCTAGCTGAACAGATGCATCTCCTTGGCTGAGCGGAACAAGCTCTGGCAGAACCTACGCATCGCTGCTGCTGCATGGATTGGGTCTGGCGCAGAAGGTCCTCATCACCCTTGCATCTTCGGAACCTACGCATCTCAGAGGGTGCAGCGCATCTCCTAACCAGGTTCTTGCATCCCTCGTCAATGGCAGCTCAACGACGATGCCAGCCTACGCATTGCGGCCTCGCAGCTCCGCAGAACCGACGCATCGCCAGCTTCATGCTGCATCCTCAACGCCCAGACTTCACATCACAAGCCCCATCAACGGGATCCTCAATGACAATACAACAGGACCTCGCACTGCCACCTAGTCACATCTCAGAACCGATGCATCGCTTTGACTGCCATGCTTCCTCGCCTCGGATCCAGGCAACGCTCTGCAACCAGAATTTAAGGTATTTTGTTCAGCGGGCCTACCGGTGTCCCTGGAGCTAGCCCAGACATTTTGTGTGTTTGTTTTTAATCAGAGAGTCTCACAAACAACCAGGAGACTCACTTAAAGTAACAGAAAAAACAGAATGGGCATGCTTTACTTTGATCTTGAAAGCACTGGAAGAGGTCAGCTCTGTGTGGAGTTGAGGAACAGGGACAGGGAATCTTGGACAAGGGTCCCCATAGCCATTCTAAAAATCAAGGAAATATGGTTTTGTGGGGTGAGTTCCCACCATAAGTCACAAGACCTGTATTGCCAAAAAAGGAGATGGGACTTTGCATGAATTATCATAAGATTTGGTCATTAAATTCAACCAATTCTATGAAGCACTGTTCCCGTCTCTTACAGCTCGTCGGAATCTGCTGAAATCTAAGAACCAATGAAAATGAATACTAGCATTGGATATTTCCTGCCTGCCCAAGGAAGGACTGCTGACTGTTCTTGCTTGCCCTTGAATCTCTGACTCCAAAAGCAACTCTCAGGATCAGGAAAGCTGACCTCCTGGTGACACAGAGGTAGAATAGATCTCAAGACATTTTTAAAATGTTGGGAATAGACTTTTTACCATAGTCTGTCATGACTGGAATTGAGGAAAAACAATTTTGTTCTTAAGAGAACGTGTGTTCTGCTGCACATAGAATATTCCCTGTAATTTTGTGAAATTTTGGACCACCAAAGGCGTATTCAATATTTGCTATATGCTTTGAAGATTTGAACATTTGTTTTCACAGCTACAGTCTAAACTTGGATGTTGCCTGCATGTGTGTGGGATTATGTTTTAAAGTGGCAACATTTCTTCAAAAACGTTTCTTTCTTAAATTAGGTGTAATTTCTTGTTTTGGTGTCAAAAGTAATGCACTTCTGCTGCTTAGAGTAATTTTTGAGAAGGACAACCGGAGCATCGGGGTGTTTAACTTTTCTCTTTCTGGTAGACCCCTTTAAATGGAAAAAATCAACCCACTTCGGATTTGTATGTTCCACCATGATCCCTTCATCATATTTGCTTCACATTTTAGCCAGTTTCCTTTTCAGTATCATTGGTTTGGAAATTTTCTTGGGTTTATTTCTTAACTGTAATGTTGTTTTGCTGTTGCTTTTCATGTATCACAAGTAATTTTTCTGAGAAAGATCTTGCTCCTTGTGTCAAGGGTAAAGTTAGGATTCCTCACAGAAGGTACTTTCACTTTTTAGACATTCTGGGCCTGATTCTGATGCGGGTTGGAAAGCTTCCCGACCGAATCGGTTTGGAAATGGTTTCCGACCCACTCGAATCGGGAGAGTCCGACCGACGGAGTACGATGCATCCGGAAGCTTCCAGATACGATTTGGTTGGACTCCCATTGACTTCAATGGGAGCATATGTTCCTAACCGCATCATAATTGGGCCCTGGGTCGGGAAGACACGTTCCCGATCCGATTTGGAAGGAGCAAATGCCATTAGGAGGCCTTCCTAACCGCATCAGAATCAGGCCCTAGGTGGGAATGCTTTCCTAACCGCATCAGAATCAGGCCCTAAGTTGTTTTATCTGTTTGGGAGCTAAGACACATCTCTCATCAAGACTGTAGCCTCTTTTGCCCTACAGACTAACAGTCTGGTTTCCTACATTAGGGTGATCACACAGTGCGGATTTTCCTGGGCCAACTCTGCCTTTGGAAGTTTTTCATGGAATTTTAACACTTCTTCAAATTAAAACCTGTCCTGGTTTTACACATCAACATTACAGGTGTAATTTTCAGTGTGTACTTTCATCTGTCCCTCTCTCTTGCTACACAAATGCTGGGATGGGAAGTACCTTTAACAGCACAGATGCTACCTTCATTCCCTCTCCGACGAAAGGCTAGCAGCCAAGCCCGACAAGTTTAGGTGAATTAAAATTTTTCTGTGGAACAGTACACCTAAATCTACTGTTACCAAAAGAGAAATCTCATACTTAACATTTCATTTTTTTTCTATTATAACAACATCTTTCAGTAAATTATAGACAAATAGGTCAGAGCACATTATAGGTCAAACTCATTGCTTAACATGTTTGTTATGAACTGTGCAACAATTTGGCCCCAACAGTGCGGCATGGGTCACTCTAAAACACGCATAAACACCAAGGGGATTAATAGTGAATAAGTGGGACACAAAATCGGAAATTTGGATCAACAGTCTTTGTTTTGTGAACACCAGTCCGGTATTCACAAACAGCTCATGTGGGGATAGCTTCCCTGCAATTTGGCACCCCACTATAAATGTTGTATGGTCAATGTATGGACCAATTGTGGTCTGGGATGTCCTCTATTAAAAATGAAGGAACCCTCAGGAATCTTTTTAAAAAGTCTCTTTTAGGTGCAGTTTCCTTGATCATCTAGGTGTTGGCGCGTTTCGACCTCATACCCTTTTGAGCTCTCCTCAGGACAGGGGCTGATAGTGGTTCTTTCCTGCTTCAGGGAAGACTGCTGGTTCAAAGCAGGGGTCTGTGTGTACTGCTCCTCAAATTCTCCTGTGTCACAGAGAAGTCTTCCCAGAATTAAGCAGGAGTTCAGACACCTAATTAACCATCTACAAAGTTTCTTTTCAAGACTCCAACTTGATGTGGAGTTTTGCTTAAAATACATTAGCTGAATTTTAATACGTAGGACCTCCAGCACGCATTTTCTTAACTAGCCGAAACTTCATCCCTCAGTACGTAGGACCTCCACCACGTATTGTCTTGGCTGTCCACACCCTTGTTGTCAGTCCTGATGAAGACCCGCTGTGACGCATTTTGAGTTGTGCACAATTCTGGGTCGAAACGTCGACGTGGCCTTAGGCCATGTCCATCAGTCCCCTCACTCTAAGGCTGGAATAATTATTGCCAGGGCAATAGAGAAGGACACACATAATTGAAAAAGGACAGACCATTCTTGTTTTTATGTATATGTATATGTAAAGATCTTTCTACATTTCACTGATATCACCACTGTGTCACCTTGCCTCACTTGACTCACGTAAGTCTATTTTTCACTATTGTTGATGAAACTGCATATGTGACAGCCATATATGTCTAATATGTTTTCATAACAAAACAAAAAGTGATTATTTACATTGTATGAGTCATTTTTTCTTGTTGTTTGGGGTGTTTCAGAGCTGTTAAATATTCATGATGGAATAATTGATTGTTTTAAAACTTTATCCAGCATTGCACACTAAGCAATTGTTTGACCCGACTGCATCAGCTGTAGATTACCTTAAAAATATTTTAGAGCACTTTTGGGCTCCCGAATCCCATTGGCTGCCATTGTGCCAATATGTAGTAGACAGTCTTCTAATTATCTTCAGGCCCTAGAAATTCTGGGTGACTGTGTATTTCAGGTGACGAGGAAGTGGATTTCAAGGATGGGGAAAGCGCTGTTGCGCTCTGCTTGCAGGAAGCATAGAGAACCTACAACCCCATCCCTGAGCCCCGTTAGATCCCGGGGCCCGGGAGGCCACCACCCCTGCATACACCTGCCGGCTGGAGCAGGCAGACACAACAAAGGATTGCCGGCTCCTACTGCCGCACGCAGGAGTACAGGCCATGCGGGTAGCTGGCGAGGGCAGCCGGAGTTGGGTTCCATGTGCTGCCTTCCAACGTCAGCCAGCTCTGGAGTGCCCTAGTGGGACCATGCACCCCAATCAAAAAAATCCCAACCAAGTGGAAAACACGGTGCAGTTTAAGAAGCTAACAAAGGAAAACATCATAGCGGCTCTCCCCTGCACAGCGAGAGATCTTCAGCTATAATATTTACTGCACTACGGAGACTCGCACCACAATGCTTTGTGGGGCCCTGTGTTTTTACACTTTGCCCATAACTCAGCCTGTGTTGGTTCTTGGACAAAGGGACCACCGCCAAATCGTTCTGCACAACATGCTCTTGCTTTGCAGGTCATCTTCTTTGCCCTCGTTCTAAGTTGGTGGGGCCCCAAAATCATTACCTTCCCCACTGTTCAAGGCATTTTTAAGCTCTCCCATGTCTGAAGCCATGGGAGTAGTTCACCCTTAAGGGCTTTATGTATGGTAACATTTTGAAAAGGCCTGGAGGGCCTAAAAAGGTGAATGCAC
This sequence comes from Calotriton arnoldi, assembly GCA_963921515.1. Classification (NCBI taxonomy): domain Eukaryota; kingdom Metazoa; phylum Chordata; class Amphibia; order Caudata; family Salamandridae; genus Calotriton; species Calotriton arnoldi. Next base: position 1,834,910 of record CAWUFW010001225.1, read on the forward strand.
TGTTTATGTTGAAATCTCTCTTGGGGCTGATTGCTTGGTTACATTGCAATGCTTTTTCATCATGCTGTGTCACTGCAATGCCCTCCAGGGGTTGTTCTGACCAATGCATTTTATTGCCAAGATTATGAAAGGATGCACAAACACAATGTTTATTGCTGATAAATATTTTATTAGGTCCTCATGATAATTGCATATGTTTTATTGATACATAATTATCATAATTATTACAATGATTCATGCCAAACCCTGTGAGAGTCAAGCGCTACAATGGGGTGTTTGGTTCCCACTGAGGACAACCAAGGAACTATTACTTGTGCTGGCCACACAACTAATAAACCAATTTCCAACATTTATGTATATGCTATTAAAATAGTTTAGGTGAGGGAGAGTCTCTGCTCTCAATAGGATGAAGTGGTAGTTATATTGAAGTAGTGTTATGATCTTCTTTTGCAAATTTACTGGTAGTACGTATCCTTTACTACTGTATAGACTTGTTTTAAGAAGCAAGGTGAGCATCAAGGAGCATTTCCCAGTATTTCACCATGTGAATAATCCAATGCCTGTGGCAACTTTAATGGTCTGCACCCTACCAAGAGAGACCCTAATTTGCTCATATTATGGTTTATGGAAGGTTTCATTTTATCAACAACCCTCAATCACCTATCTTAACTTCATCTCTGTGATGAATGTGCATAGTGATCTCTTTATTTTGATGCTTTACATAAGTGCCATCTTGGCACCTTCAGCCATGCTGTGGCACAGATTGCAAACTATGATGATTGTAAATGAGGACATCACATACAAGATAGAAAAAGTTGTTGGGGGTCAAAGAAGGTATACTTGGTAGGTTTTTTTAGGGACCCAATCTTTTTCAGTTTCCAAGTAGACTAAGATCAGCTTATGGACTAAATAGGACAGGTATTTGGTCTTCAGGTTTCTAAAAATAAGATAAAAAGTAAAGGCAAAGTCTATAATTTGTCCAGCCTTTTACATGCTCTTGTTTTGCTCGAAACCCAGCTAAAAAAGTGTTCACTTAGTCTGCTGCTTGTTTATTGAAGTCCCCTATGAGTAGGATTTTCTTGTCTCTACTTTGAAGTTCTGCGATAGGTTGAGAAATTCCTCAAGGACTAAAAAATGTCCTGGCTTTTCTGTAGATACTCAGGAGATGTTAAACCCTCAGGATTGTCTCTTCAGTACTATTGTGTTTTAGTTCCTGGTTCCTTTTTATTAACATTCATTTGTGCTGGTGGGGGGACTTGGCCAGAATTACCATAAGTAATCAGAGAACTGTAAAAATAGATTTGTAATCCTTAATTAGATCATGAATTTCGATTAAGTGTTCATCTGCAGAAGAGACATTCATTATGCTGGGTCTGGTGGCCTAGTGAAGTAATGCATCCAGTGTAACATTCTGGATTTGACCTCATGGTCACAGTTTCAAATCCTGGTGGGTCCACTCAGCTTTTCGTCCTTCTGCGGTTGCTAAAATGAGTACTGTTTGGTAAGAATAAACATCTGTTATTCAGTGTCAAGATACCCTTGGGTGAATGTGCGCTTTACAAATACACAAGGTATGTAGGTCAGTTGTGATGCTTGCTCACTTGGGTATTGGTGTAAAGTTATTAATAAGAACATACTGGGTGACAATCAACACAAATATTGTAGCTAATTGCTTGTTTATTAATGTAAGGGATTTCAATTTTGTAAGGGTTCTTTAATGATTTAGTTCTCTTCTTGTTTCTAGCTCCATAATTTTGACTAGATATGTCATAAGCATTGACCTGTTGATCTTATCTGAAAAGAGAGGTTGGATAGTTCATTTCTGTCTGGACTACATCTTGCTTATAGTGCACTGCTTTTTATGTTTTTTCTCAGATCAGTATCTTTGAATTTTCGGATAGTCTGCATTTGATTTTGCAAATGAAGATGAAGTAGTTGGATGGTCAGATTTAGTCAAATTGCCTGCTATATTTAGGATCACCTGGAGCCATGCAGAAGAGAACCAGTTTTGGGCCAGTGCCATAGGGTAATTGTGTGGTAGTGTTTTCAAGCACGTATCACATAATCAAACACTGATATGTGATTAAATTACCATTTATTCAGGGAATAATGAAATATTTGGTGTTTATTGATTTTGGAAGGCAGTGAAACAATTTTTTTTTTTAAGTTCATGTTCCTCCTCATGGGCAATCCTCTTGTAGTCTAATGTAGTCACTAGCTCATATCCATTAGAAAGTAGAAAAGGTACTGTTAGAAATGGGATCTCTGGTTGGCTAAGGCTTGCGCCAAAGCCAGGCAGAGACCACCACTCTAGTCAGGGCAAGGGAGTTACACATCCCAGATAACCCCTGCTCACCCCCTTGGTAGCTTGGCACGAGCAGTCAGGCTTATCCCGGAGGCAATGTGTAAGCGCTTGCGCAACACACCCACAGCAACAACATACTAGGCACACCACAAAAAGGAACTCCACACAAGGTTATATATAAAAATAGCCTTTGTATTATCATAAAACACATTAGAATAGTACTCACATAATATACATCGTGCCACCTGGCACTAGGTCATATTTACAAGGGATTATTTACACCTGACAGGGCCAACTGGACCACTGTCAGAACCAGCACAAAGCGAACTTAGTACATGTAGAACTTATAATAACTGTAGAACATCATAAACGTACAACCAGTACTCACTGGTAGTTACGGTACTTAGCATCAGCCTGTAACATAAACCACATTATGCACAGCATCACCTTAGGCGCGAATTACATTCTGCGCTAACCTCACCAGCATAAATACATTATGCAATCCTCTCATAAGTCTAAACACATTAGACCCTAACCTCCTAAGTATAACTCACACTAGGGCGTAAATCACAGTAGAGAATAACTCACAACCTAAACGCATTAGGTAATAATAAAATCACAAGCATAAACATATTATGCAAAACCTCATAATCATGAAACACATTTAGAGGTATAACCCAGGGTGCGTAAACCACAATATAGGAATCACATGTCCTAGCACCATAATCACATTAGCACCTGACTCAGATTAGGGCCTGGCGCCCTATAAACCTAACTGTCCCCCTGGCCAACTGGCCATCTCTAAAGGGGCCCAAATGCCCTGTGTCCAAAATGTCAGGGCGTGCTGCCTAGGCAGCGAAAGTCCAGGATGCGCCACTGCGCAAACCTAAACGTAGCAGCTGCCCACTACTTGCTGGGCAGCTGGGAAGATATGGGGCCTAGGAGTGCGTTCCACTCCTACCTCATCTTTCAATAATGCCCCCAAAGAATGATAGCCTAAACGTTGCAGCTGCCCACTAATTGCTGGGCAGCTGGGAAACTCGCTGTAGGCAGGGGCACTCGCTGTGCCCTCTGAGCCCCTCACTGGGACTCCTCAATCAATCTGCGCCAAACGTGGCCGCTGCCCTCTATCAGGCGGGGCAGCGGGGAAAATGGCCTGAGCCCTGCTCTGGGGCTCTTAAATAATAAAATGTGCCCTCTTGGTGCAGCTGCCCTCTGCGAACGGGGCAGCTGGGAGAAATGCGGCTATGGGGCTTGGGCACCTCCGTGCCCTCACGTTGGAGCGGCCCGCTGCCATCCGGGGCCGCTCTGACTCGGTACTTCTGCTGTCATGGTGCCACGATCGGCACCAACACTGTGCCCCTGGAGCCCCCACTCACCGGACTGGTCTGGGGAGGCGCTCCTCTTCATCCCGGACACCGCGGCCAGCAGGCGGGGCTCTCTCGCTCATGAGAGCCTCGCTGGGGATCCGGCTGCATCTCTCTTCACCCGGGCCCCCTCCTGGGACCCGGGACTCCTCTTCGGTTTGGCAGCTACCGCGGGGCTCTCCCTCAAGCATGGGAGCCCCGCGCTATCACGTCCGGTTGGCCTCTCCCGGTCCGGCGGTAGGCCCCGCCCACGTCCCAGGCAGACGTGCCTGACTTCCGGGTACGCTGCGCGATCGCGGCGGCTGTTTTCTTCTTCTCCCTTCGTGGTGGCAATGAGGGGTAGGCTCCTCTTCATTAAAAATATAACGCGGGGTGGGCACCCGCTCCGTGCGCAAACATGCGGGGTGGGCACCCGCTTCAGGCAGCATCACGGGGAATCCCTCACGCCGGGATTCCTCTCCAAGGGCTGCAGCGCCGCGCTGCGAAGCCCACGCTCCCCTTCCAAGGGGACAGTAAAATAAGGCGCTCCCAGGGGCTAGGAGCACACGAAGTCCTGGGGCAAGGAGATGGAGCAAAGGAAGCTCCCAGCAAAGAGGTCCTTTAGGAAAGAAGGGGCAATGTAGGGCCCAGGGGCCAGCACACAGGGCCCTCCAGCAGGGAGGCAGCCCCCATGGCGGTCCCTCCTGGGCCCCACCAGCAGCAAGCCCCCTCCGTTAGGAACAGACCAGGAACTGAACTGCAAGAGTGAACATTTACATGGGGTCACAGCCCCTTCTTTTATACACCCTTTTCCTTTGTCTAAAGGTGTAGGGTTTAGGAAAACCAGATGCAACTGGTTTGGGGGAGCTTTGGAGCACTTTGTTTTGCTCAGCTCCTCTCTCCTTTCACAGGACAGGCTAGGGACATCAGACGCACCACAGGGGTGGAGCCAGCATTGTGGAGGGAAGGCACAGCCCTATTCAGGTCCCAGGTGCAACTCCTCCCTCCCATCTAGATGCAGATCTCCTATTCAGCCCTGCGCTGACTCACCCTGCCCCTCCTGGAGCCACACACACCTCTCAGCCCCTGTCACTCACAAGCCAGACATGCAATTCACATCAGGCAGGCAGACACAGAGCACACATAAATGCCAACTTCTAGAAGTGGCATTTCTACACCAGTTATAATAAATCTGCGCACACCATTGCGCAGCATTTATTCTCACGAGTTCGCACATACTAAACTCGCCCCTGCACTCCTCTCACACCAGGAATTACCATGGACACACATATCCCCCATGCATTCCTATGGGAGGGCAGGCCCATCTCACTAAATGCGCACAGAGCGCGCACGCACTTTCCACTGGACCACAGTGCGAAAGTGCCCAGAGGCCTAAAACCACCAACACTAGGTCACAGACCAGGCAAAAAGTTCAGGGGTGAACCTGCCAAAAGGGCCAAGTCCAACACAACCCCCTTCCAGCCAAAACACAGGGCAGACCAATCACCACCGTGATGGGCTTCCCTGCTTGGGGCGATAGAACACGGACGCGGGCCCGCACTGCAGGGACACCCTCCGGTTCTACGCCACTTGGAACCCCTGGAATCCATCTAAGAGAGAGAAAAAAAAAAAGAGAAAAAAACTCAGGACCAACTAGGCTACCCCACCGGTACTCCTTAGTTGTCCACGGCCAGGACCAGGCCCTAGGCCACCCAGATACCACTGGTCCTTGCCAATCCACAGAGTGGGGGCAGTAACCCCTGGCATCCAATAGCCATTCTCCACTCTCCCTCTCAGTGTAGTTCCAAACTACCACTGATCCTTCAACCTAGGGTCCGCACCCTCAGGCTGACCAGAGGTCACGGGCGAAGCATCTCCTCCCCTACCTCTATTTCTGGGGTCGCGCACTCTCCCAGGAAAAGCACCCTCCAGAACACAACTCTCCCACCAGTTCAGGACCTCTCCCCATCACTGGTCTACCACCTGGGAAATAAATTCACCGGCTGCACCGGGGTCAGAGGCGAGGACTCCCTCCTCTGCACCCCCTTCCAGAGTTCGATACCCTCCCAACTGAAGTGGTACCCCTAGAAGGCAAAACCGGCCAGGACACTGATTACAGTCGCCCTGCCGTCCAGATCCGGAAACACCGGCTACTGGCTCCCCAACCCAGGGACGTACCCTTTGGTCAGATGCCCGGCGAACCAGGACTTCACGAGGGTGACACATAACTAATGGGTCGTGTGACAGTCTGCCCGGCGCAAACCCAGGGCAGAAGTGGCATCACCATGGTCACTCATTGGCGACTCAGCCCTGCTGGCTGGCCCCTGACCCACTGGCTCTTCCACTGGGTACTTTTTCCCCCTCTCACCCCTCACTCTGGACTTCTGCACCCTCCCAAGGGGAGTGGTACTGCCAGACACTAGGACTGCTGGAGCTCTGATTACAGACGCTCCACGTCCTCTAGACACTGGGAGATCCTCCTCAAATGGCCTACAAGTACAGCCTAGGCCCCCAACCTGATGTTCCCTTTAAGAAACAATCCAGGTCCTGAGACTGGGTTTCGGGCACTTTGGGACAGAACCACTCACTCTTTCTCCTCTTGAGACAAGATGTGAGCCCCTACACCGGGACCTAGCTGGGCTACACTGAACCTCCTCCACCACGGAAGACACCTGAGCCACTCTTATTGGAATCACTTCCAGCTCACCTACCACGGGGAGGTCCCCCATACAGAACAGTCCAACAGGACAGACTAGGTTCCTTTCCTGGTGTTCCTTCTAAGAACCATCCAGTACCGGAGACTTGAGATTGAGGCTCGGAATACGGCCCAGTCTCACACCTTCCTCGCAGGACATGATGTGAGGCCTTGCAACCTCCTCACTATAACGGTTCCTAGTTGGGTTCCTCTGAACCATCTCCGCCACACTGGTTGGGAGACACCTGCACCATCCCTCAAGGTTACTCCCCAATGCAAGTTCCTTATTTCAGAGAACTCACACCCAAGTATTCAGCAAGCTCCTTATTTCAGAGAACTCACACCCAAGTATTCAGCAAGCTCATTATTTCAGAGAACTCACACTCACTCGTCCAGTGCAACACACCATTTATCCACACACACCCCCCCCCCAGACCGGTGAGACAGTATCTACTGCCCCTGAATCTCAACCTGCACCCCTCTTACTGAGCACCAGGTACCATACTCTGGGAACGGGACGGGGAATTCATGCACTGGACACACTTCTGCTGCCACCACTGGATCCCACCCTTACTGGGGAATCCAGAAAACTCACACTGCACTTAGGGGATAATCTACCCTCCCGAGCTAGTGACCATACCAATTAAGTCCCCACTGTAGGCCAACCCAAGAACCAGCGCAATGGCTCAAGGGCAGTCTCTCCTCCAGATTCTCTGGTTTCTGTCCTTGGCAGGACACCCAACTCATAGTGCACAAGAAACACATTTCAAAAAGAAATGACACTTAAAACAAACTCAGAAGCAATAATCCCTTTCCATGTGACTATCTAAAATGCAGAGTTTTGTAATGCAGCCAGTTGTCGCTGTGGTATTGCGCAAACGCAAGTCCTAATCCCCACCGCTGACAACCAATGTTAGAAATGGGATCTCTGGTTGGCTAAGGCTTGCGCCAAAGCCAGGCAGAGACCACCACTCTAGTCAGGGCAAGGAGTTACACATCCCAGATAACCCCTGCTCACCCCCTTGGTAGCTTGGCACGAGCAGTCAGGCTTATCCCGGAGGCAATGTGTAAAGCGTTTGCGCAACACACCCACAGCAACAACATACTAGGCACACCACAAAAAGGAACTCCACACAAGGTTATATATAAAAATAGCCTTTGTATTATCATAAAACACATTAGAATAGTACTCACATAATATACATCGTGCCACCTGGCACTAGGTCATATTTACAAGGGATTATTTACACCTGACAGGGCCAACTGGACCACTGTCAGAACCAGCACAAAGCGAACTTAGTACATGTAGAACTTATAATAACTGTAGAACATCATAAACGTACAACCAGTACTCACTGGTAGTTACGGTACTTAGCATCAGCCTGTAACATAAACCACATTATGCACAGCATCACCTTAGGCGCGAATTACATTCTGCGCCAACCTCACCAGCATAAATACATTATGCAATCCTCTCATAAGTCTAAACACATTAGACCCTAACCTCCTAAGTATAACTCACACTAGGGGCGTAAATCACAGTAGAGAATAACTCACAACCTAAACGCATTAGGTAATAATAAAATCACAAGCATAAACATATTATGCAAAACCTCATAATCATGAAACACATTTAGAGGTATAACCCAGGGTGCGTAAACCACAATATAGGAATCACATGTCCTAGCACCATAATCACATTAGCACCTGACTCAGATTAGGGCCTGGCGCCCTATAAACCTAACTGTCCCCCTGGCCAACTGGCCATCTCTAAAGGGGCCCAAATGCCCTGTGTCCAAAATGTCAGGGCGTGCTGCCTAGGCAGCGAAAGTCCAGGATGCGCCACTGCGCAAACCTAAACGTAGCAGCTGCCCACTACTTGCTGGGCAGCTGGGAAGATATGGGGCCTAGGAGTGCGTTCCACTCCTACCTCATCTTTCAATAATGCCCCCAAAGAATGATAGCCTAAACGTTGCAGCTGCCCACTAATTGCTGGGCAGCTGGGAAACTCGCTGTAGGCAGGGGCACTCGCTGTGCCCTCTGAGCCCTCACTGGGACTCCTCAATCAATCTGCGCCAACGTGGCCGCTGCCCTCTATCAGGCGGGGCAGCGGGGAAAATGGCCTGAGCCCTGCTCTGGGGCTCTTAAATAATAAAATGTGCCCTCTTGGTGCAGCTGCCCTCTGCGAACGGGGCAGCTGGGAGAAATGCGGCTATGGGGCTTGGGCACCTCCGTGCTCTCACGTTGGAGCGGCCCGCTGCCATCCGGGGCCGCTCTGACTCGGTACTTCTGCTGTCATGGTGCCACGATCGGCACCAACACTGTGCCCCCTGGAGCCCCCACTCACCGGACTGGTCTGGGAGGCGCTCCTCTTCATCCCGGACACCGCGGCCAGCAGGCGGGGCTCTTCGCTCATGAGAGCCTCGCTGGGGATCCGGCTGCATCTCTCTTCACCCGGGCCCCCTCCTGGGACCCGGGACTCCTCTTCGGTTTGGCCGCTACCGCGGGCTCTCCTCAAGCATGGGAGCCCCGCGCTATCACGTCCGGTTGGCCTCTCCCGGTCCGGCGGTAGGCCCCGCCCACGTCCCAGGCAGACGTGCCTGACTTCCGGGTCGCTGCGCCGATCGCGGCGGCTGTTTTCTTCTTCTCCTTCGTGGTGGCAATGAGGGGTAGGCTCCTCTTCATTAAAAATATAACGCGGGGTGGGCACCCGCTCCGTGCGCAAACATGCGGGGTGGGCACCCGCTTCAGGCAGCATCACGGGGAATCCTCACGCCGGATTCCCTCTCCAAGGGCTGCAGCGCCGCTGCGAAGCCCACGCTCCCCTTCCAAGGGGACAGTAAAATAAGGCGCTCCCAGGGGCTAGGAGCACACGAAGTCCTGGGGCAAGGAGATGGAGCAAAGGAAGCTCCCAGCAAAGAGGTCCTTTAGGAAAGAAGGGGCAATGTAGGGCCCAGGGGCCAGCACACAGGGCCCTCCAGCAGGGAGGCAGCCCCCATGGCGGTCCCTCCTGGGCCCCACCAGCAGCAAGCCCCCTCCGTTAGGAACAGACCAGGAACTGAACTGCAAGAGTGAACATTTACATGGGGTCACAGCCCTTCTTTTATACACCCTTTTCCTTTGTCTAAAGGTGTAGGGTTTAGGGAAAACCAGATGCAACTGGTTTGGGGGAGCTTTGGAGCACTTTGTTTTGCTCAGCTCCTCTCTCCTTTCACAGGACAGGCTAGGGACATCAGACGCACCACAGGGGGTGGAGCCAGCATTGTGGAGGGAAGGCACAGCCCTATTCAGGTCCCAGGTGCAACTCCTCCCTCCCATCTAGATGCAGATCTCCTATTCAGCCCTGCGCTGACTCACCCTGCCCCTCCTGGAGCCACACACACCTCTCAGCCCCTGTCACTCACAAGCCAGACATGCAATTCACATCAGGCAGGCAGACACAGAGCACACATAAATGCCAACTTCTAGAAGTGGCATTTCTACACCAGTTATAATAAATCTGCGCACACCATTGCGCAGCATTTATTCTCACGAGTTCGCACATACTAAACTCGCCCCTGCACTCCTCTCACACCAGGAATTACCATGGACACACATATCCCCCATGCATTCCTATGGGAGGGCAGGCCCATCTCACTAAATGCGCACAGAGCGCGCACGCACTTTCCACTGGACCACAGTGCGAAAGTGCCCAGAGGCCTAAAACCACCAACACTAGGTCACAGACCAGGCAAAAAGTTCAGGGGTGAACCTGCCAAAAAGGGCCAAGTCCAACAGGTACAATTTAGCAAAACACAGCATGCCAAAGCTACAACCTTAGGGGTTTCTTTACATGCCCCTTGCACCACTGGTGCGTCACGTTTTTGTGACGCACCAGCGGCACAACCTTCTGCACCATATTTACAAGGACACATAAAGCCACATTGCGTGGCTTTCGTGTCCTTGTAAATATGGCCCCTTTACACGCAACACTTTGTGTGAAAGGGGTGTGCCATGGGTGTTGTTGTGGATGTTCCCACGCAACACCCTTGGCTTCTGCCACATTTCCAGATTTACGAGAAATCATAAACCTGGAAATGCGTCAGAATGCTATGCCTCCCCAGGGGAGGCATAGGGGGGCGCAACCAGGAGAAATCTTTTAATTTCTCCTCGTTTTCTTCCTCTTTCTATGCGTGCTGCGTTCTGAAGCACAGATGGAATGAGGAAATCACCTCTTGTGATTGTTTATGTGCAGGAAGGTGTCCCTTCCTGCACATCAACAATCATTTAAAAAAAAATGCAGTTCTTCAACATCTATGTGTGCTGCATTAAGCAGCACACATAGAAGTTTAAAAACGCCATTTCAGATTGTTTTTGTGCAGGAAGGGACACCTTTGCACTATGGGCCAAGGTTGCCTGTGTCTGCGCATGGCAGCAAATTGTGCACTAGTGCATGGGAGAGCATAGGGATCCGTCATATCTTTGTAGATATGACGCATCCCTGTGCTTCGGAATTAACGCAGTGCGGCACAGCAAAATGGCATGCCGCACCGCGCTGCGCTATTCCTTGTAAATGAGGCCCTTAATATCTATTAGCAATTCACTTCTCATGACGATTTCCTATGCATTCTTCATGCATTTGTATGTATTCCAATCAATCAATCAATCAATCAATCATGTCACTTATAAAGCGTACTACATACCCGCGAGGGTCTCAAGGCGCTGGGGGAAGAGGGGGGTGGTGCTGCTACTGATCGAAGAGCCAGGTCTTGAGGAGCCACGTGTAGTCATCTTGTACTCCTTATTCATTTCGAATCACTTTGTATTTTGGTATATCTAGTTCTTCCTCTTTATTAGAACAATTCAAGCTACAAATACCAGATGCAAAATGGCAGCACCTTAGACAGTTGGGCCTGGCTGAACATCTGACGCCGAACATTTGACAACCTAAGATCGCTGCATCATGTCGATTTTCTAGCAATACGACTTATTCTAATAAATGTTTCAGGTATTCACGTGGTAGACCATAGAATATAGAAGCCACCTTGAGAATGAAGTGCGGCTTTCAATGAAAACATACAGTAATCCACCTAGCTGACTGTACTGTACTGTGTTACCATAGCGTTTCCTTCTCTGTCTCAAAGGCCTCCTGCTTTGCTGATTGACAGCTTCTCAGCCAGGCTACAATCTGCTGTTCTGTTCCCAAATCTCCTCACAGGGGAGCTTATCCACTAGATAATTATTTGTGATTTCGTATAGCATATATCATGCTTTTTTATTTTCTTTACTTACATGTTTTCTAAAGCACAAACCAAATCCAGGAAAAGTGCAAGAACGCCTCATGAGCAAATACAGTGATCGAAAAAAACGAAACAATGAAAATTAACGACGGTATGTTTAAGAAAAATGTAAGATTTGTTTTTCAAGCAAAAATAAAACCACACTACAACGTAAAATGCCATTTATTTTGTTAAAAGGACAGTTTTTTTATGGTTGGCTAATTAGCTGCACTTAGAATAAAACCTGAGTGGAATATATAATTAGTATAATAATTGTGTAGCATTGTTTTTATTTACTAAGATCCAGTCAGATACCGTACACCTGTACAATACACTGTAAAGATACCTCCATCGTTTGCCACAAACATTGAAATGTTTTTTTAATACTCTTTGACACTTCAGCGTGATGACACTGGGTGTTACAACGTCACCCACAACTCAGCTAAACAAGTGAGTTGATGCCTGGCGACAGAATGTGCCATTTTACTATAATACTGCAGCATTATAGTTAATGTTTCCTATGACTGGTTTGTTTCTTGTTATTTTAGTTTATCCCCATTAATATCATCATAGTCAGTTCTCGTACCAAACTTATGGTTTGGCTTTGAAAAAAATTCAAATGTTTATATTTGAATTTGTTCAGATGCATCACTTTTTCAAACCTGAACGTGATCAGTGTGTTTCTTGTGCCAACGTTGCTGTTGCATGAGTGGATAAGGGTACATTTTATACAGCACATGGACTTTGACAACGAGCCCCACACCTAGTAAAGTTTATCTGGACTGTGGTGTGATGCACACAATCTAGCACTTGCACGTGCCCCTTTACAATTGAAAGTAAATAGAACCTTTTGCACTGTGCTGCCTTACATGAACTCCCGCACAAAACTTTAGGAAATGTGAGCCTAAGGCTTGGCTGCAGTGGCGTAGTAAGGGGAGAGCGGGGGCGGTCCGCCCTGGGCGGCAAGAGTTTTGGGGTCGGTGCCCTCCCCCCTCTCTTCCCTGCAGCCGTTGCGGCAAACGCAGGAATGGCCAGCAGTCCCCCTGATTTTACCCACGGCCTCCGGGCAGCAAAAGCAGGGACCGCCACTGCTTGGTTGCATAGAAAGCATTGGGCCCAATTCACAAAACAATTTTTGGCCATAAACATACTTTCATGGCTGAAAATGCCTTCATTATGCCAGTCAGGAAGTCCCAGAAGGATTCCACGCAGACATAAATGGTTTTACTACTGCAGCTTTCTTCACAGCCACGCGGGGGTGGGCATATCAAGGGGCAGATTGATTATTATTTTGCATCAGGGTTGTGTCACCTTTGTGGTGCAGCCCTGATGCAAAATCATTTTTGACATTTACTAAGCCACATAAAACTATTTTGTGTGGCTTTGCGTGCTTTGGTAAGTACAAAGTAACACAATGCAGTGCAGAGAGCTACATTGTATTACTTTTCATTGAGTAGGTGTTACATAGGTGGTGCATGGCTGTTCCCATGCATCTACCCATATATTTTGATGCAAACCCAGATTTACAAAGACGTGTGACCTGGATTTGCGCCAAAATGGTGCACCAACCTGACAGAGGCGTAACAATAAGAAATATCTTTATTTGTCCTCATTATTTTTCCTTTCCATGTATGCTGCATTTTGCAGCACACATGGAAAGAGTAATATGCCTATAAGGACTGGTTTTGTGCAGGAAGGTTCCCCTTCCTGCACAAAAACAAACCTACCCATAACGCAGGCATTGGTGCTAGGCAGCCTCAAGTGCACCAGCGCAGGTAGAGAGATGAAGAGCGCCGTATGTTAGTAGATATGGTGCTTTCTAGCCCTCTCCCATTCACGCAACGCAGCACAGCAACTTGCCTTGCTGCACTGCATTGTGTGAATTCTAAGCAAATCTGTGGTTTGGCTTGAAAGTTTGTAAACTCCCACAAACTTGTGAGTTTTCTGACAGTCAAAAAGTCTGATCTGACCCTTTTCCACCCTTGAAATGGTTGAAGGTTTAATCCAGCAAAAGGCTGGAGAAACTCCCTTTCAATGTGGGTTAAAAAAAAAGCAAAAAAATAGGTATTTTGCACATCCGGCTATATCTCCCCTTTCCTGTGCATTCATGGGCCCTCTATGGTAAATGGGGGCAAGGGGCATATGCCACGTGCCATTTGCTGCAGTACTCTTTGATACCTGCACCTGGTACAATTTTTAAGAAGATTAGTGTGAATGCTTGTGAATTACCAAAGTATTAAGTTGTTATCTGTTCATAGGACTACTACTACATGTGCAGATTTACTGCTACGTGAATCAGGGCCATATCAGTAACAGTAAGTGAGATTATTCTTAGCATTCACAGGGAAAGGTCAAAAAGCTAACTCCAATCTCCTATTAGAGGAGTGGCCTAGAATTAGATGTCACAATATGAGACTGGGCGTTCAAAAGCAAACATGGAAAACACATTTTGGCTGAAACGTTTTGCAGACATGTGACCGCCTCTGCAACTAAAACTGTGATAGTAAACTATGATTTTTCCAGCACACATATGGAAATCTCATGTTTGGCTACAGCTGTATTAGAGGAGCTTTGCTATATAAGCTTAGTTCCTAAAACTATACCACCTTGCCTTCATCCCAAAAAAAAAAAAACATCCTATTGCCTCTGTGGAAGTGCATAGTTTATACAAGAGCTCAGAACTGGCAGAAATTTTAATTAAGGCGAATAACCACAATGGTAGAAAGAGATTTGTTTGCCAAAAAGCATAGAAAGTTGTATGTGAGGTACTACTTGACTCATTCTAGAAAATAGTCTATTTGCAGATTTTCTATTTAGGATTCCATTAAGGAACTTGCTTGGGTTTATTTGGATTCGAGACATATTGTAGTAGAAGTACCACTTTAACTTGCTGTAGTGCACACCCTTGTTGCAAACTCCTATTGGCTCCACACAGCACAGATTAGAGATCACTCTCAATAGCTAAAACAAATGGATTGTACCGAGTGCATGCAGTGAAGTTAGTACATGTGCTGGACCGAGCATAGCTTAGAATCATTCATCAGACATTCAAACCGACATTTGGTGCTTCTCTGCAGGAGCCCCCTGTAAGAAAGTTCAGTTTCTGGATGGTCACCCCCCGCCCCCACTTTTTGCTCCAATGCTGATGGTTATGGCTCTGATAGTGCACTAAAGCCTGCTGCCCAGGCCCCAGTGCCAGTATTCTCTCTCCCTACAACTGTTATGTGTAAATTGGCAACCCCAATTGACAAGGACTTTACCCCCCTTGTAAGACTCTAGTATATAGTACCTGTGGTACTCAGGGCATGGGTGATAAAGGGGTCCCCAGGGCTTGTAGCACTGGTTGTGCCACCCTGAGTGACCCAAGTAAACTACAGACAGCAGGCCTGCCATTGCAGACTGCAGGAGCAGTGCAAACTGCTCGAACTCAAGTTTGCCCTCACCATGTGTGGCAAAGTCAATGCACTGTCTTTAATATATGTCAGTCACCCCAAATCAATCAATCAGGATTTGCATAGCGCGGCTAATCACCCATGAGGGTGTCCAGGCGCTGAGAGTGCTGATGTAGGGGGCTCAGTTGAACAGCCAGGTCATGAGCCCTTTTCTATATTCCAGCAGAGGGGATGAGGTTTGTAGGTGTAGTGGGAGGTTGTTCCAGGTCTTTGCAGTGAGGTGGGAGAAGGAGTATCCCCCATTGTTGCTTCAGCGAATGCGGGGGGTGTGGGCGAGGCAGAGGGAGGCGAAGTGCAGGTGTCTTTAGGGAAGGTGGAAGTTCATTCGGTGGTTGATGTACGCTGGTCCCTGGTTGTGGAGGGCTTTGAAGGTTTGGATCAAAATTTTGAACTGGCATTTCTTCTGATTGGGGAGCCAGTAGAGCTTCTTGAGGTGGAGGGTGATGTGGGTGCCGTTAGGGAGGTCAAGGATGAGTCTGGGTGCTGAGTTCTGTATTGTTTGCAGTCTCTTGAGGAGTTGCAGGGTGATATCTATATAGAGTGCATTGCCGTAGTCCAGTCGGCTGTTGACCAGGACTTGTGTGACGGTACGTCTGGTGTTGATGGGGAACCACTTGAAAATCTTGCAGAGCATGTGAAGAGTGAGGAAGCAGGCAGATGAAACAGCATTGATCTGTCATTTCATGGGGAGCTTACTGTCCTGGTTGATGCAATGGTTGCAGGCATGGTCGGTTGGAGGGGGTGTAGGTCCTAGTTCAGGAGGTCACTAGCCTTCATTCCATAGGGAGGTGTTGATTCTGAAAATCTGCAATTCTGTCTTGTTTGTTTTGAGTTTTAGGCAGTTGTCTCTCATCCATTCGACAATGCTCATCATATACCTGCAGAAGTTGGTCAGCGTGGTGGAGGGGTCTTCTGATAGTGAGAGGATGAGCTGGGTATCATCGGCGTAGGATATGATGTTCAGTCCTAAGGAAGGCCTCCTAAAGCCCAGGAGGCAGGGTTCATTATATTAAAGGTGTGGACATGTAAGTGCAAGCTTATATGTCGCTATGGTGCCCTTCATCATTAAAGGACAGTATAAGTGATAGACGGTTTATAGGATAACATGGGCTGGCACCCAGACAAACCAGAGGTTGGCAGCTCCATTATGGTACCGCCTACATATGTCATGTTTGGTATCAAACAATGTGCCGCCTCACCCTGTCATGAATCCCATGTCGAGGATGATGTGGCATGCACCCAGCTGGCTACCTTAGAGGTTACCCACCTGGGTGCCCCAGCTTTCCTGTGCTCTGGCTGACGGCCCATGCTTGCTGCCACCAAGACAGGATTCTGACCTCCTGCCAGGCAGTGTGAACACTCCCAGTAGTCAGTAACAAAGACCTGAGCAGGAAGGATGCCACACCTCCTCAATCTTAGGATAGCTAGTGAAGTAGCACATCAAGGTGGTGAGCTTCAAAGGCTACACCACCTCTGATATGCATATCAGGGTTGTCTCCCACAGGAGGAAGCAGCCCTCTCCCTGCCACAGTCACATTTGCTCCCAGACAGGTGAGAAATTAGGTATGCAGGAGGTGTACACCCTCAGAAGGCTAGCCACACTTCTAGGGTGGGCTGCCTGGCCTGTAGAGCTAAGAAAGACTTCTGCCATTTTAAAAAAGTTGTAGGAATAGTGGGTTCTGATTAGAAAAGGTGACCTACACCCCCAGATGTGGTCACCTCAGGGGCGGATTAGATGCTGGGGCAAGTAGCCCTTTGGACACTTTAACCCACACCCATAACACCCCTAAATCTTGGATTTAAGGGCTACCCCTGACACCAGAACCTCAGTCCTGAAATAACTTGCATCAAAGAGGACAAAGTAAAGACCCATGTCTGCGACAACAGACCTTCCCCAAACCAAAAGAAGGATACTCTTCACGTGTGGTAACACTCCTGGAACTGCCTGATTGAGACTCACCCTAGGCTAAAACTCAGTTCCCCCAGACAGAGGAACCCTTTGATAGCCTGAAGCACCCTCAGACTACCTTGGACTAGTGGCGCTAGTCCCCTTAAAACTGTAGGTAAAACAGTGCTCCGGATCTGAAGAATCATAGGCCATCGGGACCTCTGAGGGTTTATCCAAATCCAGGTGGTTTTGTGCATTGTGGAAACTGTAGTCCCGCCTTCCATGAAGTTACAGGCAGTTACTGTGTTTCCTGGGATCACCAGACCTCGAAGTACCCATTTGCCCTGCTTACCACTGCCAAGGCCTGTTGGTCACCAGTCTGGCAACTACCCCTGCACTAGATGCTGCACCTAGAGGGAACTCCATCGGACTTTTGTCAGACATCAGCAGCGACCCAGTTGTTGTGTTTTTACATCTTGTTCCCCGCAGCACAGTGTAAGTGGTGAAAGCAGATCTCCTGCAGCTCCCTTTCAGCACAGGAGACAGCCAGGATAACTTTACACCCGGTCCCCACAGGTCATGTAAAATTGAACTGACTGTCAGGGCTTGGTCATGGGACACACATCACCTTTACCTTCCGTGGGTTCCAATAAACATGACCTGTAAGTGACTGGTGGTTTTTACCATTGACGGCAATGATAAAGTTTCACTGTATTAGTTTGCACTGATTTTCTATTGCTTCTAATATCCATAACTACGGCTACATGTATCTACTTTTTCCATTTTGAAGTCTAAATTAAGATAAAAATCTACCTTGTTTTAATCAGTTGGTGTTGGATTTCTTTCGAGTTGTGTCATTTACTTATCATCCATGTTGGTACTCTGAAATGCTTAACACATGTTCCTATAGTAAAGCCCGACTGTACTTTGCCACACTACCAGGACTGAGCAAAGGATTTATTAGTGTGAATTCAATGACCATCTTTGGAGTTTGTGATAGTTTTCAGGGTGAAGCATAACCAGCATCACCAAATAATACTCCACCTTCCTACACCCCACCCCAATGTTTGATGGAGGCTTGATGGTTCACACTTTGAATTTATATTGGCCTGTACTACTTTCATGAACGTTTCGTCTCAGGTCCAATTTGCAATGCAACTTCCTTGTACACTTTCCCTTCCTGAGTGGTCAATGATTCTCAATGTTGCAAATGTAGAGTGAACCCCACATCTATGAATCGGAGGAAAGCACAGTGAACAAGGGCTTCCTTATGAGATGGCAATGCTTCAACAGAGTCATTTGCTGTTGAATTAATGAGTCTATAGCTAGCATGGAGCTTGACATTAATTTGTGGGTTATTTTAATTGGAATACTTGAAAGTAGGGTTAATATTATGAATATCTAACTGACTTCTTTCCAGATTGACAGACTAAGACTATAACGCAGAGTACCTGCAGGTTACTCATTGTTGAAAAAATTCAATTGGTCTTTTACTTATGGTGTACATTCTAACAGGTTGTTTTAAAATATGAGAAAGAGAAGTATACTGCTTTTTCTCAGCAGGGACTTTGTCACAAAAATAGAATGTAGGAAACTTGATTATTATTTGGGGTGGACAAGTGTTTGCCTCAAAGGCTAAGGCCACCACCCGCTAGATGTGCACAAAAAATAAATCAAACCTATGCTTGATCCATGGTAACATGAGACACAGCTGTCACGCCTAAATCAAAGGCAATGTGTAAAGCATTTAAGCAGTGCATAGTCAGCAAAACCATTCACATAAAATACAATAAAACTCGACAACCACATTTCAAAGTAAATGGAAACATTGTATGTGTAGAATAAGACCAAAATGACAACAACTCAGTAAGGGGAACCTGTGATATGAATATTTAAAGATTTAAATGAAAATAGAGGCAAAAAGCGCAAAGCATCAATGATAGTCTATGGGATCAGTGGACTGGGACCCAGGCGCAATTTGAGGCTGACCATGATGAAGCCCTGATCGAATACAACAGGTGGATTGGTCACGGCAAAATTCTGGAAGTCACAAAGTTTGAAAGAGTATATAAGTCACAAAGCAGAGATATAATGGCCAAATGGGAACGTTAAATGTGATAATTATGTTTTAATCCATTTTTAACATGTTTTAGTGGTCTAACACTGGATAGCAGTGACCCAGTGTTAGAGATCAAGATTACTATCAGGTGAGTCCCCAAAAAATGAAAAACTGCAAGTGACCACCTAAAAAGGGATCACTTTGCAACAAAGAAGTTTAAGTTGTAGTATACACTTGTTTAGCGGGGACTGTGTTCTAAATTGCAAGTTGTGAGTTTTGTAGTCCATACACAAAATGTTTCAAGCAATAGTGCTAAAATAATGGCACAGTGCTGCCTAGGTACTCACAGTAAATAAATATAAGGAGTTATTGAGCAAATATGATCATAACATCTTTGTCAACAACACATCAACAGACAATCTAGCAGGACTATAAAGTGTATGATTACTGGTGTATTCTAAGATTTGTACTATAAACTGCTAAAATAACACAAACCCGGAACTAAAACTGCAAGTTTGCAAAGATTTAAGGATGATCTGCACAAATAGTTACTTGAAATACCCAACTCATAACTAATCTAGGCACATTGTATCTCACAATAATTAAGAACAAGTGTTGCAGAAAAAAAACAACAATCATCCTGATGAAGACCTCTGCAGTAGACCCCAACTACTTATGTTGTTTGACTGAAACAAAATTGCAGTTTCTGAATATTCAGTGTTGACCTAAGGCCACACCATACAAAATGCATTTTATATTAAATTGTTCAATTAAGAACTACTGTCCCACAGGCCTTAAAATATGGCAATTAACATGCTTTCCTGAATCTTTCTTTGGTTGTTGTAGACCAAAATAGCAAAGGAAGTTGTGAATTTCATATTCTGATTCAACAATTTAAATCTCTTCATGACCATGTCCAAATTACTTTTATCCATATTGTTTATTGATTTTCAGCTTGGTCCACCACCCTACAAATCAGCACTGTGAGCCTGTTTTCTTTGGCATTGAAAATAAACAGACACTTTTCGAATCAATTTTCAGTGATGCACCCTACCACTGATGATTTTTGTGGTCTGCAATCCTTTCGCTGCTCGTAATCTGTTCTTTAGTTTTTTCCATCCAAAACTGAATCTGATTTTACAAGGTCATCCTTCAATAATAATTCTTAAATTCACCTTTTAAATATTTATTTTGTTCATCCACAGAATTAGCAATTACCAACATTTCAAATCATGTTTTGCCACCAAATCCGTTCAGTTTTGTCCTTGCAAAACTGAATTTGATTTCACAAGTTTTCTCTTCAATAGTCAATTCTTTCAATTCTCCTTTTAACTCTCTCTTTTGCTCATCCACAGAATTAGCAATCATTTTCTCATAACATTTTGCTACCAAACATGAAGCTTTCTCTGAACTACCACTATAGATTACAGGGCATATTAGCAAGGAATAGCGATATTTATCGCTAAATGCGCTTAGCGCGAATCCTGTTAACGCCGACTATCGCTGGAAAATATCGCTGAGATAACACCCTATTAGTAAGGTTTATCTCCATAGCGATAATATTTCCAGCGATAGCGGCAAAATGCGAGAATATTGCTGGAAAACCAGCGATATTCTTGCATTAACGCTAAGGTGGATTCAGCATTAGAATCCACCTCCTATACCTTAAACAGGTAAGTCATAGTCAGTAGCAGGTGTTAAAATCTAGCGATAAACGCGCTTAGCGCGATTTATTTTATCGCTCGCCTGCCTTGATAATAGGGGTTAGTGGTGTTAGCGACTGTTTACAGTCGCTTTAGTGGGGAACGCCTACCTTGCATGTCATTAGTGATAAATATCGCTGACATGCAAGGCGATGTAATTCCCGGCCTCTAACGCCTGAAAGCTGTCGCTAACGCCTGTTAGCGACAGCTTGCTAATAGGGCGTTAAAAATATTGCCGATTTAGCGGCAAAAAGTGCCGCTAAATCGGCGATAAAGCCCTTGATAATATGCCCCTACATTTTATCATAGTCAAGAACTTCTAAAGCCACCTACATTGTCATGCCCTCACCTCATTTTATCTGTATTGCATTCACTGCCAATACTTTGCTATAAATTTAAACACACAACACTGACCTGACATCCGCACACTTGTAGTGCCATCCAGCCAGCATTTTGTCTTTGCTCACCCTTATTATCCACTTTCTTGTAGATCCTCTATGGTACTTCGTCCATTGTGCTGCCACCACCATGTAGATGCTAAAGTCAACTTTTAGCCAATACCTTTAATCTTTCATCCAAAGTTCAAACAAATTCTCTCTCTGCCTTTCAATTTAGGCTGACATTTACCTACTTAAATTTAAATAGCGCCACCTTCAAATGTGATATGCTTGCCCATATACTCAGTCAGCACTTCACTTATCTGTGTTTATGTTGCAATCACAAAAGTCTCCAGACTGTGACCATCACATTTCAGCAATGGTTCCTCTCGCTTATTTACACAAGCTTTCTGTGTATCTCATATACGTCCCATAAAATTGAGATCAAAACATTGTCGTCTTAAATTTTTTTTTTTACTTTAAAAAAAGGTGAAATATTTTACATTATTACACATTTAAAATGTGCACAGCCTTAGTTTTCTTCGAAAGCCATTCTTCTCCTTTTTCCCATAGGGCATTCGAATGGAGACTTGCTGAAGAACCAAGGCAATCCTTTCTAAGTATCTATAATGATCTCAATGATCAACTATTTTGTCATTTGAAAATCGGGCAGTTTCCTATGAGGTGACAGGAGTTCACCGTACATCATGTTTACTTTAAAGAAGATGCTGAATACTACTATGCCCCTAAACCAAAACACATCACCATGTGTGTATTAGATTCAGTGGATTTCTTTGTAGCATGTTTAGAAATACAAGGCCTATATACTTTGATATTAGTAGTAAATGATTCTTATTTTTTAAGTAACCAACAATGATCCAGTAAACTACTGTCCACAAGCCTTAATATATTCTGTGGATAAAATATATAGAAAAATGTTTGAAGGTAGAAAAAAGGAAAGATGTAAAGTAAGCAATCAAATCTTTCTGCATCTCCAAGCAGAATTCCACAAAGCATAAGTGCAAATGGCCAAGCATTTAGGTTGAACCTGAAGTGATGAAGTACTCCATTATAATAAAGAAATGTATGCAGATACCTCAAGCCTGCTTTGCTAGCATTGCTAAATGAAACTATATTAGGTCTTGCGGGAGCTGGGAATACCAGCGGCTGTATTATGGTAAACGTGCATTTTCATTGTTTGCGCCGGACGCACCTTTAAAAAGGTGAGCTGGGCGCAAACAGTGAAAATGCGCCCTATTACCATGAATATGCTGCCCCCAGGGCAGCTGCGAACTCATTCTGCCCTGGGGCAGGGCATTCCTGTGAAAAACAGAGTGGCTGCTTTACAGCCTCTCCGTGTTTTTTGCAGTGCAGACGGCAACCCGCCTGCACTTTTGAAGGGGATTAAAGATTCCCTTACAAGCGGGTGCAGTCAGTGACTGCACCTGCCTGCAAGGGGATGTCTCGGGGGTCCATGGGATCCCCTTTCCCCACTCCAGAGGGCTGCTCTCAGGGGGCGCACTGAAAGTGCGCCTCCTTAGCGTTTCTTTGCATCTGCGCCCGTGTCTGTAATGAGGCGCAGGCGCAGAGGCAAAGGGATTCCCTCATTTGCATGGGGCACTCCTCCATGCAAATGAGGGAACGCCCCCCGCAGATACCGCTGGCGCTTTATGTGTGCCAGCTCTATCGGTATTACAGAAGAGGCCGCACAAGTGTCTGCATGCCCTTCTGCTCAGCTATAATTGGAAGAAATCCCTCGGGCATAGAGGTGGGGAACAGTATCGGCTGTAGCAGCAGTCTAGGAGTTAGTCATACTCATGGAACAGACATAGCAGAGGTAGCACCAGTGCAAACTCCCCTCCCCACACAAAGGTGGCACAGAACAGGAGTACTAGTGCAAATATTTATGCTTATCTTGGTTAGGCTAAACCTACTGAGGGCAGTCTCGGGTTCCACCCACAGTAGAAAATACTAATTGCTAAATGTTCAAGCTGGAAACACTTTGGGTCAGAAACAAAATAAACAGTCTAAAATACCTTAAAAGTAGGTGAGACCTTTGATACATAGCAGCACACTGCTTCAAATGCCTCAGAGTAGATAAGATCTTGGGGTTTGTTTTACAAAGGTAAAAATACACATTTGTGCAATTTACTACTTTTCGGGATTCACAAACTACATGCAGAGTTTTACAACTCCGTACTCCATATGTGCGGCGTTCTCTGCGCCGATTGTGAAGTCTCTGGGTGCAGAGCACTCAGCACACATAAGTATAGGGAGTGTGGAGTCATGAAACTCTGCACATAGGGGCTTATTTACAAGCGAGATGTGCTGCGGGTGCATCAATAAAAGCGCAATGGGCTTCCCCATATTTACAAAGCCATGTAAAGTCACCCTGTATGACTTTTCATGACCTTGTAAATATGCTTCCCTTTCACGCACAACTCTGCATGAAAGAGGTGTTCTATGGGTGTTGCTGTGGGTGTTCCCATGCAACATCCATGGAACGTGTAGCATTCCAAGATTTACAACATTTTGTAAACCTGAGAATGTGTCAGAATCCTACGCCTCCCCAAGGGAGGTGAAAGAAGGCGCAACAAGGTGAAATACTTTTATTTCTCCTCGTTGTTTCCTCTTTCTATGCGTGCTGCATTCTGCAACACTAATAGGAGGAGGAAAATGCCTTTAATGATTGCTTTTGTGCAGAAGGTGTCCTTTCCTGCACAAAATCAATCATCTCCTCAGCGCAGGCACCTAGGCAAAATGACGCAAGGGAGTAAGTAAGTAATTTTTTTTATTGTTTTTGATTAATTAAAACCATTACAAAAATACACGTTAAAAAGACTTCGTACGTAATAAGACAAGAGAAGCTCAATTCTAAAAACTTAAAAGTCTCTGATGAAAAGACGCCTTTGTTCAGCTTCTTAGGTCTGTGCTCTAAGTTTCCGATTATGTAGATTAAAACTTCCTTATGTGGTTCTTGCATTTACGCGTGGCGCTGATCTCCCTTGCTTTGATTCTACTAGTGACAGGAATTTCACTAGCTTCCCATTTAGCTGCGGGTCCTTGGAGTCAAAGCATGCAATCACAGCCTGTCTCCGGGTTCGAATCCCTTGTTCATTAAAGTGGGCTTTAAGTAATCCTAACCTTTACTCCTTCAGTTCGGTAAAGGAGCAGATTACATGTTCCATGTCTTCAGTGCCGTTCCCACATAATCTGCATGTGTTTCCACATTTCTCCCTCTGCCAAGGTGGAAGGTGCGGAATGGCTGGCAGAATTCCAAGCCTATATTTTAAGAATTGTTCTTTGGTCTTCCTGGAGTACCCCAGATTAAAGTATGACTGTGGCCCAAATCATTTGTAACCGCTCAGAGTCATCCAGGCGTGTCTCCTGCGGGCAAAGGCGGCTTTGTCTTCAACAAGGGAGATTTTTTTGATTACTTTTTTTACTGCTTGCTTAAAGAGCAAGTGGGTAGTTTGAGTTTCCCATAAGTCGACTAGCCCGGTAGTAGTAAGTGAGTCCTCCAAGTACTTTCTGGCCGGTGAGTTGGGTATGTTAGAGAATTCTTGCCAGAGCTGATGGTTCAACGTGTTCCGTGGAGAGTTCTTAATTTTGTGCCAGCACATTATGTAGGAACCTTGCCTTGCCAAGAGTTGTTTAGTTAGGCTGAACTCCAAACGTATCTGTGCGGGTGAGGCGTAGGTTGGAAGGCTAAACATAACTCTATAGGCCTTGGCCATGGTAGTGTGCAACAGTTTTGCGTCCCTGCCTCTCAGTGCCTCGCTGCCATTGGTGATGGAGGATAGGATTTTGGCTTGGGCGACCCGGAGGAGAGGTGAAAAGATAGGTCCTGTAAGCTTTGTTTTTAACTGTCTTAGTGTTATTGCTATTGTCATCCCCTTCCTCCTGATAGCCTCAAGTTGGTTAGCGAACGAACCGCCCTCATTGATGGTTACGCCTAGGTATTTGTAAGCAGGGGTGTTCGCGATTCGAGTTTTTTCCAAGTACCAAGAGTGGGTCCGTCATTTGCTGTTTATTGTCAAGGTTTTTGTTTTATTGATGTTCACTTCTAAGTGGTTTTCCGTAGCGTACTCATGCATTTTATTGAGCAAGCGTTGCAAGCCGACTTGAGTGTGGCGTATAAGGGACGACGTCGTCGGCGTACGAGATACTAGAGATAGCTGTGCCTCCAAGCCGTGGGGCATGCGCATTACAGGTGCCGAGGACTGATGTCATATCCGCTGTATGCAGGTTGAACAGCGTTGGCGCAAGTACGCATCCCTGTTTGAGCCCTTTGGTGGTTGGTATACGCCTTCAAAGATGGGAGCCGTTACCTAGTTTTACCTGTATCCATGTGTTGGAATGGAGGTGTATTAAAAGATTCAAAAGAGATGACGGAATTCCCCAGGAGGCCAACTTTCTCCACAGTCTTGCTCGGTTGACATTGTCGAAGGCTGCCTTGAAGTCGATGAAACAAAAGTGGATCCCCTGTTTGGATGATTTCGCCTTGTCAATAAGCAGTGACATGGTTAGTGTATTGGTTGATGTTCCTGTTTCTTTGCAAAACCCTGTTTGGTGAGGGGGGATTATTTCCTTCTCTTTTGCCCAGTCCTGGAGCTCTCTGAGTAAGGTACCGGCAAAATATTTTGCCTCTATGTCTAATAGTGCAATCAGACGATAGTTTTTTGGTGAGTTTTTGTCGCCGGACTTGAAAATTGGAGAAATTATGGAACCCTTCCATGAAGCGGGTAGGAGTCCGGACTGTCTGATGGTGTGAAAGAGGGGGGCCAATATTTCTGACCAGTACTCAGGGTTTTGTTTAAAGAGAGCTGGTGGAATCCTGTTAGGCCCCGGGGCCCCTTCTCTCCTTCCTTTTGAGATTTGGTTTTTAATTATTGTCACTTCTTTTCCCTTTGCCTCTTCCTCTAGGTTCCTTTCAGGTTGTATTTGGTGGATCAGTTGGTTATCCAGAATTGCTTGTTGACTAGATATTTGCTGATTAAAACGGGATTCTAGAAAAGTTGTCCATGAGTTCTCTGTGATATACGATATAAGGCCTCCCTGTGCCGGTTGTAAAATTTTGTTGACGGTGGCTCAGAAGCGCGTGCTGTTGGTTGCTTGGGAGTCATGATAGAGTTTTGCCCAAAATGCAATTTCGTTGGATCTTTTGATATCCCACTTGAGTTTTTTGGTTTGGGCTTTCCTTTGGCGGAGTTGGTGGTTTAGGCCCACGTCCCCAGGGTAAAGCCTCAGCGCTCTAAGAAGTTTGTGTACCGATTTTTTGAGCAATTTTAGTTCGGTTCGCTGTGCTCTCATGGCCCTCCCCTCAACTGTTGGATCACTTGAAGGGGTATATCTGGCTATAGTCAAAAAGGAACTTGCAAGTGTAACTGTGTAAGTTTCCCATGAACTGATCGGGGTGGCACTGAAATTAGTATGATCACATAGCAGTGTTTTTGCAGCCAGGAGCACCTCCCCGGAATTTACAAGAGAGGACTTGATTCTTTTTAGGTTTATTGTGTGGCATGCATGCCTGCCCACTGGATTAAGCATCAATTTGTGCAGGAATGCTTGGATTGAGACTTCCTGGGGCCGGTGATCACTGTCCCCTTTGTCTCCTAAGCGAAATCCTGATACGTATTGGAAGAGTGAAAGGGAGACTAAAGTGTAATCTATGATGGAGTTTGCAGTTTCCGAGTAGAATGAAGTGGCCGGAGGGGAGTCGTCAGTAAATCTTCCATTTAAAACTCTTAGATTGATGTGCTCCAGATCTTCTAGCAACTCTTTCCCTACCTTGGTTGGTCTGCCATAATTGCCTTTATTTTGAGTTGGTATGTTCCAGTAGAAAGACTGAGCCTGTATGTCGTCGTTTTACGATGTGCCTGGGATTTGCTGGTTTAAATCCCCGGAGAGGATGAGATTGGTGGTATTCTGAGAGCTAAAGATAGTGAGCAGATGATCGATTAATTGTTTTGACTCTTGTTTTTCCGTCTCGGCTTTATATATGTGTTGACCACTAGCACCTCGTCTTTAGAGCCACTGAGGTTTAGGTGGATCTTGACTGTGTTTACTGATCGCAGTGGAGATTGGATTTCTTGTGCAATATCAAATTTTGTTATGGCGATGTAGGTGGCTAGGCCCCCAGATAGGTGATCGTATTTGGATTTTCTCAGTGCTGGAGCATGGAAGCAAATGTATCCCTGTAGTTGATATGGATCCACTGACCATGTTTCCTGCAAAAGGACAATGTAGAAGGTTTTTAAGTATGCGAGGAATTCAGCATCGGCTACCATACTGTTCAGCCCATTGATGTTCCATGAGCATAGTCTCAGAGTTGTTTTGTCATAGTTTTCCTGGATGGTGTGTGCGGTTTTTTGTCATTGTGTCGGTCCGGTTATGTTGATAGTTCTGAGAATCTGAGTGTTTACAGGAAGCGTTGGATGATGGTGATTGTGGCCTGGTTGGGTGCCCGGTGCCCACTCTCTTTGGGGTGACCGGCCTAAAGCTCCCCTAAGCACCGAGGATGTTTTTTCTCTGTTGCCGGTAGTTCCCTGCCGCTTGCTGGCAAGTAGTGAGAGAGGGTATCCAATGTTGCGATACTGTGAGATTCGTATGCCCCATGATTTAAACATTTCCCATTCGTTCAAGACATTTTTTGCAATGTTCGTTGAGCCCCAGGTAGCCTTGGTGGATTCCCTACCCTGGGCCCTGTCTGCCTTTATAAATTCTATGGAGAGAAGATCGGTTGTGTTGATGTCTCTTAAGGTTGGTATTGTGGCCAGTAATTGGAGAATGTTCCCTCTGTTCAGGGTGTCACAGATCCCTTTGGAGTCGTACTCTGGGGTGAAGAGAGTGATACTGGAATTCGTTTGCTGCCCGGCTGGAGAAGCACTGGGAAAGTGTTCCCCTGCATAATTTTGCCCGAAGGGACAGGGATGCTGCCAGATTGGCCCGTTATAGTTATTAGACTTTGGACTTTCACGGCGACAAAGACCCCAGGAGTCTTCTGAGACAAGTTCTCTGTTTCTGGTTTGATGTTGAGATAAGGGGAAGTCCGAGTTCCCCGTTGTCGTTGTTAGTGTCCCACGGGGCATTCCCTGTGCTGTATCTGGCGCCGGATTGTCACCGTTGTTTTCTCTTTTCTTTGTCTTTGTTCATAGAATTGATGGCTGGGCGGGGCTGAGCACTGGGGGCTCATTTTCCATAGTTATTATGTTATTCTGACTGTTTTGTGGTTGCGGTGAGGTTAAGTTGGAGATAGCCTTGTTCCATGAGTTAGCCCCGTGTTCCTTCGGGTTTTTGTTTGGTGCCCGCATCTGCTTCGGTTCCTGCATGGTAGGGGTCTCCCTTTCTTCTTTTGTCGATAGGAATCGGCTGTGGTTACTGTCTTGCTGAGTCTGTATGGCTGTACTTTTGGTGACTAATGTACCTGTTGAGCTGTTCACAGCCTCTGTGTCAGCCCGGCAGGACACTGTTGCCGGTTGAACCGCATTTGAAATTTCCGTTGGCTGATTAGTTGTTTCGTTTGCTTTTGTTTCATGTACTATTATCGCCTGTGGTTGTTTTTTGATGTCAAAGAGAGGGTATACCGTTCTGTGACTGGTGATTGTTGTTTTGTTGCGGCCTTTCCTCCGGAGTTGGCGTCGTTGTTTAGCATTTTGAGCTGGAGTTAGTGCCTTATGGGGCAGATTTGCCACAGCGGCCGGGCTAACCCCCGGGCCGCTCTCTGGCATTGTCGATATGTGGTTTTTAACAGCAGGGACCTTCGTGGTTGAGTTCTTGGGTGCCATTTCTTCAGAATTAGCAGTGTCTTTTTTGTTATGTTGTGCTTTTGGTAAGCCCTCTAGAAGTGTAGACACAATTGAAGGAAGTGAAGACAATTTGTCAATAATAGGACCACAACTGCAGCTCAGTTTGGCCTCCTGTTGAGCTCTGCTGATTAGTGAGTTTAATTGCCCCAATTTTTCATCTATCCCCCCTACAAAAAGAGCCAAGGTGTCAAGTAGTGACAATTGCAAGTCCATTTTGTCAGACTGGTAGTGCAAGGCGTCAACAGTTCTTTGCAAGGTGTTTAGTAAGGTGTCCCAGGTATTGGAAACTAGGCTTGTAGAATCCGTGATGTGGGTTCTGGGACTGTAACACGAAGAGGGTGAAGTCTTGGCTGCAATGTGGGCCTGGCATTGTTCTGCGCATGCACTACCTGTGTGCAGGGAGGATTTTTTTGGGGTGTCCAAGGTGTAGGAGGCAACTAGATCGGCCCACTCCTGGGATCCTAGATAGATAAAGCGTCGTGCTCGCCTCCTCGAACTTCTGGGGTTGCTTCTTGAGTGACTACGTCCTCTCCCCTCTTGACGTCTGAGAGGTTCATTACAGCCTTGTTTGTTGGCATCTGTTGGTGCCGGACTGGAGAGTATTTTTGGAGATATAATAAGGGTGGCAGATTCGGTTGCAATTCCCCAAAGATGTCGTGTACTTGCCCTTTCTCCATACCGGCTAGTCTCAGTGCTGTTTGAATTTCTGTATGCTTGTCAAGGCCATAGACTGTGGTTCCCGATTGGATGGGATCTTGGGGTACTACCCCATCCTTGCTTTTGCTGGGTTGGGTGGACAAATGAGCTGGAGAGTCTGGCCCGTGGGATGGCTGCCTGGAAGGTGAATTAGAAGAAACTAGGGCGGCTCGAGTTGGAGGGTTAACTCCCTCTGCCTCTACCGCTTCCTCTGCTCTCATGTGTGAGTTGATAATGTTGTGTTCAGTAAAATCAGTAAGTTCCGGTGTCTTTTCCGGTGGTTGTAGGGAAGCCACAGGTTGATCCGTGGGAGTTGAGGCGCTGGCTTGTGCAGCAGCCAGTTTAGTGATTGGCTATAGCGGGAGAAGTGGATTCTGGAGGCCTTGGATTTCACGGCTGGAAGAGAATATGGAAGAGGCTGGATCTTTAAGGAAATAACATTTTGAGTACATTTTTGGTTGAAAAAAATGTGGTGCAGGCCTTCCCCTGAAGAACTCCTGTCTCCAGGGGCCACTTGTAACTGCAGTTGTGGCTCTTGTAACTGCGGAACTGAGCCAGAGGGAATTGCCTCCGCTATGTCCGCTAGGTCCTATGAGGAGGTCACTTTGTCGGGTTTGGGTACCCTGGTGTTCCCTTTGCGTTTAGATTTCCGCAGCGGGGCGAGCGCTTGACCCCTATTCCTTCCTGACCTCATAGCAATAACAATGCTGGACTTCCTCTGGTCAGGGGGCCTGAGGCTTGAATTTCTGTACACACCGGCCTTGGTGCCGGTTTTCCTTTCTTTTTCCGTTTCCTGCCGGCCCAGATGTGCACACAGTTAAGGTGACCAGAGGACCGGTGGGTAGATGCCTGGGATTGGGTTAGCCGGTGTGCAAGGGAGATAGTTGGACGGCCTAGGACTTCCTTAAGGTGTCCTTATGTCCCAGTAACCAAGTCTTGGTACTGTGTCGACGGAGTAGGTGGTTGCTGGCCTGTGGGTTAGGTTGAAGACGGCTGCACAGAGGCTGTCTGGGACCTGATCGTCGTCCCCCCCCCACTGGACAAAGTCTCCGACCTCCTCTGTTTCCTCTATCTGCGCCTCCTCATTCGTGTGCTCGTGTGCTGGCCGCTATGGTAGACAGGCCCTTGATGGAGAATCCGGGAGAATTCGGGGGGAGAATTCAGGGGGCTCCTGGTGTCGCTGATCCTGCAGCTGCTGTCTCCCACAGCCGTGCTTTCTTCCCTTGTTGGAGCTCAAGGAGAACTGAGGCGCTATCCCCTGCCGCGGGTCTCCTACGCAATGGCAAAAGTGCAATAGCCAGAGCCAAGAGGGCACTGGATGGGAGCCCTGGAGGTGAAGGGGAGGCGGTGGGAGGCAAAGGGGAGGCGCTGGTGGCACTCTGGTGGTAGGCAGATGCAGACAGGCCCCCCCGCAGAAGCCTGGGACTCCTGTCTTATAGGAGCCCGGTTTCTAAAGGTACTGCTAGGCCTTGTACTGGGGCAGAAGAGAGGGGGCACCAGGCTGTGCAACGCTGCGCTTTTCCCCGATGCCCTTGCGACCTCCTCCTCCTTCCTTTCCCCCTGCCGTAAGGCTCCGTGGGCGCAAACCGGCTCCTGCCGTGCCTGCCGTCTACTCCCACCCTTCTGCCAACCTGCTGGCGCCAGTGACGGGGGAGCGGCTGGGGTCCTGATGCCGCTTTGGGGTGTGCAGTCACAAGGGGAGGGGGCCTGGCGAGCAGGGCTCACGGACGGATCCGCAAGCCGCGCCCAACCTAGTTGGGCCACTTCCGCGGGTCCACTGGGCTCGCACTCCGC
Source organism: Calotriton arnoldi (assembly GCA_963921515.1). Lineage (NCBI taxonomy): Eukaryota > Metazoa > Chordata > Amphibia > Caudata > Salamandridae > Calotriton > Calotriton arnoldi. Next base: position 1,866,291 of record CAWUFW010001225.1, read on the forward strand.
CGCCGCCTGCTACTGGCGGCAGCGCTCGCCGCCCTCCTTACCTCCTTTAGCACCAAGCCGCAGTCCCGCCGCCTCAACGCCCCCGCGAGAGCCGTGCTGTACCGGGACCCCCGGGTAGAGGGCCCGAGATCAGGGGCGGAGGTGAAAGCTCTGCTCGGCTGCTTCGCTCGGCTCGGCGGTCGGATGGGAGTCTGCGCTGGCGCATGGCTGCTGTTTGTGCTCCGGCACAGGGGAGAAGGACAGGAATGCGACTTTTCATGTAGATATGCCGCACTCCTACCTTTTTATTTGATGCACGGCACTGCAGCAGGAAGGCTTATTGTGCTGCTATGTGTTAAAATATTGTAAATGAGGCCCATAGATTGTGAAAACCGAAAAGTAGTAAACTTACACAAAAGTGTAAGTTTACCCTTGTGAGTCAGGATCTCAGTCGTTCCACACTCATAACATTGTTAACATTATTCTACATGCACATACACAGGAATGATGCATAAACATTCTTGGGTGTTTGGAATAATGTGGTGCTTGGCTTCACTCAAATATTAGTTGGTGCTCCTTTGAGTATGATGCTCAGTATAACTGCAGCCAGCAGTGTTGATAGGATACACCAGGACTTGGATTAATGTACCAATCTGCCAGTTTCTACAGGCCAGTGTCAGAATGGCCATTTTTGGCCTACATTTTAAGGCCAGTGTCACACTATCAAAGGCAAGCACACAATGCCATGGAATACCACAAAGCCTCAGATGCCCTAGTTAGGCACACATTTGCAGGGAGAGGTGTGACGCAGCGGCCAGAGCGGCTGACCCCAATGCAAGGGGCTCACGGTTCAATTGCCGTGCTGCTGCGCTTTTGTTATAAGGGGCCGATTTTGTAGCTCGAGCACTGATTTCATGACGCAGTTGAGCCTGGCAGCTACAGGCAAGCTGCGGAGATGTGATCGACCCTGCTTCACAGCACTGACAAAGAGCTCTGAAAGGCGTGATGCTTCAATCTAGTAGGCGGGCTTCTTTGGCCCCTCCACCAGCTGGCGGGTGGTCCATGCACCCTCATTGATCTGTCAGCGTGAACTAGTGCACTGCCTGTCTGCACTGATGAAGTGACATGACTAGACTGTTAGCTACCACTAATTCACCACTCCTGTGAAATAGTCCCATTTACACCACTTGTCTTTTAACAAGCAGGTGAGGATGCTGGCTGGCTGTATCAATGCATCGCCTATAGTTGTTACCAGGCAACAAGAATCAGACAGCTTGGGGAGAGAGTGTGGCTTAACGGCTAGGGCGGCCGCCTTTGAAGCTGGGGAACCAGGTGCAAGTCTAGCGGGAGGCTCAAACATCCTGTGATTCTGGGCAAATCGCTTAATCTCCCTTTGGGTCAAGTTCGTGCTATATGAAACTGCAAAAAAGAAAACAATAGTAAAAATGCTAACCCCTTTAACGCAAAACAGAACATACCCTGGAGCATATCAGCAAGGGCTTTATCTCCGTTTTTCTGGCTTTAAAAGCCAGAAAAACGGAGATAAAACTATCGCCCTATCAACAAGAGGGTGCTAACATGCATAATCGCATGTTAGCACCCTTTTCCCAACGCCTCCTTTGCATCTCCAATGAGATGCAAAGTGGGCGTTACTAGGCGTACCCGGATGGACTACGTTGCAAATATCGCTGATGTTTACATCGCGATATTTACAAGGCAGCCCACATGATTTTAGCAGAGGTTAGATTTTGGCGAAAACGGCCGTTTTCGCCAAAATCTAACGTCTGCTAAAATCCTGACTTAGCCATCCCTAACATAGGGGGTGGATTCTGCTGATACGACCACAGGGTCGTATCAGCAAGGTTATCGCCGTTTAGCAGGGAACATCGCTGGAAAACCAGCGATGTTCCATGCAAAACGGCGATTTCCCCGCTATCGCAGGAATCATTATCGCCTTGGAGATACGCATTGCTAATAACGCGATATCTCCGCGATAAATACCTGCGATAGCCGGCGTTAGGAAAATGAGCGCTAAGCACGCTTTGCGATAGTTATCGCAAAGCGTTGCTAATATGCCCCACGTTCTTTCCACACAGAGAAACCCCATCAAACCTGATGTTGCTTGTAAGTGATGTCAACAAGTGCATTATTACATTTGCTTGTGCATAAATGACAATGCAACACTTTCCGCATTTTCCTGAGAACGCCCTGCTCAGTGCTTTAAGGCCACCTACTGCTTGGCATTAACTTTTAGTAACATTTTTGTGTATGCTGAATGTGGCACACTTTCAGCAAGTTCAGACTTCCTAATTGACACAGGCCATATAAAAAGTGAAACGACAAGCCCCAGAAATCCATCAGTCATCTCATAAAAGGGCTGGGAGAATTGGGTCCTATCTGAAACGTATCTAATTACCATGGCTTAACTGTTTAGTTTTACTCGCAGTAAAATGGCACTCAAAGTGCCACATATAAGGCAATTAGGTGCCAGGCCCAAGCACATTGAAAACATGGAACGTGCCATACATTAGCAATTGGAAAATGTGGGAGCCATGGTAAATAGAAAAAAACTGAAACCACTTATTGGGGTTGCCTCCAAAGCTTCAAAGCTCACATGCCAAAATGAATAGCTTGGGCCCAGCAGCAACAGGAACACCAGCATCCAGTCCATTTCAGAAAGTGCAAGTGAAGTATGCTCCTGCCTGGTGGAGTATGGGGCCTTCAATGCTTTGAAGAGTGTGTTGCTAGGCAACACCTTTGCAAAACTTTAGCTGATGGGGCACATTTAAGTAGTTGCACATTTCAGCTGCTACCTGTTCTCAGCAAGCTTGCAGCCTGGAGCAGTTGCTCTTTCAACATCTCACAGCTATTTTTATTTTCTGACAACGCCAGTCCAGGTTCCTCTGTTCCTGGTGCTGCACTTAGCAACCTGAGCAATTGCGACCCCTGATGACACCTAAATGACGTCCATTGAGCCACTGCTTATTTTTCTGCTCACTACAAGTTGTTTAGTTGAATAGATTACAGGGAATATGGATGTAGGAAATGTGCACGTTGTGCATAATGTTTGTATACCTAAGAGCATAAATTCCACCTACAAATGTTCTCTGTGGTGTCTGGCTGTTTATTAACTTGATGGAATGTTCACAGGAAGCAAGTAATGCAAGACCAATAGCTATTATTAGAACAGTGGAATGTTAGGAGCTCCATTGAAAACAATAGAGTGCCTCGGGCTTCTAATGACCGGTAGAAGCCCGGAGATCCAACATTCCAATGTTTGTTCACAGCTGTTGCTGTGAACAAAAGGCCTCACGGAGCCCAAGGGGATTTCAATCCTCTCAGGCTCCGTGAGGAGTTTGTTTTACAAATTAGAACATTCTGCCCTTTAATGGCAGAATGTTCTTATAGCCTTAGAGCCCTCCGTAGTAGACTCTACCGGCCATTAAAGGCCCACTCCCATGTTAAAGGCCCTCACCTTCGGCTCAGGCTTTTAACGATGGAGCGCGCCTTTAATGGCTGGTAGAGCCCGCTATGGCGAGCTCTAAGGCTGTATTAGAACATTGGAATGCTGAGGGCTCCATTGAAGACAATGGAGCACCAGCTGCCTATATGAACTGGTGTGAGCCCGCTGCTCTCAACATTTCAATGTCCTAATACACAGCATCTGCATTGCTTTTTTCCCTGCCTCTTGAAAATATTCTATTTAGGCAGAGGAAAGTGAAAGGCAGAAGCTATGCAGGAGGTCACACAGCCTTCTGCCTTCCCTCTTCCTGTAGCTCAGTGTCACTAGGGCTTCAGAAGGAGGGAGGGGTGACTGCTGCTCAGATCCTGGGTCTCCCTGGCTTGACTGAACTACAAAAAGCAGTTCAGCTAAGCCGGGGAGAACCAGGGCTGACGTAAGCCCCCTTTCACAGCTCTTGCTGTGAATTCAACAGCTAACAGCCACTGCCCTGCATGCCCTGTTAGCTGTAAAACATTCACAGCAAGAGCTATGAAACAAAGACTTCGGAACCCTTGGGGCAGTTCAACCCCCTTGGGCTCCGAGAGGCCTTTGTGTTTTTTTAATTAGAAGATTCTGCCCTCATGGGGCGTGAATGTTCTAATAGCTTTATAAAACAAATAAACAACAAAGGAGTGTGACACTAATACAAGAGGAGCACACAAATATCCTTCTTAAATATAGTGTTAACTAAACAGAATGAAACCACCTTAGGTTTTTCTGAAAGCCCTCACTCACCAACCTGGTTGGTGACATGCTTCATCATCGGGCCCCACCAGGAGTGGCCGAATGCCACCCTAGTGTGCTACGACGCCAGTGTTACTGCGGAGCTGGTTGAAAAATAGGTGAGAAGTGAAATAAGTGAATTTAAAAAGTCCAAAATGTAACAAAAAATCTTTTATTTATTTGCCAATTAGACGTGATTAAAAACAAGTGTGAGATAAAGGACCAAATTAAAAGTCCATTTTTATCCCCAAAGTGTAGGTCAACATGTTTCTGCCTTTAAGTGACCGTTCGTCAGGCATTCGTCAGGACCAAAGGTGTGGTAAATCAACCCGGCGGTATGGGCGCACTAAGGCCCACCCTAACCAAGGATTGTTAGTGTAAAAAATCAGAACACTAAAAAGATTCCCTCTATTTAAAGCGGAACCGAGTTTATTCTGCAAAAGATGCAAAACAGACAAACAAACAAATAGGAGACAAAAAACAACGAAAAATTATTTCAATATGCCCTAGATGGTTGTTATAACAAGAATAACATATAATGGTGCTCTTCGTGGTGCTAAGATAGCCATAGCTCGAACACAAGTGTCAAGAATAGTGATCTCGTGCACCTACTCATATTACTGCCATAGCTCGAACACAAGTGTCAAGAATAGTGATCTCGTGCACCTACTCATATTACATGAGTGCCGTGAAACATCAGAGGGCCATAGTCCTCGTCACGCCCGAATGGCGTGGATTGTAAAAACCAAAATATGAGCATACAACCATACAAATGCCCCATAAAAAATTTATTTTATCGACTACTACGTGTACTATACCTACATAATCCGATAGACATGGTGCTCGTAGGGCAAGAAAAATAACGCTAGTTGATAAGTAACAAATCTTACAGTAGGTGCTAACACTCAATGCACCATAGGTCTCGGGAAAGGGGTGATGACGCATTGGCACAACCTAAGGAATGAGCGAAAACAGCGTTAAATGAGAATGCCTAATGCAAACCACTAACATCGGAGCGTACTTATCTTATGAAAAGTGTGACTCACGCCCTGTCCGCCAGGCACCCGTTTGGAACCTAGGAGAAGTCTCTCTAGCCGGACCCCGAAGATCGTCCGTGACCCGAATGGACGTCATTAATAAAGCCCCGGAAGAAGAAGGGCTCAGTACACAACGAGCGCGAAGCTCGGGGTGGGCGTGATTACTGCTGTAAACTGCACCAATCATCGGCATTCATGTTAGATTGCCCTGTAGAAAGGAAGCAATCAACGAGAACGCTGTCGTTAAAGAATGGTTGGCTGATAGCCAATCAGAGGAAATGGAGGAAAGCTATTCCTCACTAATCCAATCAGGAGGCAGATAGCAACTCAGACTGACTCGAACTAGAACAGGCGTTGTCAAGGTAACAGACAACACGAAAGATTATGTACTTGTAAAACTTTACACATCACCCGGTAACACGATCTCATTAGAATTAATAAAGCAACAACCATGAGTTCATACAGTAAATGGACCACTCGAAGAAGACTCAATCATAAAAATTAATTATTAAATATTACAAAGAGTCTCAAAAATGTTAATTAGTATGCCAAACAGGAAGATGATGTAAAAAGAATGCCACAATTCTCCAAAACGGAGAGGCACGAAGACCCCAAGTGACTAGTTAACATACAAGGGTCAGGGCAAAGTACGTAAAACCACGGAAGGGATATAAATGTCACCATTGATCTGAATATAGTCAAAACGACCATCATTCACACGTAATGGAATCAGCAAAGTGTTGTCAGGCCAATATACCCTTCATAATGAACTCAGTCATAAGGACAAATTGTATATACATACAAATCTATATACATACAAAACTAATGTTGGGTTCAAGGAAGGTACAGTCTGTCACTTACAACAAAATTGTTAGCAGAACCTCAAACTTAAAAGGATATTACAAACGAGGGTAAAGAAGCCTAATAATAGGTACTTCAGAAGTCGCCACAACGGATTCAGAACAGAGGAGTCAGAACTCGAAATTCAGAATCCAAAAACATAATATCACAGCAAGATGTACATGTCATGAGAAGGGGGAAGGCCAAAGGACTGTGTATACAAGGGGGTCAAACAACTGATAGAATAGGGCCAAGAGATAACCACATGACCACAGTAGACCTCGTGACCAATTCCAAAATAGCAGATAATTACAAAAAATTAGTTCTGCATGACATTTGTCCACGGAATATGGTCATTCAAACCTAATGTATTTGTCCCAAGGCGGTACACCCATCTTTGTTCTTTCTCAAAAGGGCCTTCTTAATATTCCCTTTACTGTTGACCTGTTCAATCACAGTCCACCCCATATCATTAGTAGTGTGATTATACTGCAAAAAATGCTCACTCAATTTAGTTGACTCTCGACCGCACCTAATATTGCTGCGATGTTCACATATGCGTATTTTAATTTTTCGCGTAGTCATGCCCACATATTGCAACCCACAAGGGCAGGTTATTAGGTATACCACATTGGTGGAGTTGCAATTAGTGTGTGCTCTTTGTGTCCATACTTTGTTTGGTTCGAGATTTAAGGTTTTTGAATGTCGTGTGAGGTGGCAAATGCTACAGTTGGAACACGGGTAATGACCTGTTACTCTGGGTAAGCCCCAAGCGTCAGTGATAGAAGGAAAGTTTTGCACTGTGGTTACCCTTGGACGTGTGTTGACCAATGTGTCCCTAAGACTACGGCCTCTTTTGAAAGAAAACAAAGGCTTCTCCCAGCTTCTGTTATTGCTGTTTATGATACGCCAATGTTTATTTATGATTTTCTTGACTGCGTTGGATGCAGAGCTAAAGGTGGTGACACATGTCAAGGGTATTGAACTAGGCTCTTTCGGAAATTCTTCGAGGAGCACCTCCTGGGCTGATGTCTTGCTCTTTTGTAACCCTTTGTAAGTATCTTATCAGGGTAACCTCGTTTCTTCAATTTGCTTGTTAGGTCGGTGGCCTGTTGACGAAAATCAGCCAGTTGGCTACAATTCCTCCTTAGACGCAAAAATTGCCCATATGGGAGATTCTCCCGCAAGGCCCTTGGATGGAAGCTAGTAAACTCCAAGAGGTTATTTCTCGCTGTGGGTTTATAATGAGTCTTGGTCGAGAAATAGCCATCATGTTTTGAAATCACCACATCCAAGAAGATGACCTCTTGTCTACCAATTGTATGAGTAAACTTAAGATTTAAATCGAGCGTATTGATCCAAAGAAGAAAAGCCTGGAGCGATTCCTCTGATCCTTGCCAGATGATCAGCACATCGTCAATATATCTCTTCCATAAACCTATGGAGGAGATGAAAGGGTTGCTAGCATCCTGAATATACTTATGTTCAAAATCGTGAACATACAGACCCGCCACACTTGGGGCAAAGGTGCTCCCCATTGAAGTTCCGGTAGACTGGAGAAACAACTTCCCTTTAAACTCAAAGAAGTTCTTCTTGAGAGCCAAAGTAGCACACTTAAGGATGAATTCCTTGGGTGTATTATACTCCCAAATAGTGGCATCTAGAGCTTGCCCCAGGACTCTGATGGTATCGTCCTGGGGAATGCTGGTGTAAAGACTTTCAATATCTAATGTCACCAGTATTGTTTCATCCATATCACATTGTAAATTTTGTAAGAGATTCAGCAGATTTTTTGTATCCCTCAAATAGGTTGGCGTTTGTTGAACTAAAGGTTTTAAGAAATGGTCACAAAACGTGATAGTGGCTCCAGAAGGGAGCCAATGCCAGAGACAATGGGCCGACCCGGAGGAGGTATCTTATTTTTATGTATTTTAGGCAACGTATAAAAATACGGCACAATGCCATCACCCTCCGTCAGAAAGTCTGCCTCATGTCTCGAAATGTGGCCATCAGTCACTGCTTCCAGGACCAGCTCTTTGATGCACTTTTTTAGTTCTGAAGATGGATCAGAGGTTAGTGGTTGATAATTTTTCGTCTCCCCCAGCAACCGTAGGCATTCATGTTCATAATCAGTAGTATTAAGAATTACCACTGCACCGCCTTTGTCAGCAGGTTTAATGGTAATAGTGGAATTACCTTTTAGTTGTTCAAGGGCCTGAAACTCACTTGCACTCAGATTCTTAAAAGTGGTTGGTTCTGTTAGGTTTTCGATTTCATTAAAAACTGCCTGCTCAAAGGTAGTGATCTCTGCTGGTATTGTGTGAGGAGGAGGTGTAAAAGAAGATTTTGTTCTCAGGGTGGTGTCCCCTACATTCTGATTCTGGGTCTCCATCTCCTTCCCCTCAAAAAAGGCTCTTAGTTTCAATTTTCGAAAAAAATTGGAGAGTTCACAGTGTAAGCGAAATTTATCCAGACGGGCTGTAGGAACAAAACCCAGCCCTTTTTCCAGTACTCTAGTTTCTACATCCGATAGAGTTACATTAGACAGATTCACAATCAGACTCCCTGGGCACTCGTGCCCGCTTGTGGTTGTTTGCTCCGGGTGTGGTTGCCCTAGCTTTATAGCCTGCTGTACCTAGGCTTTTCCAGCCATTAAAGCCCGGGCCCTTGTTAAAGTTCCTCACATTCGACTCGGGCTTTAACACTGGAGCAGGCTTTTAATGGCCGGTATAGCCCCCTATGGCAGTCTATAAAGCTATATCAGAACATTGGAATGGTGAGAGCTCCATTGAAAACAATGAAGGAGCTCCAGGCTTATAATGTCTAGTATAAGACCGCAGCTCCAACATTCTAATGTTTGTCATCAAGTTTCTCCCTTTTTAATTTATAGCATTCTACCCTTAGTGAGTGGAATGTTCTAATAGCCTTATGGCACTTCTGCTTCGGGCTATGCTGATTGTTAAAGGCCCTCTCCCTCGTTATAGAGCCACCAGGTTCAGGGCCTTTAGCAACTGGTATAGCCCTCAGCAGCGGGCTATAAGGCTATATTAAATTATTCATACTTGGCTATCCATTACTGTCAGAATAATTTTCAGGGATAAGTGTGTTATGATGCTTTTATTCAATGGCATTACTTGCCGGTTTATTTGGATCCTGGAATAGAATCGTCATGTTATTTCTAAAACTATGAAATGTATGCAGGTATCACTTAATCCCCCTATTCCTAAAAAAAGAACAAAAAACTGTGTTAGTGGTCTAGATCTGTTGTTAAGCGCTGTAATGCCCTTGAACGAGTTCTGCTCTATAGAAATAACGGAAAAGAAATGGTTACAGAGGAACAGTTACTATCAAATACCTCATGTGCAGCCTTTTTGTTGTTTTTGGTAATTTACGTGTAAGAGAAGAAATAAGCATTTGATTAGTTGATGGATTTCTTCTTCTTTTCCCTTACTATCCACAGACTGAATTCTTTGGTACTTTTAGCATGCAACGATTCTTTAATAAATTCACCTATTCATTGCTGCACAGAACTTGAAACAAAAGTAGAAATAGTTTACAATCCTTGGCATCTTTCTCCTGGCTGTCATGAACAGACAGACCATGAATTTGATTTAAGTTATATGTTAGGAACATCTTCTATTTATCAAATTTCTTTTTACAACATACTATCCCATCTACTTTTGATTAGCTGCTTTAACTCACCCTTAAACAGATGTTCCACTAAACAGATTTTCCTCTTTCATTCCCACCAGAGGACGGCAGCAGAGAGTACACCACTAATCCTACCACTACGTCCCATTTCACTCTGAATTAGCTCATAAAGGTTTCTGCTCATGGTATGAATCACACTCTATAGCCACATCAAGGTGGGACAAACTGTCACTTATTCAACCCCTACTAGACTTGGTGCGTTATTTATAGTTTGTCTGATGGGATACTCCATCAAAACGTGACAGAAGTCCTGACCCCCATATAATAAGTGGTATATGCTATAATGCATTTGTAAAATGGTGGACGGGACATCTTTCATATTTGTGATGAATTCTCCTGTCCTACAAACTCTAAATAAGGCACTGAGGGGTGTATTTATCAAAGGGTTGTGTTCCCCTTGCACCACACAATGGGGAGCAAGAGCGACGCAACCCTCAAGTTGAATTTATCAAGCCACACTAGGTCACCTTGCGTGGCCCTGAGTGGCTTGATAAATCTAGAGTAACGCAGTGCAAATCGCCGCGTTGCGTTACTCTGCCCTATTGAGGCGTTCCATGGGTGGTGCATGTTTGTTGCCTTGGCATGAATCTGTGTTTGCCGCATCCGTCTTCAACAGGACTTGGATGCTACTTTGAGTATTTGTGCCGAGGTTAAGGTGTCACCTGACTACCCAAAGATACCGGCAGTACACCGACCAGGGGTTTTCGCGCTCGAGTGACTTTCACTCCAACCACTGCTTTTGTATATCTTTCACTTATGGTTTTTTGGGTTACTCAACCCAAAAATATCTTTTCACTTTGGTCCTGATGAAAGCCGCCACACCTCTGCTGAGGGTTTGAGGCTGAAACATGTTGACCTTTATTTTACGATGTCAGGTTGAATAACCCCCTGCCATAGCCTTTTTTAATCCTGACCTCAGGGTGCCCTAATAAAGTTTGTATGGCACACCTGAGAGACAGTTTTAGCTCACATACACTATTTCTTCTCTTCTCTTCCCCTCACCACACCATGCTCATCTACAGGTTTTAGGATACCTCTAGCACTCTACAAACAAAACATCCCTGAGCTCCAATCTCGTAGAGAGGGGTTGTAGCCCGCACTGCGATCAGGTTCACAGTGCGAGGAGGTTACGCTATGATGAAGCATACCACCTTCGGGTGGGTGAGGGAAACCTTCCTGTAAAAGGGATACTCCAGCACTTGTTTTCAATACTGAGACCCAGGGGCCTATTTTGTGTATTTCTATTCATTGAAGAACCCCAACAAAGATTGTCGTATTCTGGTGTACAGTAAGGTAATCATTTACTATGCTTTAAAAGCTTATACAATTGAGTATAAAATAACAAATGTGCTGTAGAATGCGCCATTTTTTTCTTAAGTTGTCTTGGAGGAAAAACCCTCCCTCAAACGACCCTCTGTAGTGGTCTGGCTGGCTCGCTGCACTCGCTGCACCCGCTATGCATCGCACAGCGGCTGCACTGACAAAATTTGCCGGGGCTGCTTTGGATTCCCAGTCCAGCCCTGACCATGAGTGTCCAGTTTTTACAATGCCACAGGTGAATATGTTGATCTTTACACTGTCTATCATCAAAAAAGTAGGAGTCAACACATTAAGGAATCATTTGAAACCTTCTGCCACATGTTCATAAAAGTGGTATGTCTGCATACGGCAAGGTACATTTGATTCAGCCGCACAAGTGCATGCATCGCATAGTTTTAGAATCAGTATTTTTTTCATATATGTTGTTGCTGGCCGATGCAGGCTAGTTGTAAAATTGACTATACCTCACAAATTAAATCTCAACATCACATTTGCCACTATTTCTTTCAAAGTATTGTCAAAATATGCTCATTCCTATATTTTCATTGGCTTCCATTTCAAGCCTCGCAGTAATTCTGGTGCAGTAATTTAGCACCAAAAGAATGACCCTGATTGTTCCCCTGAGAAATGGAAAATTATCAGAATTGGTGTTACCTCATCCGATTTCCCCTGAAATTCCACATTTTCAGTTGTTTCCCCACTGAGAAATTTATCTCGGGGAGTACCGCAAGAGCTGTATTCCCGACTCTCTTGTAATTCCAAATTTTGTCAAAATTTGTATTTCTGGCTGAATAGGGAATTTCATGAAAATTGGAATGTAGGACTGGTGCTAAAATTCTCATCCACTCCTTTGTCATTCGCTTAGGCCCTCATTTAGAGTTTCTCAAATATTTTGGAGCAATACCATAAACCAGTAATAGCGTAATACATGGGCTAATCATGGTATTTCCATAAATGCAGCTTTATATAGAAAAAGGGTGTTTCTGTATAATTTTCTTCCTCTGAAGGTGCATTGTGATAATCTACCTATTGTTTGCTCTAATGAACATAGCTTACCTGTGCTGTAATGCAATACTACTGCAATGTTTAATACAGTGGAACCATAAACCTTGAAATGGAAAAACCTGCTAAATGAGTGCAGAAAGGAATATCAAGTGATCAACACTGCTTTTGTCTGGATCCAACAACTCAAAATGTAGCTCCTATGCTACTACAAACCCTTGCTCGCCTGGGTACTTGGCTACCACCAGATCTCTCTTTGATCTTCCCATTGCAACACTACCAGATTCTTTCATGATATATTTTAGTTTTGTCATTGAGTGCAATTCCTTCCCATCCTTTTTCTAACCTCTATACCCATTGTGTCTTACAGATGCTTGCATTAAACTGCACACTGTAGGCCGCAGTCTACAAATCCATTTTAATATTCTGCTATACTCGCCTGCTATTTTCCTTGTATGCATTCAAGCATGCATTCATGCTTACACTGCCACCTCTCCTTCCTCCTTAAATCTGCCCCATTTGTCCCTTGAACCTCATTCTTCTGCCCTCATACTCACTACTTTGAAAACACTTTCCAAACTTTATAGGGTGATCACTACAGCCCATGCCATTAGGGACACAATTCATTCTAGGTATTGTAGTCTCAATCAATCAATCAATCAATCAATCAGGGAATTGTAAGCGCGCTACTCACCCGTGAGGGACTCCAGGCGCTTGGGGGGGGGGGGGGATAGCAGTCCGTTCAGCCGAAGAGCCAGGTCTTGAGAGCCTTCCTGAAGGTGTTCAGGGAGGGTCTTGGTTTGAGTCCACTGACCAAATTAATCTAAACACCCAGTACCAGGTATTTGCAGGTGAAGAGTCCTGGACTGGAATCAGTGTCCATAATGGAGTGAGGTGGCCATTCCTAAACATTATTTGATCCACAAAGAACCAGTCTCTGCCCTATACTTCCTTTTCCGTTATAGGAGAGAATACACATAGAAAGTATGATAAAATATTATGACGAAGAACTGTTATAAGCAGAAGATAATTCATTTCCTTTGGAAGAGTCATGTAGAATGTGCGTAGGTGAGTTACAAAAATATAGCAGTGGCTTGTCCACAGGCGGCGCCAGGGAGTCGGCCAACTGCCTCGCTCTGCTCTCAATTGCCTGGCATGTTACAGCATTTAAATGGCAGCAAATGATTTCACAGTTTGTTTGCATGTAAAAGCTTAACTATCACCTTGGCAGCAGAAGAGGGCTCCACTAGATGCATTGTGTAGTGTAAGGCAGTGGTTGTTACAGACCAACCTTTCACAGTCACAATACATATATGACATGCTGCACTGATTTTAAGCAGTGTAGCATGTCAGATAATGAAGCTTCAGGGACTGTCAATCATACACCCTTTTGCCCTATCAGAAGTCGCAATATAGAAAAAGAGTCTACCTCCAACTCTATCTTACTTCTGGTTGGGTAGAAGCTCATGGACCTCCTTCTGGTGTGCTGCTTTCCAGAGTTAGGAGATGGGGAGTCAAGAATCATGCCCCCTGCAGATAAAGAGTATGCAAGTTCATGTGAAAAAGGACTGCCCTATGAAACTATTGTGTGTTCAGCAGTCTCCAACTTTGTATGAGTTTGTCTGCATGCCAGGGACTGAATGTGTAGGTCTGTGTTTTTGTATGCATGCCCGGAACTGGCTGTGTATGTGTGTTTACATGTATGAGAGTGTGAGTAGGGTGACATCCTTTCTGTGTGGAGAAAATAGGAAAATCGAGAAATGGTTATGCGTCTATTCTACCGCGTACGAGCCGCAGTACACCATTCTGAATAAATTCTATATATTGTAAAATAATGCACAGGGGTGACTCCAGTGACGTGGGGGGCAGGGCTTAGGTAAGGGAGGCAGTATGCGCCTAATAAAAAAAGTTGCTGCTGAGAGACTGTATGGTCCAGTCCAGGTCCTATATTGGTGATAGCAGTTCATGCACACAATAAATTATGTACTTGTATGGCACACTGGTCTGCCTGACTTACATTACCTAAATCAATATAACCACTTCTGGCAGGTAAAGGTTCATGCTAACAGCAGCAGGACTCCGGCTCAGACTGACAATAAATGGCACAGGTTAAAGCATTTCTCATTTTTGGTCATTGTGATGATGCTACAGGCTTGTTAAGATGAGTGTGTGTGGTTACTAGCTTCAGGGCCTGGATGTAACTTGTAGCTTCTCAGGGACTCCAGTGTATGGTACTGTTTATCTAGCCATGTTTCAATCCATCCAGTTTAAAGACATCTTAGACCAATTCTTCCAACACTGAACTGTTTTCCAAAGGTAGATTCAGCAACCTGCTTCCATGGTAGTGCCAGTGGTACCCACAGCCAGCGACTACCCACCTGTAGCAGTCACTTGCCTACTTATAGAGTTGACACCTGACTCGACTCTGCTCACTAGAAGCATGGAAGCGGGGAGGTCTCGGGTCAGTGGTATTCAGCTTCAGCTCCTCCCATTACCAACCTGGGGACTTGAGAGAGGTGGCAGGCTAGGCCTGGTGAGTGGCTGAGATCTTACCTTTACAGCCTGCATCCCCTCCTCCCTCCTATGCTACAGGAGCCAGAGGACAACGTGCCTGTCCTGCAGGGCCGGACTGGCCGTAGCCGGCACCGGGCATTTTTCCGGTGGGCTGGAAGGGTGGGGGCTGGTTTTGGACCGGTGGTGGCCGTTTCTGTTACTGAGGGCCGTTTTTTTGAGCAGTGCTGCAATATTGGCCCCCGGTAACAAAAGCGCAACAACAGTGTTTCCCATCAGTTTTTGTTTTCCAACAGCACAGCCTCCCGTCCCCTCCCCCCGACCGGTGCGACATAATTTTAGGTCTGCTTTGCTTTCCCAGTCCGGCCCTGCTGCACTGTCCAACTTCACTTTGTATCGGACTGAGAGGGGTGTCACCATCAGCTCTTCCCTGATTGCTGGAGCCTGCCCCTTTTCTCTCCTTGCCCTCCTTAACCTTCTAAAAACCACAAGAACCCTCTATAACTTGCAGCAGGAAAGCACCATTCTCTCCCTGTCCCTGGTTAGACTCTGTCTTTGGCTTGGGTGAGGTGGTAAGCCAGTCCTGGTGAATGGCTGAAGCCTCTTCTTTACAGCCTCCCTCCTCTCGCCGATACTACAGGAGGAGTCAGACTGTACCTGGAATGCCTCCAGCTAGACACCTTCAGCAGGTAGGGATCAGGTTGGTCACCAGCAGTGCGGCCCGCCTGGCTGCTCCAGACTGCTCTTCCTGTGCTTGGCCTTCTTACCCCCTACGTTGGCTTCCCTCAACAGAGCAGTAGGAAAAGGCCTTCCCTCTCTGACCACGACTGGACCGGCGCCCTATCTTGCAAATAGTGCTGCTGCAGCCTGATCCGGGCATGTCTGCACGCAAGGAGAGCCATGTGGCTTTGTAAGTGCAGGGGGAGTGGTGTATCTGCGAGTGCAGGATGAGTGGTGTGCCCGTGTGATCCCACTGAAATAAGGTGGCCAGGCGTCCCAGATTTGCCAGGACATTCCTGTTTTTTCACCAGGAGTCCCAGCAGATTTCGGCAAATTTGGCTCATGTCCCAGTTTTTAGATGGGGTCCACTGAAAACAGTGAGAGGCACTTTTTAGCTGTTCTAAAGCTGTGCTAGTTAGCAGTTGTTATAAGTAAGCAATTTAATTAACAGGTATGATGCTGGTTTTAAAAAATACATTTTATTTATTTTCTTAGTGCTTCTATTGTGTTCCTATGTTGATGAGAACTGTCATTCTGCGTCGCTCCATTGATGTAAAATTGTAGTCCTTCTATTTTTACAAAATGCCCCGGTTTTTGGTTCTCAAGATCTGGTCACCCTACACTGAAAACAGTGTGCATGTCTGAGTGAAAGGTGAGCAGTCTACCTGTATGAGTCCAGGTTACACAGTGTGAGTGCAGAGTGAGTGTTGTGTCTGTGGAAGAGCAGGGTAAACAGTGTGCCATTGCGAGTGCAAGTAGAGTAGTGTTGTTGTGTGAGCGCACGGTGAGAAATGTGCCTTTGTAAGGGCAAGATGAGATGTGCGCCTGTGTAAGTGCAGAGTACAGTGCATTGGGTGCAGAAGGGTTACCATCTGCACTCTTTTTTTAAAAAGAAATTTTAGTCAATTTTCTCAAAATGCATGTGGTATAATACGCCATTTGCATCCATTTTAACAGTGAGAGCCCTCCTCACACCTCGTCTTTCAGCTCAGGCAGGCTGCTGCGTTCAAGCATGTGTTATACTTGGGGGCAAACAGATTTGCCTCACCACTTTTAAAATCCACCGGCCACGACTGTATAAGTGCTGCTGCGAATGGGTGAGTATGCTTGCAGAGATGCAGGCAGTGATGCTTGTAACTGTGCTTTATGCTCAACCGAAGCCCGGGTCAGGGAAGTCAAAGCCGGGACAAACGCCGCCCGGAGACGGGAAGCCCTACCCCCCTCCCCCCCCCATCGCGGACGCCAGCGAAAAAGGAGCGACCAGGATTGGTCACCACAGGGCAGGCCACGGCGCCCCCCAATACGGGGGCGAGTTGGCGAACGGCTGGGGGGGTTAAATAAGGCCGCCTAACGACAAGGAATGTACGAAGATAATTACAAAGACAATGAAAGTATGCGATAACATGGATGTTTATGAATGACCAATAAAATTGTGAAATGTGCAACCATGTTATCTTTGAATAAACTGCGACCTTTTAAGGCATCAAATCACGTTGTCAGTGGTGTCATTTAAAGGTAAATGGACGCAGTTAAATTTGAAGGAGGGGGAAAGGAGGACTCGCCCCCTGGGAGGGGTTTAAATTCGATCCAGGGGTGTGATCCACATCTAAGACTTCGGGACCAATCTTCTCATGCAGCGCTATTCTTTGAATAGGGGCATGAGGCGGAAGGATCCTAAAAACTGGGGCATTATTGAAAGTGCGAAAGCAAGAGAGTGTCAGAGAAAGGGGTTCCAAAAATATATATTTTGACAGTTGCTTCCTCAGATGGCCTTAAACCATGAGTGAAAGAAAACATAGAACATTCTGTTGTTTTCTTTCTTTTCTCTTTCATAAAATTAGGGGGCATATTAGCAAGACCGGCGATAAAATTATCGCCGTTTAAGCGGCAGGAAACTGCCGCTAAAGCAGCGATAATGGGCTTGCTAATATGCGTTATAGAATTCAATAGAAGCCCAGGTTAGATGTCCTGCACATCTAACCTGGACTTCTATTGGAATTCTATAACGCATATTAGCAAGCCCATTATCGCCGTTTTAGCGGCAGTTTCCTGCCGCTAAAACGGCGATAATTTTATCGCCGGTCTTGCTAATATGCCCCTAGGTTTTAAGGCCTGGAAAAGGCAAGGCCTGCCAAAATTTACGAAAACATTCACCTTCTGTTCAAAATGCTGTGTGTACCTTTGCAGAGCAACGATTCTTATGGCTTCCAACTACTTTTTAGAATGGCACTATTCAGGAACTACCCTCAGGCCACTTGAGCCCAATTTAAAAAAAAGGTCAGAAATATACTTCCATAGGTTTACTCCTATATTTATAATCCACAGTGGATTCGATTACAAATTCTGACAGTTCTTGTTTTCCAGAAGAACCCTTTTGTTACCTTCAAGTTCCTCCCATTCATAGGAATTTTCAGATACATACATGTGACATGACAAAATAGGATGCACCATAGCCATAGGAGGCCTGGAGGGGCAAGGCACCCTCATAATAATGTCTGGCTCCCAGAATGCAACTGGCAGCAGGCAGGGCTCACTGGTCAAGGTCAAGAGATAGTTTCCAAGACAAAAGCTACCATTTCCTTCTTCTCATAAAATGTTCAGCAATGCAAGCCATATTTACAGAGCTAGATCCCATTGAGAAGCAAATTCCAAATCCTTTCTTTAAGTTTCAGATGAACAAAGTGAAACTAATCCTGCATAATCAACTAAAAAAAATAGTGCAATAAAGAAGTGAAATATTTGTTGTATTTTTCAACTGTCCCTCATATGAAGTGGGCCTCTCTCTGTAGAGAAAACACTGGGGCAAATTTACCAAGACTGCGACACCGCAAAGTCTGGGAAAGGGATTTACTTTCCAGTGCAATAGGTATCTTGCGCTGGAAAAGTACTCTTTTCTTGTATTGTGCTCTGTGCTTCTTCTGTGGTATTTGGGCTTTACAGCTCAATCACCCATGTTTTTTGATGCACAGCCCGATCTACTGAGATAATGAAGCAGGGATTTGCATAAACAAAATGATGCCTTTTTCAAGCAGGCACAAAGTTGGACAAATGATTTTTATCTCTCCTAACATTCCTCACACTGCAAGGGTGCTGCACTGTACAGGAAACACACTTTTAATGTGTGGAATGTTATAAAAAAAAATCAGACATAAGATTTTGTAATGGAATGGTATACTTTCAGTACAAAGTCTATGTTAGGAGACATTTGGAGAGGGGGTGCACTACTGGTCTTCGAAGACCTACAGAGCGAATATGAAATGGGGGCAATGGAATGATTTGAATACTTGTAGTTAGGGCATGCGTTACGGTGCCATATTCTGGAGGGAAAGCAATTGCCAGAATCCACTCCATTGGAAGACCCATTGCTACTGGATCCAATGCTGGCTAATGTAATCTCCGTGATATATAGGAAAATAATGAACAATTTCCCTGACCTGGCCTCCATGCGAGAAGTGTTGGAAGGAGACATAGGACTTATTGAGGATGACGACTGGGTGGAAGCACTCCAGAGCCCCAGAGAGGTTGCCATAAGAGCTTGCTTCCATCTAATACAGTTACAGATATTACACAGACCCTATTATTCTACGTCTCTGCTACACCGTCTCGTTTGGTACTAGAGCATTTGGTATGGTGGGCTAATTTTTTTCATATCCTCTGGAAAGTCCTGTGATCCAGCAATACTGGAAGGGGGTGGTGCACATTATGGCCAAAGTCACGGGTCTTGTGGTTCCATTGGAGGCAAGATCGCAGTTATTATGCATAACAGGAGACGATGCCTAGCCCAGATATTCGAAGATCTGGTTAATGTTGGCAACCAGTGTGGCCAAAAAGAAGATCCCAAAGGCATGGGGTGCAGGTAGAAACCCAAGCGTCCAAGATTAGTAACATTACTTGGACTGGTGCCAACAAGAGGAGCGGGTGAATTCTCAAAGTTGAGGCTGTCCTAGAAAATTTTAGAAAGTTTGGGACCAATGGAGCGGTACAGGGAAGCATGAAAGCCCACTTTGGAGAGGCCGGGGGGGGTGGTTCTGGGGTCCGAATGGTGAATGATGATGATAATACTTGTGTTAACTTATAATTGCAACTTTGTGATCTGTATTATGGCTTATTAATCACTGAGATTGTAATCTTATTATGCCTTTTCATTGCGAAGTGTCACATTATTCGTATGAGATTTTATCAACATCTGTCTACTGAGCAACTGTTCAATAAAAAGTTTTTAAATCAAATCTACTCTAGACATCACGCCGTAAAGTTGTGGGCATGACACTAGGCAGCCTGTTTGCGCGCCAGGGTGGGGGAAAAGACCAGCAGCCGGCCATTTTTAGTAAATGTGGCTCTGTACTACTTTCTCCCCTTTGTGTAACACAGCACAGCAATTTCCGTTGCTGTGTTGCGTTGATGCTAACATTTAGCTAATTTGTCCCATTATTTCACAACATTTTTCATGCTCTCCTTCCTATAATACTCAATACCCCGGTCCATTTTTAGATTACCATAACTCTCTATTTTTATTCTCAGTACTAGTGCTCATCTATCCCCGTATTGTTTCCAAGTGAAGTGGACTCATGATGGAATAAGCAGTTTATAATCTAATAATAACATTATGTGGGATTCCAAGGCTGGTACACTGAAATGGAGGAGGAGGCTCACAGGGACACCAGAAGATTGACATAGGGATACCAACAATGACACAGGGCCCCTGATAATTGAGCTCTAACACTGTAATTGACTCACTGCCATAGGAGAAACAAACAGAGAGGCACTGGCACACATGCACTGACACTGACATGGTGACACTGACTCAGGGACATCAACAAGTCCACAAATACTAATACTCTGACACAAGGGCACTAGCACTGAGATGCTGATGCATAATGCTACAACACATGATTAACAACACAAGGAAGTGACAACACCAGACACCAGAATTGAGGTATTGACACTGGGTCTCTAGAATTAGAACACCAAAACTGACACGGGGTGAACAACAGGAGGAGACACACATTGGGGCAGCAACACTTGCACATGAATACTGATGGCAGGGGATTGACACAGGGATACTGACATTGGGGCAATGGCACAAGAGCATAGATATGAATACATTGACATAGGAAAATTGAGTCATCAATATTGAGAGTGGAACAATAACATGTACAATTAGATGTCCATTGCTGAAACTTGGACAGTTAGAGTTACATGGACACTGTCATTGGAATAGTGACACTGGGACAATGACATAGACATTGAGATGAACATATTTTCACTGCCACAGGAACATAAACTGACAAAAGGACACATGGATATGGAGACACTGGCACTGTTACAGGGATATTGTCATTTGTTCAATGATACATGGATATTATGACTGACACTGACATTGGGAGACGCATTGCAACCCTGACAGCGGGACATGGTGATACAGGCACACTGTGTCACTGAGTCTGACAATGAAAGCGACACAAGGTTACTGGCATTTGGACATGATGACAGAGAGACATTAATGCATGGACACAAAGGCTAGGACTGAGAGATAGACTGGAAGACCATGAACACCCAGACCATGGGCACAAGCGCAAACAAGTCAATGGTCCCAACTATACAACATTAATCTGTAACAGCCCTAGCTTTAAGAGGGCATGACGTTGGCAAATGATGTTCATCAGCAACACTTCTGAATCTTTATTTGTGAGACAATAAAGCAGCCTATCAGCTCCAAAACACAATGACTCCTCAGCTCTGCCCAAAATTACTGGAACCGTGGCTCAGCCAATGTAAGTTTCCAGAAATCACCTTTTTGTTTTTCCAGCACTGAGAAGGCCTTATGCTTTTTGCTGTTACAGTAAAGAAAGGGGGACTTCAAGCAGGTCAGGAATGCTGCATTTGAAGGAGAACGGAGCTCTTCATTCAATTTTTGTTTGAGCCTTCATCATTTAAATTTCATGTCTACTCTTTGCCTAGTCATTTTGGAAGCACACTGCAGGGGACCACGTAAAGAGAAGGAGATCAGTACAGAATGAGGACCTGGACCCAAAATGTTTCACTGCCACTCATTGTCAGTGGTTTGCTTTCAAAGCAGTGCTTACTTTGTTAAAAATATTGCTACAGGGAACGAAGATGTTCCTTGAGAAGCTGTCACAGCTTCCTAGTTTTGATTCCAACTCATGACGCTTTCTTCCACCACCCTACACTTCCTGTATCTTTGTCTTACCAGTGAGGTTCATTTTCATCCCTGCTATCCTCCTTGGTCACTGTTTTCCTATCTTGCTCTTTGAGATTTGATATCCCTTCCTCTCTTTTGGTCTTGGTCAAAGCCCAATGAGGGAAAATTAAGTCTGGTTCCAAAACATGAGTGCTGTTGCCTGCCACCTCCAACTACTCACACAAATTAGGCACTTGACCCCAGGCTCTGGAACGATGCATGGGTCGCTGTCTAGCTAATTCTAGCTCCTTTCGAATAGTGAAAGTGAGCAGATTGCCACACTCAGTGACTGAGCTGAACCCGTGCTCCCCCAACAGCCTATGTCTACCTTGTCTTTCTCTCCTGCTGACTGTTCCGTTGAGATCTCTGCTGCAGGAAGTACAGTGAGTGCAGTGCGACTGAGGGGGGATTATGTTTTTGTTTGCACAATGTCTATGTACTCAAAATTGTATGAATGTGTTTAGAACTGCCTTTAAAACCCATTCAATTATTATTAATGGCTGATATCAATGTGACTAGAAATGCAGCAGTTGCCATACATTTCTCCAAAGGTGAATACGTGGCCCCACAGTACCATTTATAATTGCATCAATATTAATTTCAGTATTCATCAATGATATAGTCCAGAAGTGCTTTCAGAACACCATTTGACACACATTTCAGGTAACATTCCCAATGCTCCTTTCTCACTGTGCTTTTAATGGCACAATCTAATAGTACTTCTCAAAAATAGCTGTCAAGGAAGAATACTCTAAGAAATACAGCGAAATGTATTGCACCATTTAAAAAAACACAAAAATAAATTAGCTTACAGCACAGCACACCAATGTGTCTGTGTTTATTGAATACAACCTAAATCTTGATGTATTATCTTCCTTATACATGTATACCCTCTATGTACTTATGTATATACATTTATTTCTTTACTCCTACTGTAAAAAAAACTTTGACTCTCTCCAATGCACTACTCTATGTTTCACCCTATACCTCTCTCAATTCTATCCTCTACCTTCACTCTCTGACTCATCCCAAACCTCATTCTACTACTATGATCCCCAAAATAACCCTTTTTAAACTCTTCCCTCCTTGATCACCCCAACCTCGTAATACTACGATGATCTCCCATACAACCCTTTCTGAATTCTTCCCTCATATATTTCTCTCCTTTGACTCATCCCAAAACTCATTTTACTATATGATCTCCCTAATCCAATCAATCAATGAATCATTTGCAGAATGTGGGAAATCACCTGTGAGGGTCTCGAGGTGATGGAGCTGTTCGCTGCTGTGTGAAGGTTGTTTATTCAAACAACCAGGTCTTTAGATCTCTTCTGAATTGTTGGAGTGATGGTGCGGTCCTAAAGTTCAGGGGGAGGTTGTTCAAAGCCTTGGCTGCCAGGTGCGAAAAGGAGCATACTCCGCTGGTGGCTTGATGGATTCGTGGGGTGTCTGTAATGCAAAGGGAGGCTGATAGGAGGTGTCTGGACGGTTGGTGGAAGGTTAGGTGCTTGTAGATGTGTGCTGGTTCTTCGTTGTGCAGGGCCTTGTAGATGTGGGTCAGCATGTTGAACTGGCATCTCTTCTGGATCGGGAGCCAGTGTAGTTTCTTGAGATGGAGTGTGGGCCCTTCTGGGGAGGTTGAGCATGAGTCTTGTCGCTGAGTTCTGTATTGTTTGGAGTCTCTTCAGGAGTCCTGCAGTGATTCCTATGTAGAGCGTGTTTCCGTAGTGCAGTCTGCTGGTGATGAGCGCCTGCGTGACGGTCCTCCTGGTGTTTAACCTGAGCCACCTGAAGATCTTTGCGGAGCATGCAAAGGGTGTGGAAGCCAGCGGAAGAGACTGCATTTACTTGCTTCTTCATGGAGAGCTTGTTATCCAGAATGATGCAGAGGTTGCGGATGTGGTCTGTTTGGTCGGGTGTGTACTGAGCTCCTAGGAGCTCCATGAGTCATTCCACAGAGAGGTGTTGTTCCCAAAGATGATGACTTCCTTTTTTTCTGAGTTGAGTTTGAAACAGTTATCCTTTATCCAGTCGGCAATGTTCATCATGCATCTGTGGAAGTTAGCTTTTGTAGTGGAGGGACCTTCGGAGAGAGAGAGGATGAGGATGAGCTGGGTGTCGTCGGCGTAGGAGATGATGTTGAGTCCATGTGATCTGACGGTGTCGGTTAGGGGGGTCATGTAGGTGTTGAAGAGTTTCAGGCTGAGGTATGAACCCTTGGGGACTTCGCAGATGCTCTTCTTGGGCTCTGAGGTGAACGGTGGGAGACGGATCCTTTGGGTTCTGCCGGTGAGGTATGAGGTGATCCATTTGAGGGTGTTTCCTTGAATCCAGATGTGGTGAGAGACGGTGGCAAACATGATGGACAGGTCCAGGAGGATGAGGGCTGCTGTTTCCCCATGGTCCAGGAGGGCTCTGATTTCACCCGGTGGTTGCAATCAGGGCTGTCTCTTGCTGTGGTTTGTTCAAAACCCGGATTGGGAGGGGTCCGGAAGAATTTCTAGAGACTTTTCCCTCCTCCATCTCTCCTTTTACTCACCTCAAACCTCATTTTACTACTATGATCTCCTGAATAAACATTTTCTAGACTCTTGCCTCTTCTATCCCTCCATTATCCTTTTTAATCCAACTAACAGACTCACATGTTCACGGCTCAAATTAACTCATATTTCTCTATACTAATCCACCTCTAATCCTGTTTGGGTTCCAGAGTAGCATGTTACTTGCCAAAAAGCGCTTTGATGCCTCATCAGGGGTAGGAAGCGCTATATAAATATAATTGCAACATTGTACATTTTTTTAAAAAGATACTCTGGGGGGAGCCATATCCCTGTCCAGCATGAGACCCCTTTAACGCTTTAGTTATTCTTTAGAGCAAGGCACCCCAAAACATCTACCCTTGCTAAGAGCCTGAATAGGCATATTTAAATACTTGTTAATAGTGCAGAACTTTTTTTTCATGACAGGGATATTTTCACTGTGCAGCAGCCTCATTCCCACCTTGGAAACGCTCAACTCCTGCTCATTTTCCAGGAGTAAATTTCAAAATGTATCCAGGGTGGAAAAGTGTTTTGCAAATGTTTTTGACCTTCAAATTTGATTCTGTGAAATATTTTGAGAGCGTAAATTGCACAGTGAGTCTTAACTCACATCTTATGAATACAAATTTTGATCTTACACGTTTAAAAGTAGTCATTTGCGCATCTAAGACAACTTTAGTTGGTCAAATGGCTTCAAGAATCGGGCGCTTAACTGCAGTTCAGCTATAGAAAGAGATGCTAATATCATTTTACAGAACTTATTTTTGGAAAAGAAGAATTACCAGAAAAAAACACACTTCTAATCATTCTGTATTTTGTTTGTCAAAAACATAAATTTTTCTTTTATTTCACGTTCAGGGCAAACAAGGAATAAACATGGATTAGGTATTTATTTAACCTTGCTCTACAGGGTCCTTGGAAGCTTCTGGATTAATGAAGAAGCCAGAGATAGCAGCAGTGCCTCTTCTGTAAAGTGCATTGCAAGGGTTCAAAGGTCCTGCCTGCAAAATTTGAAACTCTGTGGGGGCTTGGTTCCATGCAAATGAGGAACCCCACTGCAGGTACACACCTGAACCACGCTACAGATGTAAGCGCAGGGCAAAAGAGGCAGCTCAGAAATGCCATTTCTTTCACTTCCTTCGGGCACCCCTTGGAAAGGAGCGCATAAAAGATCCCAGGATCCCCCCAGGATACCCTCAGATGGCAGTACAGTCATGGACTACACTCCTCGGCCAGAAATCCCCCACACACACACAAAGGCAAACTAAACTCACACTAAGGGGCTTATTACAATGTCGGTCGGAGTTTCCTCCAACCGACACCATGGCGGAAACGGGACCGACCGACCTCGGGTCGGCGGTCCCTACTGCCTAATTATGATGCGGCCACACATGGTGCATTCGCATTCCCACATTTCCCTATGGGAGCATCTGTTACGGATGTAAACCGGCCATAGCACAAGCTCCCATAGGGAAATGGGAGGTTGTGTGAATCCCTGCACCACGTGGCAGACACCTCAAGGTGCCTGCCACAATGTGCAGGGATTAACGTGCCCCCTCGGCCCCCAACCAGAGGCCGAAAACAGAAGGGGCCCCTACTAGGGGCCCCCAAACACGCTTTCTGACAGGCTTTTCATGTCGGAAAGCAAACTGTGCATCCTAATCCGGACGGCATAAAACGCTGTCCATATGGATTACTAGCCGATTATGACTGGCCGACGGGATCCTTGATCCTGTCAGAAGCCAGCCGGAATGACCAGCCGGTTTCAATTCCAACTGGCTGTATTGTAATCAGCCGGTCGGAATTGAAACCTAAGATTGGAGGCTTTAGGAGCGAGATCGTAATAGGCCCCTAAGTGTAACATGTAAACTATCCTACTGTTGTGCTCTTTCCAGCATATTAACTTAATTAGAGAGTTACTACATACACCTAAAGAACACATGTTTATGTAAGCGGATGCAAGGACCTGGATTGTGCCACATTCACTAAAAGAGAGTATACTTCAGCACAAAGCAGTACAATGCACATAGGTATATAATCACACACCATGTGACTCAAGCACTTTCACTAACTTCTTGAGATGGTCATGTCTTTCTGACTTTATGCATTTTCTACTTCAAGGGATGAATTTGTGAATACGTTCAAGGTGAACACAGGAAACATTAGTTTCTCTTCTGTAACTCTGCAACAGCACAATAACCCGAATTAGCAAGTTATTTTCTGCTGCGCATGGTCAGGCGGGCTTGCTGAATACACAAAAAGGCATATGGTCTGCTCCAGAGGGATGATAGTTCTGTAATGGAGGATTCCTCTTCAAACAGATGGCGTCTCCACAGTACAATTGCTGCTCAAGGAGGCAGCGGCACAATTTCAGTGATTTTCAATTTCAAAGAAAAAAGGAAACTGCTGCTGTGAACAATGCCAAATGAAATTATTTTTTCAAGGTATCTTTGAACAAGTGGGACAGAAAAGAAAAGGAAGTGCCTGTCAATGAAAGGCAAGATGGAATGGAACAAAGAACCTAGTTTAAGCGGAGTACTTAACTTGGGAGGACATTAAAGAACAGAGTAAGTGACTTCAAGCTCAATGCTATTTAAAGAAAACTAAAATAGGCTCGTACGTTTTTGAAATCTGGATGCTGGTTTGAACAGTTCTACAGTGTTACTTCCTGGTCCTGCCTATCTAATAATGTAGCTTTTCTACAATAATGGCCATTTGGGCAGAAGATTTAACACTCTAGGGTCCAAAACCTCTTCCACTATGAATCTAACGTCTCATCAAGAAAGCCTTAAATTAATCAATTGAGTGAAACTTGAATTTTTTTAAACTCCTTAACGGGCCATGCAGTATTTGAATGCTAACTAAATTCTTGATAGTTATTTTTTTCTTCTTTCATCATTTGGTTTAATTATTTATCGTCTTTGCTTTTTTCTGTCATGTTTGTTGCTTCAGATAGAGCTTCCACTTGACTGTTTATTAAACAGTTCCAACCTCACAACATTACTTTTATCAGGGTGATATTTACATTTTCATTTGAAAATTTCAAATAACAACCCTTCTTCATTTTTCTTCCGTGACTCCCAATTTCTTCCATTCCAGAAGCACAAAAAGACAAGAATGAGAGACTGAGGGGCCAATTCCGATTCGGGCTGGAAATCTCTCCGACCGAGCCAGACCCGGACAGATTTCCGACTGAATCGGACCCGTGCAGCCCGACCGAACAAGTACGATGCGTCCGTATGCTATCGTACTCGAGTCGGTCGGACTCCCATTGAAGTCAATGGGAGCCGGTCGTACAACGCGTACGCGGGCTCCCATTACCTCAATGGGTGCGAGGCGAACAAGGGCGCCCCCTACCGCGTGTACGCTGCGAAGTGACTCGTGCCGTACACGCACAGGTAGGGGGGACCCATGGGTCCCCCCTGTGTGCGACTCGCACGGCTACGCGTACAGGGGGTCCGACACGGACCCCCGAAGTACAGCTCCGACTGCTCTTTCGAGCCAGTCGGCGCGTGTCGGTCGGACTGCTCGCGGCGCGCATCGTACTTACCCGGCCGGGGAACGTATCCATTGCGCGGTGCGAGTCGTGTCCGAGCGAGTCGGTCGGTGCGGTTCGACCCGGGAACGAGTCGGTCGGAGCGGTTGGGACGCCCGAACGAGTCGGTCGGCGATTTCGCATCGTACTCGCTCGTCCGGAAGCGCGTACGGATCGGTCGGGAAATAGGGCTCCGACTCGGATCCGGTTAAGCCGAATCCGATTCGGAGCCCTACCGGCCGAGATCGGAATCGGCCCCTGAGTCTTTTATTACTTGGAGCCAATTCTCTCGAATCCACTTTGGTTTGGGATTAAATGAAATAGGTTCTATGTGTCATTACAGAAGGCTCGAAAAGGGTATTTATTTTTTAGAGTAAGTTCTATTTCTTTCTCTGTCTTTACTGTGTGTTTGTTGGTCTTAGTGCCTTTTGAGGCAATGTTCACACTCTATAAGTGTCTTTCTATTCTATTCTATTCAATGGAGCCTATTTATGAGCCAGGCTGCGTACGTCTTGCACCACGCAACGTGGTGCAAGAGCGACGCAAACCTTACATGTGATTTATGAATCCAGGCAAGGCCGCTTTGCATGGCCCTGAGTGGCTCCATAAATCTGGAGTAAGGCAACGCAACGCAAATCTCTGCTTTGCCTTACTCTTCCCTGCTCCATTGGCATTGCGTGGGTATTCTCATGTAACTCCTACACACACAGAAGTCCGTCTGGCTGCGCGTCAAAAAGAAGAAAAGACAGAAAAAGAAAAAATAGAGTCTGTGTACTGTAAAGGAGGCAGGAGGGAGAAATTCCCTTCAGGACAAGAACCCTCACTTACCGTTAGGTGACATGCTTCATCATATGGGTTCCCTCCTCACACCGCAGTGTGGTCTACGACTCCCCGAGGGGAGGAGCTGATGTGTTCTCTCAAAAGATGAGTGTAAGAGAATACAGATGAAATGAGGGGCAGAGTGCAGAGAAAGTATATAAGTGATTTAAAAATGTCACTCTGGATCCACTGAAATTTTATTAGGTGGTCTCAAGGACATAATTAAAATGCAAGAGGGCTAGGGA
Source organism: Calotriton arnoldi (assembly GCA_963921515.1). NCBI lineage: Eukaryota > Metazoa > Chordata > Amphibia > Caudata > Salamandridae > Calotriton > Calotriton arnoldi. Next base: position 1,894,977 of record CAWUFW010001225.1, read on the forward strand.
TTCAGCAGATATACCCTAGTTTATAAGGTCCACATGTTTCTGCCATTAGTTGGTCTCCTAAAGGGATCCGAAGATATTCGTCAGGACCTAAACTGAAAAGTCACTCTGCATATGTGATAAAAGTAGGAAAATTAGAAAAATGATACTGACCACCACTGGAACGAGGTGGTCAATTGTTCCACGCCCCTCTTCCCTTCAGAGGGATTCGTTAACCCTCGCCTGACATCTCGCTAGGCCGTGCACCAGGATTACCAGCTGGGCACCACAAGATGGTACAGGAGCATGGAGAGTGATCTTCGCAATTTCGCACCATAGTTGACGAATCCCTCTGAAGGGAAGAGGGGCGTGGAACAATTGACCACCTCATTCCAGTGGTGGCCAGTATAATTTTTCTTATTTTTCTTACTTTACAGTACACAGACTCTATTTTTCCTTTTTCTGTCTTTTCTTCTTTTTGACACACAGCCAGATGGACTTCTGTGTGTGTAGGAATTCTCTCGAGGGATCAGTACCCCCCTCTGGCTTTCACAGATCTCCTTTTTGATCCCAAGTGTGTTTATTATATTCTCACATAACTCCCATGGATTCAAACGCATTTCCAGATTTACCAGAACTGGTAGACCTGTTATGTTAGCTGGGTATTTGTAAAGCGCACAGCTACTCAGTTGAGTGTCCCGGCGCTGACCACATCTAGGCGGGGCTGACGGGAGACGCTGCTCCTGGGAATGCGCCAAAAAGATACTCCTTCTTAGGTGAGGCGTCATGAGGAGAAATATTTATATTTCTCCTCATTAGTTCCTCTTTCTATGTGTGCTGCATTTTGCAGCACACATAGAAAGAGGAATATGCCTCTCAGGATTGTCCCTTCCTGCACAAAAATAATCTTGCATGCAACGCCATCTCTGACATTCACAAGCGGATGCAATGTCAGTGGGATTCATTCTCCGCAACAACCTAGGAGCCTGACTCAACTAAAGAACATTAAACTTTGAAGATGATTTAATTCCAGGGCAATCCTATCATTGCTTCAGGGCATCTGTAATACGGCGCGGGCGCAGAGGCAAAAGGATTGACTCATTTGCATAGGGCATGACCCCATGCAAATGAGGGAACGCCCCCTGAAGGTGGCGATGGCGCTTTAAGCGCACCAGCGCTATCGGTATAACTGAAGGGGACGCACAAGCGCCTGCGCCCCCTTCTGTAATACCAAAGAGCCCCAGGGCCGTGCAAAGCATGTGTAAACGACCATTGCACCCCCTGAGAGCAGCCCTCTGGTGGGGGAAAGGGGGTCTCATGGACCCCCCAGACATCCCCTTGCAGGCGGATGCAGTCAGTGACTGCACCCGCCTGCAAGGAGATCTTTAATTCCCTTCAAAAGTGCAGGCGGGTTGCCGCCTGCACTGTGAAAACACGGAGGAGCTGTAAAGCAGCCGCTCCGTTTTTTCTCCGAATGCACTGCCCTAAAGGGAGCGCAAGTTTGCGGCTGCCCTGGGAGCAGCATAGTCATCATAATAGGGCGCATTTTCCTTGTTTGTCTTGGGCACACCCTTGAAAAGATGCGCCTGGCGCAAACAATGCAAATGTGACTTGTCTGTAATTCGGCCCCAGGTGTCCTAACACTATTTTTTACATTTATGTGTTTATTTGATTGGATTATTGACAATCATTAATTCTTTTTGAATAACTTGGTAAATGATACCTAGAAGGACTTGTGTTGTTCTTTATCACTATGTACCCTACCCTTCTTAGGTCTAAGGGCAGCTTCTGTAGTTATCATAAGACAACTCTGAAGTTGGTAAACTCCTATCTGATGACTACCTGCTTTTCACCAGTAATAATATCTCTCCCCTCTAATTCAGCCTTTTTCCCACATTCATCTAAATGTCATCTAAGTATTTCAACTCTCCATCTGCCTCGAAGATGCATATACTTGTAATATACAACATAAGGTTCTTCAAACAATCCTGACATCTTCAACAGAACGAACATTTCCTAGAAAACAATTCCAGATCACTTTTTAGCATGTTTCTAAAATCAGAGTCTGCAAAACTGTTGCTGGTAAATCACCAGTTTTAATACATGTTGATGTCATATTGAATTACTAATTGTGCGAGATGAGATGGATAGCTACTTGACCCAACTGATGTAACAGTCATTCAGATAAAAGGGTCATAAAGCATTATCCATTACTCCTAATGATAATAACAACAATTTAGAGAGGTAGAATAGTACGTGCACTGTCCTATGTTTGTTATTTTTGTGTTTAGGTATCTCAATACATTAATCATTTTGTGTAACCCTGGGCAAAGCACTACGCTACGCTCGCGTAGTTTGCGAAGTTTGCGCTACTTCGCACAACGCGAATTGCACGTAGCACAGTGCAAACACGCGTAGCGTAGTGCAGTGGTCATTTTTTGCTTGCTCGCGGTCCTCAACGTCAAGTTGGCGACCGCGAGCAAGCAAAATGACATCCCGGCGAGACTTTTTCCTCGTTCGCGATCAGCAACATCAAGTTGCCGATTGCGAGCGTGGAAAATAAACCTCCCGGCGAGATTCTCAACGCGGGGAGGTCAGGTTTCTCATTGCGAGTGGTCGCGTATGCTCGCGACCGCTCGCGATGAGAAACTACCAGTCCGCGTTGAGAAAGCTGCCACTCGAGTAAAAATCTACTCGAGCGGCAGTAAAAGACAGCTCGCACTGTGCAAGATGCCGTTTTCAATGATTGCACAGTGCGGACAAGCAAACGGCACTGTGCAATCATTGCGAACAGTGCACTACGCAGTTCGCGTAGTGCTACGCGTAGCTCGCGTAGTGCGAACTGCACTTTGCGTAGCTTCGCGTAGCGCTACTTCGCGAACTACGCCCAGGCTTAATTTTGTGTAACTTAGTGAATTTAACAACGCAGGCTAGTTTATTTATAGTGCTTATCTACAGTTAGCATTGCTTTGTCATAATCATGCAATAGGGAAGTAGATTTATCCATCTGATCCTACGAAAGAAAAGCCTATATCAGACCTGCCAACTAAAACATAAACTTCACCATGTGAGAAGGGGACAAGGCCATGGAGGGAGCGGGGCATCATGCCCAGAAGTACCTACAGGACACTTTTGCTCCAGCCCTGCCCCAATCCCTCTCCTCCAAAATAAAGATACATAGCTTGGTAAGGCTGGTGCCGATGTCCTGGGGTGTTTTCACACACCTTAATGGATATCTGCAGTTCACAGCCTCCGAAAATGAGTCAGAAGTCTGGTGGTTAGAGAGGTTTTCACCTTGCTTTCACTGGAACACTGTGATATCAGCTTCTCAGCAGGTGACGGTGTGAAGGAAGCCGATATTGTGTATCACAAGGTAGCACCGTCTAAGTTGGCAGGTCTGCTATATATCTGGAGCAGAAACTCATGAAATGTTAATGTTACTTGGGTGAACTGGTGTTGGTGGGTGTTAGAAATGGGGGTCTCTAGTTGGCAATGGTTTGCACCTTTGTCCAAGTAGGGACCTTTCTTCCTAGTCAGGGTAAGGAGGATACACTTCTAAAATAACCCCTGCTCACCCCCTTGGTAGCTTGGCACAAGCAGACAGGCTTATCTCAGAAGCAGTGTGTAAAGCACTTGTGCATGCATATAGTAACACAGTGAAAACACTACAAATGAACAACACACAAGTTTAGAAAAATAAGCAAAACTTTATCTAAACCAACAAGACCAAATACGACAAAAATCCAACATACAATACTGTAAAACTAGGTACTTTGCAAGATAACCTTCAAATTGCAAAAATAACTTGAAAACACAGTTCTCCGTCCGGGGCTACTGCGATGCTGAGAGTGACAGAGGCTAACAGTTCCAGACGACCGCGTCGGTACGAGCCAGCTATAGCGTTGACAGACTTGTAAACAGTACCTTTCTCGTTGTCGGTCGGGGCAACTATCGCGGTTGCGATGTGAAGTGGAAGTGGCACAGTGTGTGGTGCCCTAACAGCGTGGTGCAGGCAGCGGCTCGGTGACGGTCGTCCAATGGGGTCGGTGAGACCAAGGCTTATGATGCGGAGTGAGGCGGTGCTCGATGCGGTGCTGGCAGGTCACGGTGCAGGCGACGGAGCTGGTTGATGTTTGGGTTGGGCAGCGTCGGTTTAGGTGACGTCCGGGCAGAGTGAAGCGAGGCGGTGGGGTGCCCACAGGACACAGTGCAAGCAACAGCTTAGTGACGGTCGCTCAGCGGTGTCGGTGAGACCAAGGATGCGGTGCGAATTGCGGGGGTGTCTTCTGCAGTGCCTTCAGGACACGGAACCAGCGACAAACTCAGTGACGGAGTCGGCTGCTCTTCTCTTCTGCAGCAGCTGAAACCAGCGGTTCCATAGACGGTGCCCAGAAGGGTGGTGAAGTCTTTGCTCTTCCTGAGACTTCTTGAACAGGGGGCAAGCTCTACCTCAGGCCCTTGGAGATACTTTGTCAAGCAGGATACACACACAGTTCCTCTCCTTGGCAGAAACAGCTACTGCAGGCCAACCCCAGACAGCACACGGCGAAGGGGCAGTACTTCTCCTCCAGCTTCTCCCAGCTCTTCTCCTTGGCAGAGGTTCCTCTTGAATTCCAAAAGTGATCTAACATTCAGGGGTCTGGGCCCCAACATTTATAGTCCATTTCTCTTTGTTCTCTGGTGTCAGAGAGGCTCTGTGCTTAGACAAAACCAGTTCTGTCCTCTCTGGTGCAGCTTCCCGGCAGGAGTTGGAGACAGCATTGTCCAAAGCAGACCAGGCCCATTCAGGTGTAAAGGAAATCTTCTCCCCCTACTCTAAATACAGCCCAGGTCTATTTAGCCCAGCCCTGACTCATTCCAGAAAGGCAGGACATACATCAACCCGCCCCCCCCATTGGCTGTCTGAGAGAATGCACATCCCAAAGCCAGACAGTCAATACACAACCCAGCAGAGGCACACAGGATGGCTAAGCAAGAAAATACCCACTTTCTAAAAGTGGTATTTTCAAACACACAATATAAAAAATATTCTTTCCTAAAAGATGCATTTTTATAGTCTGAGTTCAGGCATACTAAACTCCATCTTTCTATCTTGTCCCAATGGGAAGTTATATTTATAAGATGTTATAAATAAACTTCCATTCTATTCTATGGGACAGATAGACTTTCAACAGTGAAAAACGAAATACACTGTATTTCACTACCAGGACATGTCACACACCTCAGTACATGTCCTACCTTTCACATACACTGCACCCTGCCCATAGGGCTACCTTGGGCCTACCTTAGGGGTGTCTTACGTGTAAGAAAAGGGAAGGTTAGGGCCTGGCAAGTGGGTGCACTTGCCAGGTCGACATTGCAGTACCAAAACGCGCATAGACACCTCAGTGGCAGGTCTGAGTTACATTTACAGGCTGCTCATGTGGGTGGAACAATCAGTACTGCAGGCCCACTAGCAGCATTTGATTTACAGGCCCTGAGAACACACAGTGCACTGTACTAGGGACTCACCAGTAAATCAAATATGCCAATCATGGAATCACCAATCCATAAATACAATTTACAGGCAGAGCATATGCACTTTAGCATGAATCAGCAGTGATTAAGTGCCCAGAGTCATAGAAGCAACAAAAACAGTGTCCAAAACAGGAGGCCAAAAAGCAAAAAGTCTGGGGCTAAACCCACTGGAAAAGCCAGGTCTAACAGTGGGATACTGTTGGACTTGGCCTTTTTGCAGGGTCATCCCTAAACTTTTTGCCTTTCTCCTAGCCATTTTTCTGACATGGTGTTGGTGGTTTTAGGACTCTGGGCACTTTAGCACTGCTGTTCAGTGTAAAGTGCGTGTGCTCTCTGGGATAAATGTGGTAAGATTGGTCTACACCTGTTTGGCCTATTTAATTTACCTGTGAGTTCCTTGTAAAGTGGTATCTCCTATACCCAGGGCTGGTAGATTAAATGCTACTGGTGGGCTTGCAGCGCTAATTGCGCCACCCACCAAAGTAGCCTTTCAAACCTATCTCAGGCCTCTGCCATTGCAGGGCCTGTGCGCGCAGTGTTACTGTCGCTTTGACGTGGCACCTAAAGTGTGTGCCATGCCCGTGACCCCCTTTTACTACATGTCAGTCACCCCTAAGGTAGGCCCTAGCTAGCCCTATGGGCAGGGTGCATTGTAGGTAAAAAATAGGACATGTACCTTAAGTGTGTGACATGTCCTGGTAGTGACAAACAGCCATTTTGGTTTCTCACTACTGTGGGGCTGCCCTCCCATAGGAATGCATTGGGATTCCCTGATAAGTGTTTCAGTGGTAATTCCTGATATGAGAGGCGCAGCGTGGTCAAGTTTGGTATATTTGGAATAGTGATAATAAATGTTGCGCAATGGTGTGCGCAGATTTATTATAACTATTTTAGAAATGCCACTTTTAGAAGTTGGCATTTCTGTGTGCTATGTGTCTGCCTGCCTGATGAGAATTGCATGTCTGGCTTTTGAGTGACAGGGGCTGGGAGGTGTGTGTGTCTCCAGGAGGGGCAGGGTGAGTCAGCGCTAGGCTGAATGGGACATCTACATTTTGAGTAGTGGGAGGAGAAGTCCCTGGTCCCTGAATAGGGCTGTGCCTAGCCTGTACAATGCTGGCTCCGCCCCCTGTGGTGTGTCTGATCACCTAGCCCCCACCTGACAAAGGGGAAGAGGAGCTTGGCAAACAAAGTGCTCCAATTCCCCCCTGAACCAGTTTTGGCTGGTTCCCCTAAAGCCCTGTCCTGCAGACAAAGACAAAAAGGTGTATACAAATAGGGGCTGTGACCCCATGAAGTTGTTCAGTTCTAGTGCTGTTCTACGCTGGGGGCTTGCTGCCGCTGGGGCCCAGGAGGAACCGCCATAGGGGCTTTCCTCCCTGCTGGAGGGCCCTGTGTGCTGGCCCTCCTGGGCCCAGCTATGCCCCATAGACCTGGAAGGACTTTCCTGCTTAGACCTTTTTCTTTTCTTTAGATCCAGGACTTTTGCTTGCTCCTAGCGCCTCGTGAGCGCTCTGATTTTTAATCCCCAGGAGAGAGGAGTGCGTGGGCTTTGCAGCGCTAAGCTGCGATCATTTCTGAGGGAATCCCGACGTGGGGATTCCCTCACAGTGCGTGGGAAAAGCGGGTGCCCACCCCGCATTTTGCCTGCTCTGCGCGGGAGCCTACCCCGCGTTATGCATTTTTAAAACAGCGGGTGCCCACCCCGCATGCGGCGCTAGTTGGCGGGTGCCCACCCCGCTTGTGTGTGTTGAAGGCAGGCGGGAGCCCACCCCGCACTACTCCGAGGAGAGAAGTCACCGCGCAGCCCGAGTCGCCGAGAACGCGGAAAACAGGAAGTCAGGCAGGGCGAGCCTGACGGTGGGCGGGGCCTCGCGCCCTCTGAAGCAGAAGTTGCGGCCCTGGAGAAAACGGAGCTTCCCCGCGTGAGGGAGAGCCCCGCGTGCTGACGCATTTGGTGATCACGGCGGGGGGGCCCGAGGCACATTGTCGGTGCCTGCCCCCGCCGCATTAGAGGAGAGGGTGCCGCAGCCGCCAATGGCAGCGCGGCCGGCCGCAGACGCCCGGGAGACAGGAAATGCCCAGCGGGGCTCCCGTGAGCTGTTGGGAGTCCCGGAGCCGACAGAAGAGGAGAAGTCCCCCTGTGCAGGAGCCCGTGAGTGAGGGCTCCAGGAGGGTAGTGCCCATCGAGGCACAGTGTCGGTGCCACCTTCATGAGCGGCCCCGCCTGGTAGACTGCCGCTCCCATGTTGGGGGTGACTTTTGGTTCAAGGAGCCCAGAGCAGGGCCCTGAAGCCCAGTGCCAGCTCTAGGGTCGGGGCGGTCCTGCAGGAGAGCGGGCCGCCCTATGTTGGGCAGTTTTGTTTAAAGAGCCCCAGAGAGGGGCTTCATGAATGGCACGTTGTGTTTGAGGGCCCAGAGGGGCCCGTGCTTTTTCCAGTGTTGGCCACATTTCTTCCCAGTTGCACCGCACCAGCGCGGGCAGCTGCAACGTTGGGCAGCATTCCTTTTTGTGTAGAGTCCCTGAGGGTGACAGAACAGGCACGCTGGTGCCAGGGCTCACTGTCCCAGCTGCCCAGCACTTAGTGGGCAGCTGCTACGTTTAGGCTTGCACCCTTGCGAACTTTCTTCTGCTGCATTGGCAGCCGCCCTGACTTGGCTGGACATAGGGCATTCCAGCTGGGGGGCAGTTTTGCTGACCTTGGTAGAGCGTCAGGCTCTACCAAATTGCGTAATGTGTCTATTACTAGGAGTGTTGCCAAAAGAGTGATTTAGGCCCATTGTATCTACACTAATGTGTTTATGCTGATGATACCTAATGCGTACTGTGGTTATGCTAATGAGGTTTGGGCCTAATGTGTTTATGCCTAATGTCATGTTATGATGTCTTGGGGTAGTGCCTATTTGCGTAATGTGTTTATGCTTATGAGGTTATTGCATAATGTGTTTATGCAGGTGAGGCCCATTGCGTAATGTGTTTATGCTAATGAGGTTTGGGCCTAATGTGGGTTTATGTCTAATGCTAATAGGATCATTCTTAGGTCATTATGGTACCAGTAGGTACTGGTTGTGTTTTATATTTGCATTTACTTACCTGATCTGATGGTTCTGACCGTGGCCCGATTGGCCTGGTCCTGTATATAATTCCCCTGTGAATATTGCCCGTGCCAGTTGGCACAGTGTAAATGTGTGATTCTGTTTCTAATGTGTTTATGATAATACAAAGGCTATTTTTTATATAACCTTCTGTGGAGTTCCTTTTGTAGTGTGCCTAGTGTGTTGCTGCTGTGTGTGTGTTGCGCACACGCTTTACACATTGCCTCCGGGATAGGCCTGACTGCTCATGCAAAGCTACCAAGGGGGTGAGCAGGGGTTATCTTGGGTGTGTAACTCCCTTGCCCTGACTAGAGTGGTGGTTTCTGCCTGGCTTTGGCGCAAGCCTTAGCCAACCAGAAATCCCATTTCTAACAGATACCTAGAGTCTTGTGTAAAGTGCAGAGAGTCAATTATGCCATTCACTATGACATACACCATCGGGATATTAAGGGATATTTAAGTTGATACCAGGCCTTTGTGTCCCAAACTTTATCAGGGAACAGTAAATTGATCTCACTACCCCCATCAGCCAGTTGCAACATCAGGAATGTTTCTAACCATTCTGCAAAGGTGAGGGATGCAACCTGTCTAGATCTTCCGGCTTGAGTTACTGTTTGTTAAGTCATTCCATTGTTCAGCAGGTGGAGAAGTGGCCAAATAATAGAGTGGAACAATTGTGTATTCAAGGTGGTGTCAATGAAACGTGATAACTTGTTTTATTATTGGTGAGGAGCTCAGTGCAGCAAGCCATCTTTAACATCCATCAAACTTAGTGATCCTTGAAGGACAAATGTTATCTACTTTGCTTCAGGATTAGCCTCTTTGAGAGTGTGCATCTTTGTATCCCAGAAACTGATGGATACAATTAGATCCATCCATCAGCAGTTGACACTGAAGGCTGACAGTTTAAAACAGCAATCACCAAAAATATTGGGAGGTGCCAAGAATCCCTAGAATCCTCTCTCCACTCCATCCAATTCCAGTATTGAACAAAATGCCCAATGGTATCACTTCCAACAAAGTTAATGCCCCTTTTTAGTGCCCAATCAGCTTTCTTTCCCCTTAAGTCCTGAAATACTACATGTTAGAAGCCGGGTTACTTTTTGACTGGTGTGTGAGCCCTGGTTAAGCAGCAACCACAATGCTCGTCAGGTTAAGGCACAACCAAACCCCAAATTAACATGTAATCAACCCTCTGGTAGTGTGGCACAGCGCAGTCAGGCTTAACTTAGAGACAATGTATAAATTATTTGTGAAACACTTCAAACAATAAATCTGTGAAAACTCCACACAAAAAAGATTCCACACCAAGCTAGTAAAATAGAGCAAAATATAATAAATAAAACTAGACCAAAATGAAAAAAACCGAATCAGTAGAACCGGAGTGATGAATTTTTAAAGAATAAACTGTTAAATAGTGCCTAAAAGCATAAAGCACCAACCTCAGCTATCTGAATGCCCTGAAACTTGTAAAAGTCAAAAGTCAGGGCCGACCTTGATGGAGCATACAGTTGGATACATTCCCAGATTAGCCTCGCTGAAGGTTTATCTTCTCAAGTTGTGTGCCAAGTGCCCTGCTCAAGTTGGAGAGGATCACAAGGAGCAAGGAGAGCATTGTGGGGGGTTGTCGGCATGGTGTGAAGAGCAGGCCAGGCGTCGTGGAAGGACAGGATTGCACTTCATGTTGGCGGTCCCGCATGAATGGTCAATGCTGCTGTGCAAAGAGACAGGCTGGTGGAGGCTCGCGCTGATTTTCAGTGTGAGTACTGCAGACTCTGTGCAGACAGGTCCATTTGTGGTCACAAACATTCCAAATGCTTGATTTCCAGAGCTCATGAGCTACACCAAGGGCCATTTGACCTGAGAGGCACCACTTGGGGTTCAAGAACTTGCTTGACAGGTCCAGGAGTTGCTGGGGAGCCTTTTATGTCCCTGAGGCTCAGATTAGGAGGCTAGCAGACTAGCCCTTGGATTCACCCTAGGGTCCTTGGTTCAAGATGGGTTGCAAGTCCAGTTCTTCCTCCCCAGGCAAGGGGGCAGCAGGCAGGAGGTTAGCTAAGTAGGGCAATAGCTCCTTCAGAGTAGCAGTCTAGCAGAGTTGCAGTTCTTTCAGCAGCACAGCAGTCCTCCTGCCTGACAGAGTATCCACAGGTCCAGAAGTGTACTGAAGAGTTGGTGTCTGTGGTCCAGTTTTATACACAGTTGGGCCTTTGAAGTGGGAAAAGCTTCTAGAGGCAAGCCTTTGAAGTACACCAATGCCCTGCCTTCCTGGCTCTGGCTCCACACTTACTACATCCATTTGTGTAGAGGCCGGACACAGCTTGTAAGTGCGGCTGTGCCCAGCACCTCCCTTCCATCCTGCAAGTGATGGTCCATCTAGTCACACCTAAGCTCCCATTGTGTGTGGCTGTCTATGGGGAATACACAAAGCCCAACTACAAACTACACCCAGTAATGTGATCAGAGACGGGCTGCAAGCACCAAGTGGCATTTTCAGAATAGCAATTTAAAATTTGACTTCACCATAAGTAAGGATTATAAATTGCGACTCCAGAGACACCAAACATGAATTGGTCATTGCTTCCTATTTGAAAATCACACTTATAAGATGTAATAAGGCAAATTCCATGTTATCCTATGGTAGAGTTAGGCCATGCAGTAGTGAGAAACATATCTAAGTTTTTTCACTACTAGGGCAGTTACAACTTAAAAGTACATGCCCTTCCGTTTAAATACATTGCACCCTTCCCTCTGGGCTAATCAGGGCCTACCCTAGGGGTGATTATATGTATAAAAAAGGAAGGCTTGCGCCTGGCAAAAGGTTTATTTTTCCAGGTCAACATGGCAGTTGAAACTGCACACACAGGCTCTGCAATGGCAGACCTTAGACATGCCTAAAGGGCTTCTTAAGCGGGTGGCCCAATCAGTGCTACAGGCCCACTGGTAGCATTTAATTTATAGGACCTGGGCACATGTAGTGCACTTAGAAGTAAATTAAATATGCCAATTGGGTATAAGCCAATGTTACCATGTTTTTAGAAGAGAACAGAAGCACTTTACCACTGGTTAGTAGTGGTAAAGTGTGCAGAGTCCTAAGACCAGCAAAAGCAAAGTCAGCAAAAACAGTAGGTCTGAAGGCAAAATGTTAAGGGGAAAATACGCCAAGGATGCCACTACTTTATAGGGTCTGCTCAATCTTTGGTTCTCTGGAAATGAAAAGGCACAAAGTGTGCCAAATGTTCATACTCTGAGGAAACTAGGAGTCCATAAACTGACTTGTTTATATGAAGAGATGATCTGTTCCACATTGATGCCACCACTACAGCACTGTGCACGAGGGGTGTGCATGTAATAGTAAGCAGAGAGGCCCGTATCTTCCATGATTTACCTACAGTAAGTAATTAAACAGCAGTTGCTCCATGTGGTGCCAAGGGCTTCTTCTTTGTACTCATGATAATCTGACTAGGTACCCCACTAGAGATGCTTATGCTTCTATAGGAGTATATGCCAAGTGGGGTATGCTCATCACTGATTCCTTTTGGTGGCAGGCTTTTGTCTCATCTGTTTTGGTGTGTAGGTATGTTATGGTGGATGGACAAAGGCAGTGGAAGCATTCTTGATGTCACCGAATGGTAGCCTACACTTCTCCAATTCAAAACGTGAAGGTAATGGTGGATTCTGAAGGATGCATGTTATGGAGGTAAGCAGATGTGTTCCATGAAGGACAGATGAAGGGCATTAGATTTGAAACACAGATATCTATTGATGGTTAACTGAGTTCAGCCATGTTGATAATCAGCATTCTAGTGTCCCTGCCCCTGAGCATTGTTCATCTGTGTCTCTTGAGCCGCAAGAAAGTACACAACTTATCCTGGGTACCTTGTAGGCCATGATTCTTCTTCACATCAGAAAATATGATTGCACTGCTGAAGCAATACTGTATAACAATGCACTGTGTTATGAATGCAAAGACCGCAGTTGATCTTCAAAGAATGCCTAATACTTTTGTTAGCTTTGCGAGTAAGCTGAATTCATGTACCAATATTAAAAAATACCACACCATGGTAGTTGGAGGGGTGGCAAGGGGCGGAGAGCCTATACTCTCTAAAGTTAACATTTTTCCTTATTTGGTGGGTCTTTTTGATAATAAAGGTTCTTGGACACCTCTCCTAATGGCCAAAAGGAACACAATGGCCAGGGAGGTGGCCTCAGTGTTTTCAAGTTGGCTAGGGGCAAAACTATCAAGGCACTGATTAAAATTTACCAATCGAAATTCATTGCCCTGGCCTCATATGGTAGTGGTGTATGGGGCTATGAAATGGCCCCTGACATCCAGGTTATTGAGAATAAATTCCTGAGATGCCTACTTGCGCTGCCTCAATCTATAACCTCTTTTGTGGTTCATGAGAAGCTAGGCGTGGGTTATATTTCTGATTTGTTGTAAATCCGCCCTTTGTTAAAATGGTTCTTAATCCGGTTTAATACTGAATTGGAGTTAAACAGGGCAATTTTGAGGGATTGTATGCATTTGGGTAAAGCTAAACTAATTCCATGGCTGAATTACATTAGACTAATCTTCAGGGAATTGGGTCGTCCACATTTATATGATCAAACAGGAGGTATTGTGAAAGGTGACCTGATCAGGGTTAAAAAACATTTTTGTGCCACAGCTCAGGCTTTACAGTAGAGTAGGGAGTTAGTCAAGCCCTCAGTTTGTGCATATGTTATCGTTTCTACCTGTGGGCTTTCTGAATCTTGAATTAATCAATTTTCATTTCTAAAGCGCGCAAATACTCGAGGGTGTCTTGGTGCTAAGAATCTAAGACAAATTGAACAAGGAGCTTGAGGAGCTAGAATGATGAAGAAAACAGCCAAGATTTCAGCTGTTTATGGAAGCTGGAAACATTCAACTGACTTTTAAGATGTAATGGCAATTCGTTCCAAAGCTGACAGGTGGTATAAGCAAAGCTGTGGCCACCCCAGGAAACTTTGTTAATCCTGGAGACAGCAAGTAAATGTGAGGCAGCAAATCTCAGACTTCTATTTGACTGATACCACCTGAATTCCCTTGCAAGATAATTAGGCTCTGCACCATGCAGGGCCTTATGGGCCAAGAAGAGTGCTTTGGATGCCACCCTTTTCTTTACAGGAAGCCAGTGAAGTTCCTTCAGGGCATTGGACACTGATTTGTGTTTTTGAAGTTTTTTGAGGTGGCGAGAGGCTGCAATCTGCAGCATGTCAAGCTTTTTGCATGCCGATAGTCTAATGCCCACATAGAGGGCATTACAATAATCAATCCTGGATAGGACAAGAGCAATAACCACTCGTTTTTGGAGCTGAAAAAGAATGAAGGGCAACACCTTCCTCAGAGACCTAAGAATTAGGAAGCAAAAGGAGGCCAGGTTATTAATTTGTTCCCTGAAGTACAAATCGGTATCAAAAACTACTCCAAGATTTCTCACCTTACAGACTGGCTTAGGGGGAGAGCCAAGGCCATGTGGCCACCATGAGTAATTACAAAAGATGGACTCCTTCCCAAAAATAAATTTAAACTGAAATTTAACTTCAGTCAATTAAAAGTCATCCAGTTAACTATGGCATTCATGCATTTATTGAATCTATCAGCAACCTCCTCCACGTTGCTTGGGACTGATACCACAATCTGGGTATCATCAGCAAAGGCTACTGGGGCAAATTCGTAAGAGCGGATCAGCTGAGCCAACAGCCCTACATAGATGTTGAAAGCGTAGCGCTAAGCAATGATTTATAAGGAACCCCACAGGGAAGGGAGAAGGATTTTGAGTTAAATTCCCCAAATGCCACCATCTGCTCCCTATCTCTCAAGAAAGATGAAATGAGATCATTCGTTGAGCCAGTAATTCCAATTTCAGTCAGGCATGCTAACAGAACGGTGTGACCGACCATGTCAAAAGCGGTGGAAAGATCCAAAAGGACCACCGCTGCTCTCCCATATTTTCCTTGATGGCTCTGATCTCTTCTGAGGAAGCTAACATGCTGTCTCTGTACTATAGCCTGATCTGAAATCATACTGTGCGTTGTTCCGAATCTTATCTCACCTTTGTTAAAATTCCCCAACATTGGACTTTGTTCACCCGATTCAGGTTGAATTTTTATATTGGTTCTGGCAGATCCTATAGGCTGGAATAAAGTTGAGAATCTGGCCCCAGGTAGCTGTGAAAACTGTTCTGACCAGGATATTATGCATTTGGTCTATTTTGTGAATTTTATAGTGGTTCTGTTGTCCATTTATTTTACCTCTGTTAAGAGGGAAGCAATTTACTCAGGCCAGACCCGCTTTAATCTTCCAACAAATGTTATTTAATGAATATGTCTGTTTAACGTCATAAGGTTTCTAATGTGTGCAATTAGTAGTAGGAAAAGAAGGCGGTGACTGCTATATCGTGTATCATGTGCTCCCCTTGTAATTCCATGATGATGTATGTTTTAATTTGCAATATGGTATTGTTGTGTTCTTATATATCTTTTTAATGATCTTTTAGCTTGATCTGTATTTCAGTTGCTATTTTGGATTTCTAACCCTTGATATAATTTTGCTTCTTGACGTACTGTATGTATTTCTATGGTTTTAATTAACCGATTAAAGATTATTTTGACTGATGAATGCAAAAACATTAACAAAGCACGCACATTCAATAAATATAATGAGTTAATCGTCATCTCTAGAAGAAGGACAGAGGGGTTTGAAGTAACACATTATGGTAGTTATTGTATGTTTTTCAGTCAATGAGTTATCAACATGGTACTTAGCCACAAAAGCCACTGTTACAAGGAGTGCGGGAGTACTGTACCTGTATTCCAACAACAGAAAGTACTCATACCCTGGGTATCAGTAATACTGGATTGAGGGAGTATTCGTCATTACAAGGAAGCGACTAAGAAATGGGGAATAACATACAGTACTTCTCGATTCCACACCTACTCGTACATGTTACTCCTCATTTGTGGACTGTTTTCTACCCAAACATTTTGCCATCATTAAGCAAGAGCAATGTCTGGAATAAAGACCCATGAGCCGTGTAATTCTCATAGTTGACTCAGGATTTAAGGGGCATTTGTAATAAGGCACTATAGGGCAGATTTACAAGGACTGGCGCATCGCTGCATATTAGCAGGGATGTGCCAGTAAAGATGCGACACGCAAAAATACCCTTGCGCCACCACGGATGCGTCGCATTTACAATGCGGCGCACCGTGGCGCAAGGATAGACAGATGCGTGTCGCATCTTTTGTCATAAGGGCAGCGCATTGCTGGAGTCGTGTCGCAAGCGCGTCGCAACTCCAGCAATGCTCAGGGGCGGCCTATACTTATTGTGCTGCGTCACTCCTTACGCCTGCTTTAAGCAGGTGTAAGGTTTTGACACAGCGGCGTCGTAAAAGTGACAGTGAAATCTTGTAGATTTCACTGCGTCACTTTTACGAGGCTTTCTTACAACGGATCGCCCACCCTGCAAACATTATACCTGATGCAGGTATAATGTAGCGCCGGGCTTTATGACGTGACGCATCTCCCTAGATACGTCACGTTGTAAATATGTCGCAACGGGGCGCATTGTTTACAACGCCGCTACGTCACAGAAGTAACGCAACGGCGGCGCAAATCTGTCGCAAGGGGCTTGTAAATCTGCCCCTAAATCTTCAATCTGCAGACGAAGTTAAAACTTCGGATTGTCATAATTAAAGCATTTGGAAAACACTTTTTAAAACAGGCCAATATTTTCTAGTGGGTGCAACACAGAATGAGCAACTTTGTTATTAGCAAGGCTTGCCAGCACAATTGCATTGTGCTGCTGCTCATCTTCACAAAAGATGCCACGAGACAACTTTTTATGATATGCTGAAGGGGGAGAATAGGCAGCATACTTTAAATAATAGGTTTCTGCTCAAGGCTGTCTCGTCAGTAAATTATATTTTTGCTGTAAAATATGAAAAGCAAAGAAAGGGATCTCGAGACTGAAGGAGGATTAGGTCAGGAAATTGACTTCACGGAAATTGAAATGTTCTTGGAAGTAAACTCCCAAAGCTGCCACGTCCTAAGGCTCAAGTAGATATCAGTTCAGAAGAATGATTACTATTTTGTCCTCTGCTGGCTGATGCCTGTTTTATTTTCCCACTGCCACAAGAAAAGTGATCTATCTCTGATTCACTGACCTCTTTAAACACCACCACCCTAGTCCTAAAACTATTACAGCACAGTAATTAACACAAATATTTTAAAGTTGAGAAAACAAGCTTTATAGTAATTTTCTATCAGTACAGACACAGGTGTTGTCATTCCTTCTGCTGTTCATAGCACATCCTCAGTAGCTGTTTTGAACATCACAACAATGTACAGCAACAGGGTGTAGGTGCCTCTAGGGGTGTGTCACATAAAGTGAGCCATTCTCACAGTTATGGGCTGACTCTTGTCTTAAATAGTTGAAGAGCTTGAGCAGCGCTATTTTATCACCTTAGTTGTAAATTGTTGCTTGTCACAGGAACTTTAGAGGAATATGCTACACTTGGCTGGAAATGGAGCAGCCCTTGTTGACATTCTAAAGTAAACAGCAGAACATAGGGGCTAATTTATAATTTGGTAGACAGAGGTTTGGTAGTCAGGGCAACGGAGTAATTTACTCTGTCACATTGAGTAAACCTCCGCCTGTCAAATTATGAAATGACCACCAAGCAGGTGGTCATTCCTTAAAGCTATGCCAGGACCTGCCATCATAGCAGTTTCTGTCAATGCTTTTTGAAGTTTGATGCTCGGCTCTGTCAAGCATGGTGGAGCTGTACGGCAAACTGTTTTCTTTTTATTTTCAAAAATTCAATCTCGAAGTGGTATCATCAGTACAGAACGGCAAATATATTCAAGCTGGTGGGTTAAAATGCTAATGGGGGCACCCAATAAAGGGTCAAACACACTACATGTGGTCAGTGGCGGATGGTGACATTTGAAATTTGTGGGGCGTAAAAGTTGCAGACGACAGCGTGACCATCATAAGAGGGGGGGGGGTTCTTTCCTTGAGAACATTCTGAAGGAATGCTTCTTCGGAGAAGAAGCACGTGTTCGCAACTTTTCTTTTTCGCAGTGGCATGTGCATCAGCCCCTTGGCACAGATTGTGCATGAGCATTCTGGGCACAGTGGCCAGTTTGAACTTCTGAGCCCATAGAACACGTTCTGAACGGAGGGCACCTTCGAAGCAGGAAACATGATCTGATCACTAGGACTGCGACTGCTGCTGTACACATTTCCACAATCTACAAAGGTAAAATGTTTGCCATGCACAGTGTATCATAGTGAAAAACACTCTTAACGGGCTAAAGTTCTAACAAAATATAGCTGGAATTATACGTCGTTCTTTCTACGGTACTTCATAGATGTCATACTTCTGCTCGCTCCGCACTGAACCAGCGGTGAGACACCCCGAGGTCCAGAACAGTAATAAACCAGGTCTTAAAATGCATGAAAACAGGACCCATGGCATATAGATTACACAGCACAACAGTGGTTTGCGCCTTTGTTTTTGAAATAGCATGTCTTTTTTAAATAGCAGCGTAATAATGCTACTTGAACAATTAACATCCCCTCTGCCATTTTTCCTGCCATTCAAGTTGTTAACAGCTAGGCGCCCCTATTTATTGTACCCCGTTGTGTGTTACCCCTCCATAGCGCCTAACCTTGAGCAGCGTACAGCGTCCTGCTGCCCGGGGGCAGATCCTCGCTTTCAGTCGTGGCTCGCGCGGGGGGGGCCTACACTGGAACAGCCGCTGCTGGCAAGTGGCAACCCCTCTCAGCCAATCCTGGTGCTGCAGCAGCGCCAGGATTGGCTGAGAGCAGGCTTATTTGCCGCCCGCCTGCCCATTAGGAGACCGAGGTTTGAGCCTTTGCTCAACCCTCGCTCCTTCACAAGTCATGCGCACTTGTGCTGCTGCCCAGTCTGCCTGCCCCTGGTCTGACAGTGACAATGCCTGTCAGTCAACATGACGCCCAACCGCCCACCCCTTCAGACTCTGAAGGGGAGGCGGTCCGACGTCATGCTGACTGACAATGATTGTCAGTTCTCCTCGGCCTCTTTGAACTTAAGTAAACTGAGTTTACTTAAGTTCAGAGACGCCGAGGGAGCTGCGGGCGCGGGCGTTGGGGCAACACCCCAGCGCCCCCAATGGACGCACCGCCCCTGCATGTGGTGCTTAACAATGAAATGTCACAGAGATCAAATATCCACCTAAATGTAAAGTGAATCACCGAGCCCAGAGGTGCCTCTACAGTTTTGCGTACCAGTAAGCTTCAACCCCTTCAAATTCGTTAACCCTGCGTTTGCCTAAATCAAACATGAGCAAAGTCTTCATAAAAAGTAAAGCCTGCTGACTTTTTGTCAAGGTGACACCATATAATACCACAATAGAACATAAGCTGTCCAACCACAGTACATTTTCATCATGACCAACATTTCAGATAGTACCAGAAATATGCATGGACAAGGATACTGGGAGCAGGAGTGGTGCGAGTGCTCTGGTGCACTTCAGGTTTCAGGAGCTCCCTTGTGCAGAGGGCCACATCTCACACGCCCAGCGGTTCCACTGGAAATATGGATGATGTTGTTACCCCCACCTCAACAGGGAGTGTGAGGTAACTGCAGCGCAATGGCACCAATGACTCAGGGTGGTCCCTGAAGGTGCCCAACATGCCACTAGTTCCTAGGGGAATGTTGACAAAACACACCAGGGGTAGTTAAGGTTTTTTCAATCATGTTTGCCCCTGGGAATGTAGCCCATAAGGTGCTAACAAAACACAGATTTCATTAATTGGCCAGTTTGAACGTTATTTTTGCTATTCTACTCCTGATGATGTGATCTATCCACTGATAGAGTCTGCTGAGGGCCTTCTGGACTCCAAAGTTTCTCAGGTATTTCTGGTGATTTTTGAGTTACTTGTTCCCAGCTCCTGGACACTGTTCATTCCTTCTAGCATCAGAGGGCTATAGAGACCTCGGAAAGTGCCTTCCTGTCCGAGCTCCTGATAAAGTCTACTGGTTAGGGGTCTTCCTGAAGCAGCTCCCTATGACCCTCAAGGTAGAATAAACTCTCTGCTTGCACTTCCCAGGTCTCGTGGCATATTGGTCACTTATAGGACACTCGGGTGTCCAGCAGATGTTAGGAGGCACTCTTTCAGGGGGACCCAGCACAGGGCCCAAATAGGAATCCTCTCCTTGAGGGTTGTTAGACCTGACATTCTTGGTGTGGTATTCCCTCAAATGTTTTGCCTTCACCCCTCCTGTTTTGTGAATTCATTTTTTCTGGCATTGTGACTTTGTGCTTTACCGCATCCAGCCAGTGCTAAAGTGCTTGTACCCTGTGTCTAAAACATGCTATAATTGGCCTACACCTGTTTTGCACATTTAACTTAGTTGTAAGTCCCTAGTATATGGTACAACATGTACCCAGGGCTTGCAAACTATATACTACTAGTGGGCTTGCATCACGTATTGTATCACCCACTGAAGTAACACTTTCAAACTTGTCCCAGGCCGGCTAGTAAAGCCTGTAATGCAGTTTCAAACTGCCATTTCAGCCAGACAATATAAATCTTTTGCAAGGCCTAAACCTTCCTTTTTTAATACATATAAGCCTCCATAAGGTACGCCCTAAAGGTTCATAGGTCAAGGTGCATTGCACTTTAAAAGTAGGACAGGTGGTTTAAGTTTTACGTGTCCTGATATTGAATAGTTCCTAAAGTATTTTCTCACTACTGTGAGGTTTATCTCTCCCATTGACTAACACTGGGTTACATTATTACATTTAATAAGTGCTAACATGGGATTGAGAGCAGAGAGAGATTTCATGTTTAGACTCAAATACATTGTAATTTAAAATAACTCTTTAATGGTAAAGTCAGATTTTAAGTCACACTTCTAAAAATGTCACTTTAAGAAAGTTGGTATTTTCTTGTCCTAACCATTTGAATGGTCTGCCAGTGTACTGGCTCTGGTGTTGGGGTTTGTGTATTCCTCCCAGACAGTGGCACAAAGAGGACTAAGTGAGGGCAGGATCGGCAATCCTGCCAGGCTGGCTTGGGGCACATTTTGCCCTGCCCCACTTGTCCTTCAAGGGGCTTGCTTCCACAACGGAACCTGAAACCAGCCTTTGGTCACCCAGATGTCTTGAAGCCTTGACAGGGGAAGGGAAGACCTTTCCAGAACCAGCTATTGGGAAGGACAGGGTGTTCCCCCACACACAAAGACTGATACCAGGTATAAACATTGGACCCTCAGAACAATTCTCAGTACACTTCTAGACCTGGGGAACACTCAGCAGGATGATCCTGCTAGCAGAAGTACTGCCTTGATGTTGGAAGGACTGCCTTGCAGGTGGAAGGAGAACTGGACAAGCTCTGTGAACCCATGACCAACAGAGTGACTCCAAGGGCTAGTTGGCTGGCCTCCTGTGTGAGCTATAGGGACATAACAAGCCCCTGAGGCCCTGAACCCTGCTGCTGGCCTCTGCTGGAGTGAGTCTTAATCCCCCAAGTAGTCCCCCCAGGTCCTGGACCCTTGGAAGAGCTGTTGGTGGCACTGCTCTTACCTAACTCTAAAAGCTGGCACTTAAAAGAATTTCAACAAAAATGTCCTTAACAACCAATAGAAGATAGGGACCTACCTGCCAGCCAATGCACCCAAGGTGCATTGCTGGTAGGCCTGACTTTGCAGTAGCTCCTGCTACATTCATCTCTGCAGCAGCAAATCCATTTCAGTGGGAGCTCTTGGCAATGGTATCCGGCCTCATGAAGCTCTCTTTGACTACAGCCTGCAACTTTGCCTCTTTGAACTATAAGGTCTCCAAGACTTTTTGACTGAAGGTAAGGTGAGACCAGGTCCAATCCACCCCTTGTATTCAACCTGCTCTCCATCGTGGCCACCATTAACTTTTGACTTTCACCTGGTCTCGTGTAACCAGAAAATCGCGGTTGGTGCTTTGGACTTTTAGGCACTAGATTTCACTAGAAAACTTTAAACATTCATAACTGCAGTTCTACTGATAGGATCTAGTTGGCTTGACGTAATTTTATTTATTACAAATTTCACCATATTTCTGAATTGGTTTGGGATTTTTCTTGTGTTGTGTTCTCATTTTATTACCTATAAATACTTCATACATTGCCTTTAAGTTAAGCCTGACTACTTTTGTACCAAACTACCAGAGGGTTAAGCACAGGCTAATAGTCAAATTTCACCCGACAACGGTTGTGGTTGTTGCCTGAGTGGGGCTTTCACCCCTCAACCAATAACCCAATTTCCCACTAGGGACCCCAGCAAGTCTACCCTCTAGTGGCCTCCAGAGGGATTTGGGAAGCCAGTGGCACTAGCTCTAGAGACAGACTCAACACAGTCCAAGAAGTTCAGTTAAAGAGTCCACTCCAGGCAAGACTAACCAATGTAGAGATGCCACATGATGCTTGCACCCTTAGCTGACGTTTACAGGGGGTAGCCCACAGGCTGGACCAACCCCTGCACAGCATTCTTGGAATTTTAAAGCTGGCAAAATCTACTAGTGGTTCGGAAGACCTCTTTCCAAGGCTTGGCTCCATCTCTAAAGGACCCAGCGAAGCTGATTTCTTCCCCCAAATCTTCCCTGCACCCTACCTTTGTATCTCAGGGAAAAATATGACCAGATTTGTCAGGGCATGTTTACTGATTACCAAGTAAAGATTCCTCCAATGCATATTCCCTCTCCCAAGGGAAGGCTAATCTCTTCCAAATTGGCCTAATGGATAGGAAAGGCTCATAATTACGAGAAAAGCAAGTACATCATTTAGAGCTATATTTTACCATGAAATGCGTCTTTGCATCAATGTTTATATTTCATGCTTAGAAAAGTGCATTGAAAAGGCACCATGAACAACAGCCCCTTGTCTTTTGTTTTTCCTGTGCATTTGTGGTAAAGTTTTTCTGCGAATGGCGCATATGTAATAAATGTTTACCTTCACTGATGTGTATTTGGTGTGACATGGTGCATAATGATGCGGAATGGCATAATATTAGGAATTTTGCGTAACAAGCGTAATGCAAAATTTCTAGAATTATGCTAACTACACAATTCATAATTTTAATTTCACTCAGGTCGACTTTGAACTGCCAGCTGCATCCATGCATACATGAGCCTTTACGATGTAAACAGAAAACTCACCATATATAAATGAAAGAGTAAGGAGTGGGGAAGAAAACATTTTATACATGTTGAAGACATATCAACTTCAAGGCAAGCCTGATTTTGAGCTGAATAGTGCAAGGGGGAGATAATGTCACCTGCAGACTGTCACATAATGGCATATTTATAAAAAAAAATTGCAACTAGAGACAATACTGTGTGATGGCGATATCTGGAGAGTCAGTAGCGGCTCGTGGAGGGAGTGCTGCGGGCGGTGGGGCGAATTTCGTTGCGCGCGCTGCATCGCATTTGGCAATGCAGCGCGCGCAATGAAATTCGTTTTATTTATTTATTTGTTTACTTACCTCTGTTCGGCCGTATGCCGTAGTTTACTACCCCCACCCTGCTCCTCCACCGCCCCGCCCATCGCCCCGCAGCACTCCCTCCACGAGCCGCCACTGTGGAGAGTTCCTAGCAGTAGAATATCGAGGACAAAAGTATTGTGGCCAAAATATTAACTACGACTATATTATGAAGAAAAGCATGGATATAGGTGAGTATAGATTTGTTATTTTTAACTCCCCAACTGTGTACCTTGAACATATATATAGCATTCAGGTGCATATATATTGATTTATATTTAGTAAATTTCGGCTTACCTATACATAATTCCCTCTACAATATTGCAGGAGTTTATATTTTTCAGGGTAATATTAAAATCATGGTTTTCTGGTAGGAAACTGTTCTTGGCTAGCTGCCCTGTCTGACAACCGGTGAAGCTGAACAATGCCTGTTCTGGTGTGAGGTATATGAAGGGCATGACTCTGTGTTAGGCCATCTGACTTTTCAGTGGGAGGACCAGCTGCAAACCTTTCTGATCTCCCAAAGGCAAATCCACCTCTGTTTGCAACAATACAAAGCCAGAGCAACACCAAATGGCTAACTTTGAATTAGAAGAATGAGAAGCCGAAGTTTGCCCCAAGTGTGTCATTTAGGTTGAGGGAACAAGTTATATAATCCTGTCTAAATCTATCTAGCTTTTATGTTTTGTCATTTGCATTCATTTTATATATTCATTTGCTAATTTTATGATACAATATTAAGGGCACTGTGCCATGATTTTATCGTCATTTTTGAGCGATGTTAAAATTTGATTATTTTATGCAAATAAGGATTTTACATATTCCCCAGGTTTTATGACTTAGTTAGATACATTAATTAATTAATCAATTTTATGATTGGTAATATGACACAGAAACCGCAGTGTGTTGTTTACCTTCATGAATTTGAAAGGAAGGAAGTCCCGATTCTCTATGGTTATCTGCACTATATATACCCACAATTCACCCCGGCGTGTCATGTGATCAAGGCCGTGGAGACGCGGCCGAAACGCGTCATGCTGTTTGCTATTTGCACGAAATAAAAGCACTTTAAAAAGAACTATGGTGGTCCGTACCTGATGTTGCAGAGAACGTGAGCAATCCAGGATTTTGGTGTGCCATTCAATTTCGGGCGGAGTACGGCTGTCTCCGCCATTACGGACCCTCCCTGTGCTGCGAGGCTGGCTGAATTGCAGTCGACATCGCAGACGCGATATTGTACTTTAACCCGGAAGGAGTATTCACAAGCCAGCCCCCCGCTGTCAGAATTCGACCGCGCAGTGAACAGAGGCGGACTCCAGAGGAGTATCGGTGGCACCGAAGGAGTCGGAGGACGCCAACGGACCGAATCGTGCTCCCGACTGGTAAGCCTAGTTCAGCGCGCTAACAAGTGACACTAGCGGGTTACAGGGATTATTGCAGTGCATTATTTGGGAGCCCGCTACCTCGACAGATAGCCGGCATCAACGTGCTTACTATAGTATAACATGACTTCAACAGCGGATGCGCTGAGGGATCGGGAGGCCGTGGCGGAGGCATTGTTTTTAAACTTACCGGACTACAACGAAGCCGTAGGGCATGAATTGACCGCTAAACCAACCAATGATGTCAAAATCCTATTGAAGGACTTGGAAAAGTTACTACGCACGGAACTCACTAAGTGGTGGGAGAAAAAATCACTAGAAAAATACAAAGAGGCGGGCAGGGTGCCACGGGGGTTAAGGGTTCTCATTGCTCCATCGTTTGAGAACCCGAACCCTCTAATGCTGAAGGAATGGGCCACAAACAATTTGGAGGCGTCCATGAACATGGTTTCGATTTTGATCAAATACGCTGAAATTGAGAGGAACAACATTCTAAAAAACATTGAAACACTCAACAAACAACTGGATGAGCATGAACAACAGGACATCATTAGAAAAGGTAGAAGTGATATCGATGCACGCCTTAAGAAGCATGAGGAGACTATCAAGGCTCGTAAAATCTTTAAATTTGCCCGTGACAAAAGGGATTATGAGACAGGCAGGGTCTTCACGTTTGCCCGCAAGTTTGACTCAGCCAAAAGGCAAAATCTGACGTCCAAAATCCCTGCTGTAACACCACTTGCATCACATGAAGATGGAGCATCCAAAACAGATCTCAGCTCAATAGCCAGTAGTTCTGAGTCCGTCGACAGTGATACTAGCATTCAACATATGGCAATTCCCACTAATTATACCCCATCTGAGGAGTTGGGTTTTTTAGTGCTGGACCGCCGCCAAACCCTGCGGCCACGAACACAGGCCAAGACAGGCGGAAACAGCGGAACAAAATCAGGAAACAACGGAGGAAACGCCAACGCAAGCGGCAGCAACAGAGCCAAGAGAGGGAGAGCGAAGAAGTGGTAACTTCAACAACCACTGCGAATAGAACCCCTCAAGCCGATAATACAGTAATCAATCTGTCTGACACTGAACTCACGTCTGCAGAGCTTCAACTTTTGGCTTTAGGACTGTCCTTTTGCCCCCCAAACAGTTTAAATATGCTCAAGCCAGGATTGACACTTTTAAATTCATCCGCAAACTCAAATTAATGAAGCATTTCCATCTAACAAAAACTATGGAGGAGGCATCAAGCTCTAAGACTAGTGTTCTACCGTCCAAAAGTTTGCAAGTATCAGATGTTAGCACATTACAAACTATGCTGGCACTCGAGGAAGACTCTAATGATTTGAACCTTTCAACACAAGGACAGTTACAAACAATGGGGATCAATGACAGCTTTCCTTCCAGCAGTCCCTTTTGTCCCAATTCCACATTTGTTCCCCTTATGCCCAAGGATGCTATCGACACCTTCAGTGACTGTCTGACAGAAGTTCTTAAAAAACTAAATCGGAGAGCATCACAGGAACGCAAGCGACGCAAACATATTGAGATACAATACTCCACACTCATGCGTAAACTGAAAGAGAATACCAATCTAATTATTAACCAATCGGACAAAGGAGGTAATATTGTGCTGTGGCCGCGGACCCAGTACATGGAAGAAGCTCATCGCCATCTCTCAGACGTATCCTGTTATAGAAAAGTCACTGCAAAAGATATCCAACAAATAAGGGATGTGGTACACAATGAATTAGGGCAGCGGAAACGTGATGGTCTGCTGAACAAAAACGAACAAAATTTTTTGAAAAATGAGTATCCCATCACTCCTGTGCTCTATTTCATTCCTAAAGTTCACAAAAAGCAAACCCCTATACCAGGACGCCCTATAATTTCAGCACAACGAAGTCTCTTGGAAGCCACATCCAAATATGTAGACTATTTCTTGCATGAATTCGTGGAGGATCTACCATCCTACATCAAGGACACTGGGTACTTTTTGGCACAATTACAATCAGCGCAATGGAGTAATGATTGTCTTTTTATTGTTATGGACATTTGTTCACTTTATACAAGTATCAACCACTCAGATGGGTTGAATGCAGTGAAACACTTCCTAGACAAAAGGAGTATCCATTATCGTCAACACAATGCCATGGTTTTACGTATGATTGAATTATGCCTTTGCAATAACTTCTTCATGTTCAATCGTGAATTTTACCAACAATTGCGTGGTGTGGCTATGGGGGCATGCTTCTCCCCCAGTTACGCGTGTTTGCACGTGGGCTGGGGGGAGGAGCATGTCCTCAGGCGAACCCACAAAGATCTTTTTGAGGCTCACGTGTTACATTGGTGGCGCTTCATTGATGATGTTTTTATAGTCTGGAAGGGGACAATTGCTTCAGCCACTAGGTTTGTGAACATTATTAATAACAATGTCCTCAATTTAGAATTCACGGCCCACATAAGTGATCAAGTGGTGCAGTTCTTAGATGTAGAGGTTTACATTGAGAATAACACTATCCAAACCAAACTGCACAGGAAGAGTACAGCAGGCAATTCCGTTTTACACGCCAGTAGCTCACACCCACGTCACCTTATTAAGAGCATCCCTTACGGTGAATTCCTCAGATCTTAAGGATCTGTAGTACAGAAAAATACCTAGCCGAGTGCCAAATTGACTCTTTTAACAGATTTAAACAACGAGGATATGCAACCAAAGATCTGAGGGCAGCTTTAAATAAAGCAAATGACATGTCAAGAGATGAGTATTTGGGCAATGTGTCCAGGACGGCCGTACACAAGAATACCATCAGCCCCGAAGGTTTTAATTCTAATACCGGGCAAATGAGGCTAATAACCACATTTAGCAAACAAGCGAACCAAATAAGAAAAATTGTGTACAAGAATTGGCCAATAGTAAAAACAGATCTAAATATGTCACAATTACTGCCAGATCTTCCTCAAATCACATTTAGACGGGCTCCCTCCATGAGGGATGCCCTAGTCATAACGAGTCCAGAGATCAGCACAGTTGGCACCTGGTTATCCAAACGTACAGGTTTTTTTAAATGTAGCTCCTGCAGGGCTTGTAAATTCGGGGCCAATACTTCTGAATTTATGAATGCCTTTGAATCCGTTCCCACCAAGCTCAAAGGTCTGTATACATGTCGTACTGACTTTGCGGTCTATGTACTTGAGTGCTCATGCAAAATGAAATATGTAGGTAGCACTAAGCTACAGGTGTTCAATCGCATCCTGCAACATCTAAGGGTGATAATAAATTCAGATCCTAGTTACCCTGTAGCTCGGCACTTCAAAGCAGTACACCATAACAAAATTAATGACCTGAGCTATTTTGTCATAGATGCAGTACCCAAGTCCCCAAGAGGGGGTAACAGAGAAAGGAAATTAAGACAGCTTGAGTCACATTACATACTAACACTTGACACAAAGATGCCAAATGGTTTGAACACAGGAGAGGACCTCCATAATTTTTTGTAATCTATCAGGCCAATTTAAGGGAGGGCCTTTGTCAAGGAGTTATGGGCTCCTAGTGGGTATCTGTTAGGCCGTCGCCTTTCCCCCAGATTTTTAGCCTTGTTTTTAACCTTGTTTTTACCCTCTCTTCCCTTAGGGTGATGCCGGGGTTTTTTATGAGGTTATTAAGCTGGGTATTGGTAACGGTTTTTTACAGGTTTTTTTTATTATCTGCCTGCCTGTATATCTTTTAATGACTCATACTGAATGTGACTTTTTAACAATCTTGATTTTATGTGGTCTGCACTTGCACTTTATGAACTAGTTAGCCATTTTGGCTCATCGTAGTCCTTATAATTATGATACATGATGTCTTCTGCCTATTCCTCCCTTGTTCATTTTTTGATCCTTCACCACTTTGTTATGCTGCAATAACAACTGTTGGATGAAGGCTTTCACTGTTTTTGTATGCACTTTAATAACACAGGATCGGTCATGAATAAGGTATAATTTCTTCGTAATACATACACTTGCGAAGACATGAATTTCTGGAGTCAGTGATTGACATCATATGATAGAGTAATTGGGCACTATGCCCCAAGTGTGTCATTAAGGTTGAGGGAACAAGTTATATAATCCTGTCTAAATCTATCTGGCTTTTATGTTTTGTCATTTGCATTCATTTTATATATTCATTTGCTAATTTTATGATACAATATTAAGGGCACTGTGCCATGATTTTATCGTCATTTTTTAGCGATGTTAAAATGTGATTATTTTATGCAAATAAGGATTTTACATATTCCCCAGGTTTTATGACTTAGTTAGATACATTAATTAATTAATCAATTTTATGATTGGTAATATGACACAGAAACCGCAGTATGTTGTTTACCTTCATGAATTTGAAAGGAAGGAAGTCCCGATTCTCTATGGTTATCTGCACTATATATACCACAATTCACCCCGGCGTGTCATGTGATCAAGGCCGTTGACTCGCGGCCGAAAAGCGTCATGCTGTTTGCTATTTGCACGAAATAAAAGCACTTTAAAAAGAACTATGGTGGTCCGTACCTGATGTTGCAGAGAACGTGAGCAATCCAGGATTTTGGTGTGCCATATATTGATTTATATTTAGTAAATTTCGGCTTACCTATACATAATTCCCTCTACAATATTGCAGTAGTTTATATTTTTCAGGGTAATATTAAAATCATGGTTTTCTGGTAGAAAACTGTTTTTGGCTAGCTGCCCTGTCTGACAACAGGTGAAGCTGAACAATACCTGATCTGGTGTGAGGTATATGAAGGGCATGACTCTGTGTTAGGCCATCTGACTTTTCAGTGGGAGGACCAGCTGCAAACCTTTCTGATCTCCCAAAGGCAAATCCACCTCTGTTTGCAACAATACAAAGCCAGAGCAACACCAAATGGCTAACTTTGAATTAGAAGAATGAGAAGCCGAAGTTTCTCCCAAATTGAACAGTGAGTTCGATAGCAACTGCAACTAGAGATCCATTTCAGTTAAATAGTGGTATAGCTGTCATGGTAATTTTGGTAGATACGTGCAGGGCGCACACTGCTGACTGAATACCCTTTGGGTATGAGCGGGCCCAGGGCTTTAAGTAAGGGGGTGTCTCTCAAAGGGGCGTGGCCAATATAATTAAGGGCGTGGCATAAAAACACGTGAGCTAAAAATCGGTGCTTAGCATAGTGTGCCACCCGACTGGTATTTTGCTGCTTCTGTCATTGCATCCACATAATACAACAAATAACATTACAACTACAACAAGCCAGAAATAGTGGCTTTGTTAATGGCTGTTAGTTGCGTAACATAAAAAAAAGCAACAACTATGGTTTCATTGTATATAAAATTGAAAATGCTTCAGTTTGAAAATGATGAGACTGTGGAAGAACTATAACCAGTCTCTTTGAAGTTACATCAAAGGCAGTGAAGGGTGGCACTGCTGCAGAGTTAGGATTTTTTTTGCCAGCAAAGGTGGGGGCAAAAATGGACAGCTCGATAGGGACCCGTTTTAGCACCTCCTTTTTAGAACTACTGGTGCTGAGCCCCGGCCGGACCCAGCCCACTTCAAGCCCTGAACAGACATCATAATTGTCTGTTCAGGGCTTGAAGTGGGCTATGTCCGGCAGGTGCTCAGCACCAGTAGTTCTAAAAAGGAGGTGCTAAAACCACTTATTAGGAAACTACACCGGCTGGTCACCATTGATAGCCCACTACGAGTTGAATGAAAGTACATTGTAATTGTAATTGCATTTATATAGCGCTTACTACCCCTGATGAGGCGTAGAAGTGCTTTTTCGGTGAGTAGCACGCTACTACGGAACCCAAAAAGGATTAGTGGTGAATAAATATAGTATAAGTAAAAGTATATTAATATGAAATTAATTTGAGCAATGAACATGTTAGTCTGTTATTTGGATTGAAAAGGATAGAGGAGGGATAGGAGAGGGAAGGGTTTGCATTTATATAGCGCTTGCTACCCCTGATGAGGTGTTGA
The DNA here is from genome assembly GCA_963921515.1 of Calotriton arnoldi. Taxonomy (NCBI): domain Eukaryota; kingdom Metazoa; phylum Chordata; class Amphibia; order Caudata; family Salamandridae; genus Calotriton; species Calotriton arnoldi. The sequence continues at coordinate 1,925,472 of CAWUFW010001225.1, forward strand.
AGTGCTTTTTGGCTAGTAGCACGCTACTGCGGAACCCAAAAAAGATTAGTGGTCAATTAGTATAGGGAAATATGAAATTAATTTGAGCGGTGGACATGTTAGTCTGTTATTTGGGTTGAAACGAATAGTGGGGGGATAGAAGAGGGAATGGTTTGCATTTATATATTGCTTGCTACCCCTGATGAGGTGTTGAAGCACTTTTCTGCGAGTAGCATACTACTCCGGAACCCTAAAAGGATTTGTTGTTCTGAAGGAAAAATGTACGCTGGTCTGTAAAACTGTGCCTACTCCTGAAGTCCAGTTCCTAACACTGAAAATTGGCTGTGGCGCTTTCCTGCTCAAGCGGAAGCAAAACGAGACCTCTGCAAATTCCTAGGTTTATTAAAAGAGACTTCCTAAGTAAATGATCTGTGCAAAATGGCAGCCTACCTAGTGCTCGGCGTTCCATGTAGTGGCACCCAAATATGCATTACTTCTTGTTGTCCATTTGATAGCACAAGTTTCCCTTTATACAAGAAATACAGTTAATGTCCCTGTCAGGCTAGAGCCGGAACTAACAGTACTTTCCAAAATAACAAGCTCAGTGCCCAGCGATCCTGAAGTAGCGCGGCGGATATTTTCTCCCAGGACTTATTTTGAACGTCAGAAAAAGAAATGGAGGTGGAAACTGGTGACCCCGGAAGAATGCAATATACAATAGGAAGCACAAGAAAAGAAAGAAAAAAAGGCGAGACAGGAGGTAAAAGGTCAGAGAACAGTGAAAAAGGCAAGCAGATTGAGAAAACTAGCAACAACAGACCAGAATAATGCAAAGCAGCTGCATGAACAGGAAGAAAGAATCCATCAGAAAGATAAGAGATTGGCAAGATAGAAAGGCAGGGTCATTAAAATGGAAACTAATTGGAAAGCAGAGGTGAGAAAAACATTCATACTGGGGATTAAGGGAGGGAGGAGTGCTAGAAATAGTGAGCACATCTTAAGAAGTTTTCCTAACATGCAAAGGAGGACTTAAATGGTGCTCTGAATATTTCCAGTTAATTCCAAGAACCTACGGTATTTAATACATAACTTTAAAAATGCAGTATCCAACGAACAAAGCGTTGAGTAGCATCTCACACAAATGCACTTTTTAATAAAGCACATTTACTAGTCTGTTGGGACTTCTCAGAACAACTGCATTTCATGGACTGTTACACTGAGCCATTAACTTTCCATGTACAAGGGGGGCTCCCCCATTTGAGTGGAGGAGCATCGCCCCAGTTTATTTATTACCATTTTACTTTTCAGAAACCCATCCCGAACTATGTGTCAGGATGGGGCCGGGCCAGTGTTGCCGAGTGGCAGCAGCAGGGAGCTGTGTGCTTTAAAATGCGCATGCCTCTTTGGCCGGCCCTCTTGGGACAGCCAGCCAGACATGCGCATTTTAAAGTTCTCTAACCTATCTATCTTAGACAGCTGGGTTAGAGAATGTGCAGGTCTCCAGTGCTCTTAGGAGCATTGAGAGAGCCTTCTCTATCCAATTCTGGCACTGCTCTCATGCTGTGAGAGCGGCACCGAGATTAGGTAGTGCAGTTTCCTGTGTCCGGAGCTTCTAGAAGACACCCAAGGGAGGCGGACGTCATGCTGCAAGTTAAGGTAAGTCAATTTATTTATTTATTTTGTGCCCACCACCCTCGGTACAAGCCAGCCACCACTGAAAGTAGTTCCTTACTGCATACACACCCAGTGCTGATCTGTCAACAGCAAAAGCTTCTCCAATTTCGAAAGCAGCTTCAAAACAGAGGCTCACAGCCTTGCTAACTGCATTCAACCATCCTGGGGCAGATTACTAATGTTTTTGGCACAACAACCAAAGTTACTGTGCTTTGTCAATGGCAAACAAAAATAAACATCTCCAAAGATATTGCGCTGTTTTTGCCTCCCCAAGTGCAGGCACACTTTTGGATGCCACTTGCCAATGGGCAATCCAGTACAAAGGGGACCAGTTTGTACAAAAAGTATATTTTAATACTTTCCCACTGGTTTGTGTGCAGTACAGTGCAGCACACATGTAAAGATTGAAAAAGTCTTGAGAAAAGAAAAGTTTTCTCAGACCTTACACCTGCCTTGAGGTAATAACATACCCTACTTGTGATTATCTGAATGTTGAGATTGTTCAGAAATAGGAAATCCCAAGCTTTACAAAGTTAAGATTGTTCTGAACAGATTTTTCTACTACTTTAGATCCTGTTGGGCGTTGATATGAATTAATATATGACCTAGGTCTCGGAGTATTCCTGGCAAGGCTACAGTTTGATTCTTCAAGTGTGGTGGCAGTGTTTAACTGGTTACAGTGAGTCATCTAAAAACTATGATAAGATGCAACTATATTCTCTGACATCATTACTGACATCTGTACTCTGTATAACTCCATAATTCTACAGCTGTGGAGCAGGGCATAAAGTAGTGAAAAATGTAATACCAAATTTAAGTCATAGAGAGATATAGATATAGCACATTACCTACAACAAACAGAGGAAAAGAGGTTAAATCACTAGACTCAGGCCCTTATTACGAGTACAGCGATCCATAGGACCACCGTATCCGTAGTGGCGGTCCAACGACTGCCACACTGTGGGACTGCCTGCAGTATTATGGCTGTGGTGGTCGGACTGCCATGAGACCGCCGGCACTGCCGATATCAAGGATATCGGGTCTTTCAATGGCAGAAATAAGCTGGCAGTGCTGCAGCCGGCACAGCCAAGCATATTCTGAGTTGTCATTTCACCGCCCTTTTCAAAGCGATAAACCCACCATGAAAAGGGTGGTGGAATGGCAACAAAGGGAGCCTTCACAGAGCCCCCTGCCGGATTTGGGCCTTGGGGTGTAGGACCGTCAAAGTTGTAATAATGTTCTCAAACAAAAAATATACTATGCAGATATGCGTGTAGGCATGCTAAAGTATAACTTGCCCAGAAATGAGCCTTTGGCTTTGTGATCTGAATCTGCCTACAGATGCCCCCTCTCCTTCATAATTAAAAAAAAATTAAGATAGGACTAGCCCTGGGGAATGGGTTCCCCAGGGCCAAAGTCGGCCTCGGGGGGGGGGGTGCACGACCTCAGGAGGGGGGGCACGGCCCCCCTTTTTATTTTGCTAAAAACAAAAAAAAGGGTAAGGCCCCAGGGGATGGGGTCCCCGGGGCCGAAAAGTGTCAAGGGAAGGGGGGCCACACAGCCCCCCTTTCTAAAATAAAAAGGAAGCCGGTAACTCGCCGGAGGCCCCACCCCCTTCCTCCACTACTCTGCAAACGCGCCTCCTGGCGCGCTCTTGGTTGGGGGATGAAGCCCCCAGCACTGCTGAGGGTCCTTAGGGGCCAACTAGCCCACCTGTTAACTCCAGTAATCCCCACACAGTGGGATTGCGTTGAGGTGGTCAGAGGCCACGCCCCATTTTACACCACTCTGGAAACGTGCCTCTTGACTTGCATATAACTTTGGCGTCGTTTGACCAATCTTCATGAAATTTGCCCACAAAAGTATCAAAGTAGGTTCTGGCTGTCATGGAAAGTTTGGGGGTGATCCGTATAGTGGGGATGGAGAAATAGGGGCACAAAGAAAGGGTGCGCTTGTAATGTTAATTCCCATAGGACCGCATTGTCAAACTTACAGCCCGAACCGCTGGACGGAATTACACGAAATTTGACAGAAAGGTAGGTGTTGCACGCAGATTGTGCTTTTTGTTATTTGGTGCTAATCCACCGAGTAGTTTTTGAGAGATTTAGGCCGAAAAGTAGAGATATATGTCTGGCTGCGGAAATTTCATGACGGTTTCGCGATTAATCGCAGATGCACGCGCCAACAGGAATGCTATGTTTGACTGGATGCAACTTGAACAGAAAGTTGCGCCCACCATTTATCATCCGGGAATGGTTCCTGGGGCTGAAAATTTGTGTGAAAGCCCACATAAGGGGCCAGGGTGGAGATACTCTGGCCCCATGTTTGAGAATTGGGTGTGTTAGTGACACAAGTTATGTGTCCAAAATAGATTTTTTTCATCATGCGACATATTTACGACGACGCCGCGACCACCAGCATGGGCCCCCATGTACCATCGCAGGGACATGGCGACTATCGCAACGACATGGCGAATATTGGTGGAAACATAAAATATATATATTTATATATATATATATATATTTATGCACACCCTCGCTGGTCACTGTCACACACTCATGTACGCACTCACAAACTCACTCAGACACTTATACACCCATTTACATTAGCCACTCACATACTTATACATCCAGTCTCATACCCACTCAGATACTTATGCACTCACTCACATACCCATTCAGGTACTTATGCACCCACTTACAGACTCACTTGGAGAGTGACGCATCCATGTACAGACCCGCTCAGAGACTCATGCACCTACTTAGAGACTCAGTCATAGACTCATGTGTACAGTTTCATACCTAGAGACTCTTACACCCACTCACAGAACCACCTGGGAACTCATACACCCACTTAAAGATCCACTCAGACACTCAAAAACCCACTCACACACCCAGACATTCACTCTCACACTCAGTCACAGACTCTCTCGGAGACTTATGGACTCAGTTGCTCACTGATACACTCAGAAAGTCACACACCCACTCACAAACTCACTCAGATATACACACACCCACCCACTCACTCGCCCACTCAAGGCTTTTGCATCCACTCACAGACCCACTCAGATGCTTGCCCTCCCAGTCACAGACCCACTCAGACACTCATGCATGCACCCATTCACTCACCCTCTCAGACACTTATGCTATCAAACATAGACCCATTGAGACACTCACACATCCACTTACATAGGCACTCAGACACTCATAAACCCACTCACAGACCCACTCAGACACTCACACACCCATACAGTTCCTCACACACCCTCTCACAGACCCACTGAGAGATGTATGCACCTAGTCACTCATACACTCCGAGACTCACACACGCACCAGCAGTCCCACTCAGAGACCCACGGACCCACTCACAGAACCACTCAGACACTCATGCTCCCAGCCATAGACCGACTGAGAGACTTATATACTTATTCACAGACCCAGTCAGACACTCATGCACCCACTCACTGACCCACTCAGACACCCACTTGGACCAAACAGATACATCTTGGGGGTTCTGCATTTCCTAATTTGCGATTTCCTATTAGGAAATTACAAATTTGGAATTGCAAATCCATTGGTACATACGGGCCTTAGGCCCATAGGAATTAATGTTTTAGCATTTCCTAAATAGTGATTTCTTAATAGCGATTTCTACTCTGCAGAAATTACTAATAGGAAATCTCTATTTTTGTACATTCTGTTTGCATTTCCTTAATAGTGATTTCTTAGGATTCGCTATTTAGGAAAGGCAAACTAGAAGTTTCATACATCTGGCGCTAAGTCCCTGCCTTCATTACTTTCTATGGGAGTAAGTTGTAGCATGTGTGAGTGGCCATATGTGGTACTACACGAACTCCAAGGCTGGACTACAGTATATTTATTACTGTTTTGTGACCCTTGAGACTTTAATGACCATAGAAGGATAGTTTGTAAATAATTTTAGTTATACTTTATGTGGATTGGTGTTTTTATTGGCATTTTCCTACCCAAGCCCATCCTAAACTCTTCCCATTGAGCAGTAATTATTCCCCATTTTCCAGTCACTAGCCATTGTTCCTCCCACATTTAATCTTAAATCATAGGTTTACCTTTGCAGAGATCTCGACCACGTTGGTGGAGATCTCTGTATAGAAGTGATCAGAGAGGCGAAGGAGGAGGTCTCTCTCCGCATGTAGGTTTATGAATAGTAATTTGTAGAACTTTCGTAGTAGTACTTTATCTATTACAAAATGTAGCATATGAGTAGGCCCCTGACTGTGCAAATTGCTGTGCCTGGTGGCGTAAAGTTCATTACTGACTAAGGGCCTGATTTAGAGTGTGGCCGACAAGGTTATGCCGTCATAAACATAACAGATATCCTGTCCGCCGTATTACAGGTCCATTATATCCTATGGCACTTGTAGTACAGCGGCCAGGATAGTCGTCACATTTGTGACTGAGTAACTTGTCCGTCAAACACTAAATCAGGCCCTAAGTCTTATGTCCTATGTCCTATTCTGTGTCCCAAATGTGGGCAAATTCCTATCATGGGGGGCCTCATGCAGTTATTGCCGCATGAACTTATTGAGCTTGTAACAGTTAGCAGGAGCGCAATTAATCTACTGTTACTGTCTGGGACCTGAGCATTTAACAGAGTTGTAAGCTCTATGCGCCTTCAAAGCAGATCCACAGAAATGAAGTGAATACATTTGCCACTTTTTTTAATTAACGATCGGTAATGTAAACAACTTGTCTAACTGTTTAGCTGATATAACACTTCAGCCATTTTCTTTAGAAATTGTTTTAAAAATCCACTTTTGTCACCATTTTCAGAGACTTATTAGAATATGTAAACCTCAGAATCTTTGAATTTTTACTCCATTTGTGTGAACATTTTACAGTAAAATTCATTGTTTGACACTGTCTTTTTCCAAATTTTCATTGGGAAAACCCCCCACATCTCATAATCCCCAAAATAATTCTGAGCATTGCTCAATAGCCTGGTCCTATCTGAGAAATTAATGTATTCCTCACCACTTCAAACGTTTGCCAGCTAGTTTGGAGGTGGGGCTGGTGCTATACACAAAACCAGTGAGCAGCACCAGTGCAAATGGACCGCCGTAGAAGTGGCAGTAGGCAGCACCCATCTAGGAAAAATGTTTGTATCTGGCACTTATTTTGTGCAAATTGCGCTCTGCTATCCACTAAATTTATTTTCCCCATTTTTGGGCATTTTTCCCACACATCTGGGTACCCTGTTTACCCCTCTTTGTGGTTTAGGACTAGTCACCGTTTCTCCCCTGTTCTCTGTATTTTTGTTCCACAACATAAAATGCGTGAGTTTGAGGAAATTTGCATTTTACAAAATCATTAAAAAAACATATTTCAAGCTCTTCATCAAGCAAACCCATTTCATGAAAATTCAAATGTGAGTGGCAGAACTCAAAAGGTTCTAGCTCACAAGTATAACATCAAAGACATTTCTAGATTTTAACTCTTCAATGCCCACTTGAGACCTCATTTACAATGAATTGGTGTAGGGCAGCGCCGTAAGTCTTTTTGCTGTGCTGCCCTACGCCAATTTGAAAGGGCAGGAATGCACCGTATTTAAAAGACAAGGGGGGAGATTTATGAAAAAGTCGTGCAATGCAGCGCAGCCCCCCGCGAGGCTGCGCTGCGTTGCGCGACAGGGAGGGAGCAGGAGAGCGCCATATCTTCAAAGATATGGCTCTCTCCTCCCCTTTCCCTTGCGCCGGCGCTGATTTCAGCTGCTGTGAGCCATGCACACACCTTAGCGCCGTAGCGCTAGGGTGTGTGCATAAGTGTATCATAGGTTTTGTACAGGAATGGTACCCTTCCTGTACAAAATTCTATGCTACTGATCCAGCGCGGCTAATATACATTTTTCCTTATGACACTAATCCAGAAAAACACCTACGCAACCTTTATCACTTGAAACCTATGTCGGTGGGGCCCATTACACTGCATACATACATTCATTCAATTTTCTGGATCAAACGCTAAGGAAAAATGAATTGCTGGACAAGCGGGATACCTTATTAAAATGACAGAATTATAACCTATACATTATATACATTAACTTCGGATCCTGTCGGTTCTAAACATCAAGGTACTCCGCTATTCGGTCCATGGACCAACTAGTAGAATCAGTTGATGGCGATTAAGACCAGCTCAATCACAATTAAAACCTTTAGCATTTATAAATCACAATTTTATTTAAAGAACCACAGACTCTTTTAAAGTTAGCATATAGTTTTATCGAAATTCTTTAAGCAAAAAAGTAAAGCTCGTTTTTAGGCAAATACATTTATTATATCAGTAAGCATTTTAAGTAAAAGGTTTAAGAATAAAGATGAGAAATACTCATTACCCTTGGCCATAGGGCGATGACAAGAATGGTTCATCAGGAAAGAAAGATGAACCGCAGATCACAGGATGGACTCCCAAAACTGACTGACTGTCCTGCTAACCTCCTCGGTCGCAATCTCCTCCCGGGCAACTCCCGCAACGGTCTCGTTCCTTCCCCAGTCAAAGTTCGTAGTCCAAAATGACAGAGTCTCTCACAGCATCAGGATAGAATAAACAAAGGAGTTTTTTCACAACGTAAGAGCAGACTCTCTTATACCCTACTTTCTGGCTCTCTACACTTAAAAGTTGCAATCTTTAGGGGCAAGAATCACGCTAATTGGTCCATTGGAGGGGTGGTGATGGTCACCTCATTGCCCTCCTTGTTCGAACCGGTTTGGGGACAATAACGCACACATTAAGTCTCACGATCACGATGTCCAAAAGTAGTCCAATTTGTTAATCCATTTTGTAACAAACTCTGATGGTCACATATTAGTTCATCCCCTGTCGCTCGATTTTCTCATCCGTTCCCATGCATATATGCTGAACTCTTGGCACAATCTTCGTTGCAGGTCAGATTGGCCTTGACATCTCTCACTCCGGGCACAGGCCGCATACACGTGACTGGAGCCTTTACACTGCCCATGCGCAGGGGCCATTTTATCCAGCGCACGCCATCTCGTCCTTTCCCGCGGCCATTTTTGAAGCATGGCCTAGCAGGCCCGAACGAAACTAATATAAGAACAAACACAACAGAAATTAAAACATGGAAAATAAGCCTTTCTGTTCACCACCCGCCATTCTAATGACCCGTGTTAAGTATTACCTAGCAGAAGCGACATTTAAAGCCATTTTACTTACCATCTGCATTCTTTGCCACTGTGCAATTTTACTACACAACACATATCATGCAATTTACTCTATTTACTACGCAAATCACAATACTCACGTTAATTTGCTTCATGTTTGTAAATAAATTAGATTTTTGCAATGCCAGCAGGATGCCCACGTGTAATGTTTAATAAAAAGGTGCATTTGTTGATTAGTTCATGCGTTTCAAACGGTTAGTATCATTAATCGTTATGAGGTCATTAACTTCCAAGGGGTATACAAAAAATATTTTGTTTCCCTTGCTCCATCAATTCCCCCCTTTGGTGATTTATAACATCACCACTAAAACCTATCCCTACAAAATTTATCAGATAAATGTTTCTTGTCCATTTGCATTTGTTAATTTAGACAATCGTGTTCTTTTCATCTTGTCTTTTAGACCTTTTGTACATGTTCTCTTTAAACTCTTCCAATTCGATCTCTCCCATCTCTCGTTCTCTTTCTTTCTTTTTCTCATTTTCTCTTTTTGCTTTATTTTGTCTTTTTCTTCTTTTAACACACACATATGCTAATCTCAATAATAGTATTATCACTACTACTAAAGTCACTGGAATTAGTATTTTTCCAATTAGAGAACTACCTATTTCGGTGAACCATTTCCTTATTGAGGAAAAACCTTTACCAAGTTTCTCCCAAGCACCTTCAACCTCCAGTGGGGCAATTTCTTTATGTAAATCAGTAATGTTCTTTATATACTTCTGTATATTCTGACTTTTGTCTGGAATGTAAGTGCAACAATGTTGTACCTTTAGCATTCCACAGACTCCACCCTCTTTTGCCAAAAGAATGTCAAGGACAAGTCAATTTTGCATTACCATAGCTCTCATGGCAACCATTTCGGTATTTACCATCAAGAACCCTCCAGCAGTATTCGTTGATAAACGATCTACTACTGTAGACAATTTCCGAATCTTGTATGCATTCAAAGATATACCCGCTGCTGGTATCAATGCTCCAAAAATGTCACCTATTATCTCTGAGAAGCATTCCCTTCTCCTACGGGTTAATGGTTTACCTATCTCGTGAATTCCTTTCGTTCCTCTTTCCAAGTGAAAAATCTTTGGAAAGACCAGGCCTAAATAGCATGTTCCGTACCAATGGTCCGGCAACCTATAATAGGCTCTATTTCCGCAAATATAATAGATCCCTGGAAATACTGGATCTTTTCCTCCTTTGAATCCCCATCCCCCTAGAATTTTGTATGTATCTCGGCACTCACTAGAACCCACGAAATAGTTATCATACATAGTGTTATCTCTACTAATACACAATTTTCCCTGTTGGGGCCAATCTAAAACCATAGCTGCATTCGTTTCGCCTTTGTCATAACTTCCCTCTTCAAACGCCCATGGTGGGGGTTTTGTCTTTTCTCCTGTTGCCTTTCTTTGAAACTTAACCCTTCTGTCTTCTACCATGTCTAAGAAAACGTTTTCTTCCTTTCTTAACCCACAAGTAAGATTATGTCTAAATGCATATTCTAATGTTAATTCTTTTGTTTCTAAGAAAAATTCTCCAAAAATCTTTGCAAGTTTTACCCTATTTAGTTCAGGGACTACGGGAACTTTAGCAAAAACAGCATCTGTGTCAGTGTAGTAATACTCTAATTTACCTATTTTATAAAATAAGCTAGCTAAAACACTACAGGTTATTCCATACGTCAAAGGAAGGTGATGATACGTCACACCTTCTGTTACAGACGCAGGTAATTGCATACAGACATAACAATCTCTTACATCCATTGTCTCTACATATTCATATAAGAGTTTTGTAAAGACATTCTTGGAGAAATCAGTTATTGACTTATCCCTATGAAATTCAGTACTATCTACCAGTGTTGCAGTGTTCTTTATGTTAGATTTCTTGTCACTATTCGTGTCATTCATGTTTTCAGATGTATTTTCTCCAACTAATCTAAGTGGAATTATTATTGCTAATATGAACCAAATAAGCATTAGTAAACCTGTACAATAGAAACACATCTTACACCATCTACGGAAAAACTCACATCTAGATCTTCTATTCTCAGTGTCTACCATGTTGAAATGTTGTCTAAATATATGTACAGAAAATGTGTTTCCACACTTCAAATGTCTAGTCTGTTTTACCCTTTCTTTAAGTGTTGACTGGGATCAACTGCTTTTGGCGCACCTTTCGGTCTTTCAGAAATTTTTCTTTGACTTTATCAGTTTGTGTGTCTAGTCCGGTTTTCTTTTCTCCTCTTCAGGAAGGGTGCAGTTCACTCTCACCCATTTGTTCACAGTCTTTGTCTGGGTTCTCGTGACTGCTATCCACTTCTTTAATATCAGGCAGTGCTATGTATACCCATTCAGGTGACTTGTATTTCAGGTTAGGTCTTTTCACTCTTTTTGGTCTTTGCAACTGTTTTTCACTTGTTTTCCTTTGTCTTTTCTGACTTGTTATTTCATTTACTTGTTCTGCATTGTCTTTGCTCAAATGTATTAGTTTATATCTCAGTCTTTTAATTTCGTTGGGCCAATTGTCTCCTTTTCTTGGCCTTTTCAGTTCACTTTCTTTTTCTCCTCGTTCTGCTCTCCAAGTTCTCTTTCTTGGTCCTATTCTTTGCCTTCTTTCTTCTTCACTTTCTTCAGATTCTGTCTCAGATCTCACTTCACTTCCTCTAACTTTGAGCTTTATGATCTCAGTCTCTTTGTCTGAATCTGAATCTTCTTGTGTTTCTTCTGCTTGAAATTCTGAGTCTAATCCTCCTCGTGTTTCTTCCGCAATTTCCTCAATCTCTCTATCTGAATCTAAATTTCCCTGTGTTTCTTCTGCTTGTAATTCTGAGTTTAATCCTCCTCGTGTTTCTTCCGCAATTTCCCCAATCTCTCTATCTGAATCTAAATTTTCTTGTGTTACCTCTACAATTTCCGGAGGAATTTCCCCAAAGCTTGTACTTGGCTGTTCACCATCACTGTCTATTGGTTCAGTTTCTCCTGTTTCAATATCAGTTCTTTTGTTTTCGGATTCTTCCTTTTGTCTTTCACTGGATTCAGGTTGGTCTGCTTCAGATGCCGAACTGGTATCTGATATTTCCAGATGTCGACTTACAGGTCGATCTTCAGGATCTGGAACTCTGATTGTTTCAATCTCTTCCTTGGATGTCGAACTGGTACCTGATATTTCCAGATGTCGGCTTACAGGTCGAGCTTCAGGATCTGGAACTCTGCTCGTTTCAATTTCTGCTTCAGATGCTGAACTGGTATCTGATATTTCCAGATGTCGACTTACAGGTCGAGCTTCAGGATCTGGAACTCTGATAGTATGGCTAGCATGAATCCAATTTTTCACACCTGCACACTTTACTGCAGTTGTTGTCACCAGAATCACTTGACGTGGCTTGTCCCAGCGTGGAACTAAGCAATTTCTTCTTCGGTGAACTTTTATGCGGACCCAGTCTCCTGGACTCAGATCAAGAGCTGGTTTTCTCTCAAGAGCAGTCGCATCCGGCCCAACCTGATGAATCACAGAATGCACCACATCAGCCAATCCTTTGCAATAGTCCAGTATGAGATCATCAGTTATAGTCAACAGTTTGTTGACAGGTACGTATGCTTGTCTCATTGCTCGTCCTATTATTATCTCATGAGGACTCAGACCTGTTTTTCTGTCAGGTATGCTTCTTATGCTCATTAGCACCAATGGTAAGGCATCGGGCCATTTGAGTCCTGTGGCTTGACACATTTTCCCTAACCTATTCTTTATTGTGCCATTTACTTGCTCTACCACTCCAGAAGCCTCTGGTCTGTAGGCACAATGCAGCTTTTGTTGAATGTCTAGTGCTTCACATATCAGTTGGATGATTTCATTCTGGAAATGCGTTCCTCTATCTGTTTCTATCGTTACTGGAAAGCCATATCTAGGAATGAATTCTCTCAGTAGGAGCTTAGCTACAGTAACTCCATCATTCCTTCTTGTCAGATAGGCCTCCACCCAACGAGAAAACAAACAGGCAACCACCAGGACATACCTCAATCTGTTACTCGGGGACATTTCAATAAAATCTAATTGCATTCTGGTAAAAGGACCTCCTTCACGCCCTATTGTTCCCAAACTCACTACTGTCTTCCTTCCAGGATTTATCTGTTGGCATATAAGGCATCTTTGGCAAAGACTTTCAGCTATAGCCCTAAACTTTGGGTTGTACCAGGTCTGTTTGAAAAGTCTGATCATGGCATCTCTACCTATGTGTGCCTGTCCATGGTACATCCGTGCCATGTTAGAGATCATGCTATCAGGCATAACTGGTCTTTCATCCCTGTAAACCCAAACTTCATCTTCCTCTCTCCGTCTGCAACCTGATTTTATCCAAACATCTTTTTCCTCATCACCTGCCTCTTCCTGCAATTGTTTCACCTCTTCCCATGTTTCAACTGGGTTAGTAAACAGCAAGGGACATGAAACATTTTCTTTTTCCCTTCTCCGATTCATTGAGGTCATATTTCTGGCACAATATTGAGCTAATTCATCAGCAAATTTGTTACCTACTGCAATGTAATCAGTTCCATTTTTGTGAGCAGTGCATTTTACCACCGCAATCTGTTTAGGCAGCTGTAACGCCTCAAGCAACTTCTTCACAAACTCACCATTCCTAATAGGAAACCCTGAGGAAGTCAGGAATCCCCTCTGGGACCAGATCTGTCCAAAATCATGGACCACTTCGAAGCCATACTGGCTATCTGTGATCACAGTAGTTCGGAAATTCCTTCCCAGTTTGCACGCTCGAATCAGAGCAATCAGCTCAGCAACTTGGGCTGAACGTATTCCTCTCAAACAGTATGCTTCCATTATGGTTGCCACTGTACATACAGCAAATGCAGCACTTAAAACTTCTTCATTTGTCCTCAGGCATGACCCATCCACAAACATCACATAATCTGACTCTTTTAAAGGTTCATCCCTGATATCAGGGCGAGGCTTTGTGCAAAATTCAAGCACATCCAAACAGTTATGATCAACGTCATCTTTGACTTCTGCATTTACTGCATCTGGCAGTAAGGTGGAAGGATTCACACTCGTGCATCTTACAATGGTTACTTTGTCTGCACCCAAGATCACTTTTTCATACCTAGTCAGCCGACTATGTGTCATGAATTGGGTTTTTGTTCGAGTCAGAAGGATTTCAACTGAATGTGGGACATATACTCTCAAAGGATATCCCATCACAATGCCTTCACTCTGTTCCAGACTCACACAAGTAGCAGCTACTGCTTTCAGACATCCAGGCAACGCTTTTGCTACTGGATCTAGAACAGCTGAAAAATAAGCTATTGGTCGTTTCATTCTTCCATGCCTTTGCACTAATACTGAAAGTGCACATCCATCTCTCTCACTACAATACAGCTCAAATTCTTTCTCATAATCAGGCATTCCCAATGCTGGTGCCTCACACAAACTTGTTCTCAGTTCCTCGAAAGCCTTCATATCCTCCTCATCCAATGCAATCGGATCTTTGACATCCCTCTTTGTCAATAGCTGTAAAGGTTTTGCAATAACTGAAAATCCACTTATCCACTGTCGGCAATAACCAACCATTCCAAGGAACATTCTCACCTATCTTTGTGTCATTGGGGCTCTCATTCCTTTAATAATCCTTATTCTTTCTGTTGTCACTTTTCTCATCCCTTTCTCAATCTTATGACCTAAGTACTGTACTTCCTGGTGACAGAATTGCAGTTTTGATGGGGACACCTTGTGTCCTCCTTCTGCTAAATGATTCAGTAAAGCAATTGTGTCCGTAACACATGCTTCTCTGTTCTTTGATGCCACCAATAGGTCATCAATATATTGGACCATCACAGATTTTTCAGGCATTTTTAAATCTTCTAAGGATTTCTTTAGAATCTGATTAAAAATAGAAGGACTTTCAGTATAACCTTGAGGAATTCGGCACCATGCCAAAATACGCTCTCCAAACCGAAACGCAAATAATGGCTGGCTGACAGGGTGCAATGGGATAGAGAAAAATGCATGGCACAAATCAATAACTGTGTACCATTCTGCATCATGAGGGATTTGATACAGTATTACAGCAGGGTTTGGCACAATTGGGCAGCAAGGAATAACAATTTTGTTTACCTTTCTCAAATCTTGTTCTATCCTATATGTTCCATTTGGCTTTTCAATCCCATTATCGGAGAATTACATGGACTGCTCATTATTTCTCTCAAAATTCCTTGTTCAATCATCTTATTAATTACAGGTGTTATTCCATCAATAATTTCTGGCGTCAATTTGTACTGCGGGGTATTTGGGTAATTTGTTCCTTCTTTTACAGTAATTTTTACAGGATCAACTTCTCTCATTAGTCCAATATCTTCACCTGTGAAATCCCACACATCAGACCTGACTATTCCTTTAAATTCAATAGGGATTTTCTCCGCATCAAACACAGGAAACATATCATTCACTCCTGGTTCTAGTTCTGCCATTGTCATTTTATACAGAACATCATCATCTGGTGTCTGGAAAGCAATACCATCTGGAGTACAGTAGATGGTACAATTCATTTTGCAAAGCAGATCGCGTCCTAATAAATTTACAGGACTACAATCACACACCACAAAGCGGTGCATATCTTTAAATGGACCAATTCCCACCTCTACTGGTTTTGTAAGAGGGGTTTTAATTTGCCTGTTTGAAACACCTACAACTTGGATGTATTCTCCTGAGAGAGGAAGGTTTGGAATTTCCACCGATCTAACAGTAGAACGGGTAGCACCAGTGTCCACAAGGAATGTAACATTTACACCATTCACCTTTCCATCCACAAATGGACCTGACTGATCTACCTCTAGAGTTGCGCCAAGCACGCACTCCTCTTCCTCTCCTAGGCACCGTCATAAGCTTTCATCCGATTCATCTCCATCCTGCCGTAACCAATACTGCGAAACTGCAGCTGCGCATGGCAATTTTGTTACCTGCTCTCCTCCGTAGAATCCTGCCTCTGTACTGTATCTTTGAGGATTTACACTCTTTGGAAGAGGTGGTTGCAGCACCTGACACTGTTGAGTAACTACCTGCGGCTGTTGGTAACTCACCTCATTCTGTACCTGTGGATTTAATGGTTGATTCTCGGTATTAACTCTCGGAGGTAATTTACACTCGTTTCTCCAGTGCCCTAATTTTACGCAATTATGACATGGCCATTTCTTTTTAGCTTCTTCTATACTCATCTGACCTTTTCCCTTACCAATATTCGGTTTGGACTTGGTCTGTCCTGCGTCACTAGACTGATTATTCATCTGAGCTTCTTGCTTTTCTGCAACCTTTACTTGGGCCCACATTGCCTTTTCCTTGAGTTTACGCTGTCTACACTCAATATCGTCACTGCAATATTTTGCATACCGTAGTACCTCATCTACTGTGCTATTCTGCCAACATAACATATGCTGCTTAATCATTTCACTTATCTCAGGTCTCAAGCCATACACAAATCTATACACAAACTGACTCATTTCTTTTTCACTCAAATTCTCGTATCCACTATACTGTTTAAAGATCAAAAGCAATCTCTCGTAATAAGCATGTACAGATTCCTTATTCTCCTGAGTTGTTCTATCAATCTTTACCCAGTCCGTTTCTTTTGGTGGAATTTTATTTTTCAGAAACGTGATTGCCTGTTCATATTTTCTCATTACTTCTGAACCTGGGGCTCCTGTTTTTGCATCTCTAGGATATTCTTCCTTCGGCCAGTCAATTGTAATTTTACACTCTGTCCATAAATCTGCAGGAACAACAATGTCAAAGAATCCATCCAGATCTTCCCACAACACTTTTGAAACTTTTACAAACCTTTCTACCTGTCTATACCATTCTACAGGTTTTTCTCTCAATCTTGGAAAATCATTTGTAAATGACAATATATCTTGTCTGGACCATGGGACATGTACATAACTTCCTCCTGGAGTTTCTCTCATTGGACATTCTATTACCGTTGGTTTTTTCTCTTTTACTGGAAAAGCCAATGATGCTTTATCAGTTGTTCCCTCCTTTCTCCTTATCCACCTACTTCTCCATTTGTCTTCATCTCCCCATTTTCTCAGTAAAACAATCAGTTGTTTTATCTGTGTTAGTCGTCCTGAAGTGTTCAAATTTTCAATGTCCTTTTCACTAAGATCTACCCTGTATGGTTTCTGCAATCCCCTAATTTTTGCAAAATCTACTCCTAGTTCATTCGCTGTTTCTTCCAATTTCTCATGCAAGTTCCTAGCTCTCCAAGTGATGCTTTTACACATAAACATTAATTCATCATCTTGATAGGACTTCAATTGATCTGTACCAATAGTTCCTAGAATTAATTCCTCCATATCTATCTTTAATCTGACTACATCCAGAAGTTGTGGCTCAGCATCTTTTTTCTGCAGGCTCCTCACCCAATCATTTAATTCCTCTGTAGTCGGATCCACAGGGGTTTTATTTAATTCTATACAATTTGCACTTCTCTCCGGGGTTTCAGTTGCTGACTCAGCTCCCATAGGAATCTTATTTATCTGACTCTCATTAATTGTCAAATTTACAGGTGGACTTGACCTAAATGGACCAACAGAATTTTCTTTCTCTCTATGTTCTGGAATTATCCCTTTTCTTACTTTTTGCATACTGGAATTTAATGGAATTGTTAAGGAGTGTTCATCTATCTTTTGATTTTCAAATACTGGGATTACTGGCCCTATGGTTACTGGCACAGTCACAGCTTCCATATTCTTTGTCAATTCTCTTATCTTTTCAGTCAACTCTCTTGTGGTTCTGGCTAATTCAGCTGTATTACCATTATCATGTTTCACAGTCTGTGGTGTTTCTAGTTTATTAAATGGACTATTTATTTCAGACAATCGTTCAGGGCTTTGGTTTCTTACAGTTTCCATTGACGGTGCATTTGGTGTCACCATCACACAATCCTGTTGATATGGAGGGGGTCTTTTATTTAAAATGTCCTCCAGCAACTCATCTTCTGTGTCGCTAACTCCATACCCATATCTCTCTGTTACTGCATGCTTCTTTTTCTCCGTACACTTTTTCCCTGTAACTTCTTCAACTGTTCTGACAGGAAACATGCCATCCGTCATGTTAGCATATCGCCATCGTCTCATCCGGTCTTCATGATTCAAACACCATACTATTCCATGAATTAAACTATAATTCTTTGCACCTCTGTGTCTTTCCCTTTCATACATCTCATCTTCCCATTCACCTAAGGCTTCGAACTGTGTCGGTCTAGGTCTCGGTTCAAGTCTCATCATCTTTTCTCTCAAATTTCGAAGTACCGTTGTGCTAAACGAACCATTTTCTGGAAATGCCAATACCCCATCGTCTTTGGTATACTTCGCCCAATTTTCCAAACAAATGCAAGTATGATAGCCATATTTCATCATCATATAAGATGCTGGCGTTTTCGGCGGAGGAAGTATTTCTCCTTCCCTAGTCACAACCTTCTTATCTTTCTTAAAAAGATTTTTAAGCTTCGCAAACCATGACGGTTTCTCTCTATCATATTCATTATTATAAGCCATTTCACTGTTGTTTTGCCAAAGCAATTCACACAATCCTTCACCAATCGGTTCATTCTACTGCTCGGCTATTCGGACCTATCCCAGCGCGTCTCACACCAACGCACCAATCAGAAAGCTTTACATCACTCTCACACTAACCTATCCCAGCGCGTCTCACACTAACGCACCAATCAGAAAACTCTTCGTTCTTCCACAACTGGCCAATCCCAGCGCGGTTCTTGTTGACGTCAGTTCTACTCCTGCTTCTACTGACCCCTCCTTTACAAAAGTTATCGGCAGTTTTCTTAGCTTTTCTTTTCAACTAAATCGATTAGTTACAACGTAAAACACATTACCATTGTCTGTTTCTCTAAACAAAAAGAGATAGTTTATTCCAACTTACAAGAATACTGTTTCGTTCGATAAGTGTAGCACTCCTCTCTACCTTACCCTTCTCTCAAACAAGAGGTAAACCCGTTTCTCTGGGGATAAAATACATGTGGAGACTACACTGCTCCTGAGAATTAAGGCCAAAGTTTCACAAGAAAACCTGTTGCTATGTCACTCAAATACAATTCATACATGAAATTTCCCTAACATAACACAGTCCTGTGTTATCACCAATTTTGAAATCAGACAATGCACAATTCCGTGTGACTTCTCTTGCCACACGTGTCCACTTCCTACTTCCCGGAAGCTTCAAAATTTCGACTTACACATAACGTAATAAAAACTCAACATAGAGTGTTAGACACGAAAAAAATCAATAATCAATAATCACCAAACTAATCTAATCTAATCACCAAGAAATCTGATCCAGTGCGGCTAATATAAATTTTTCCTTATGACACTAATCCAGAAAAACACCTACGCAACCTTTATCACTTGAAACCTATGTCGGTGGGGCCCATAACACCGCATACATACATTCATTCAATTTTCTGGATCAAACGCTAAGGAAAAATGAATTGCTGGACAAGCGGGATACCTTATTAAAATGACAGAATTATAACCTATACATTATATACATTAACTTCGGATCCTGTCGGTTCTAAATATCAAGGTACTCCGCTATTCGGTCGATGGACCAACTAGTAGAATCAGTTGATGGCGATTAAGACCAGCTCAATCACAATTAAAACCTTTAGCATTTATAAATCACAATTTTATTTAAAGAACCACAGACTCTTTTAAAGTTAGCATATAGTTTTATCGAAATTCTTTAAGCAAATAAGTAAAGCTCGTTTTTTAGGCAAATACATTTATTATATCAGTAAGCAGTTTAAGTAAAAGGTTTAAGAATAAAGATGAGAAATACTCATTACCCTTGGCCATAGGGCGATGACAAGAATGGTTCATCAGGAAAGAAAGATGAACTGCAGATCACAGGATGGACTCCCAAAACTGACTGACTGTCCCGCTAACCTCCTCGGTCACAATCTCCTCCCGGGCAACTCCCGCAACGGTCTTGTTCCTTCCCCAGTCAAAGTTCGTAGTCCAAAATGACAGAGTCTCTCACAGCATCAGGATAGAATAAACAAAGGAGTTTTTTCACAACGTAAGAGCAGACTCTCTTATACCCTACTTTCTGGCTCTCTACACTTAAATGTTGCAATCTTTAGGGGCAAGAAACACGCTAATTGGTCCAGTGGAGGGGTGGTGATGGTCACCTCATTGCCCTCCTTGTTCGAACCGGTTTGGGGAGAATAACGCACACATTAAGTCTCACGATCACGATGTCCAAAAGTAGTCCAATTTGTTAATCCATTTTGTAACAAACTCTGATGGTCACATATTAGTTCATCCCCTGTCGCTCGATTTTCTCATCCGTTCCCATGCATATATGCTGAACTCTTGGCACAATCCTCGTTGCAGGTCAGATTGGCCTTGACATCTCTCACTCCGGGCACAGGCCACATACACGTGACTGGAGCCTTTACACTGCCCATGCGCGGGGGCCATTTTATCCAGCGCACGCCATGTCGTCCTTTCCCGCTGCTATTTTTGAAGCATGGCCTAGCAGGCCCGAACGAAACTAATATAAGAACAAACACAACAGAAATTAAAACATGGAAAATAAGCCTTTCTGTTCACCACCCGCCATTCTAATGACCCGTGCTAAGTATTACCTAGCAGAAGCGACATTTAAAGCCATTTTACTTACCATCTGCATTCTTTGCCACTGTGCAATTTTACTACACCACACATATCATGCAATTTACTCTATTTACTACGCAAATCACAATACTCACGTTAATTTGCTTCATATTTGTAAATAAATTAGATTTTTGCAATGCCAGCAGGTTGCCCACGTGTAATGTTTAATAAAAAGGTGCATTTGTTGATTAGTTCATGCGTTTCAAACGGTTAGTATCATTAATCGTTATGAGGTCATTAACTTCCAAGGGGTATACACAATATATTTTGTTTCCCTTGCTCCATCACTACACACGAGGGAAAGCTTTTCCCACTTTGCATGCGTGCTGCACAGTGCAGTACGCATTCAAAGTCGGAAAATGAAGGAGAAATGAAAGCATTTCTCCTTCCTTGCGCCTAGTTGAAAAGGGCGCAGTTTTCTCACGCTAAACCCAATCTACTTTCTTTAGTAAATCGGGTTTAGCGTGAGAAACCTTGGGTGGTTGCATGGGAATGCCCATGCTCCACCCTTGGTGCGCCCCCAAGGCGCAAAGTAATGCGAAGCAGCGCAATGCGCTGCTTCGCATTACTTTTATGTTATTTCCAGCGCTAAACAAGTTTAGCGCTGGAAAGTTGATTAGGAAAAAAAGATTTTGCGCCATTTTGCGTCACTTTTGTGACGCAAACACGGCGCAAAATCTTAGTAAATCTCCCCCAAGGTGCATTCTTGTCCTTTCATCCAGCACTGGCTTACAATTTGTGCAGGCACTAGGATTGTTTTTGTGCAGGAAGGGGAAGGGCCTCATTTATGAAAAGTGTTGCATCACTGCGCTAAAACAGCGATGCAACACTTTTCACTGCGCCCTCCTTGCAACACCATGGATGCACCATATTTACTGTATGGCACACCATGTCGCAAGGATTGACAGATGCGTCAGGAAGCCAAATGTATCTGTCGGCGCAAAACTCACGCATTGCTGGAGTTGTGTCTGAAGCATGACGCAACTCCACCAATGCATGGGAGGACTATACCTGTTATACTGTGTCACCCTTACACCTGCATGAGGCAGGCATAAGGTTTTGAGGCAGTGGCGTCCTAGAAGTGGCGCAGTGAAATCTGATAGATTTCACTGCGCCACTTCTACGAGACGTTCTTATGGGGGAACGCCTACCCTGCATACATTATACCTGACACAGGTATAATGTGGTGCAGGGGTTTACAAAGTGACGCATCTGTTTAGATGCGCACTTTGTAAATATAGCGCAACATGGCGCATTATTTTCGCCTCCTCTGCATCACGAAAAGTGACGCAACAGTGACGTAAAAGTGTCGCAAGGGGCTCATAAATAAGCCCCATAGTGTACAGGAAAATGCCTTAACGTATTTCAGTAACAGTATGTTCCACATTCTTCATTATCCTGAACATTTATGTTGAGAGCTTATCCTGATGAGGACCCTGTATTCACGTAGTTGATGCCCTCTGAATTCATTGCTTATTTCTTGGAACTACAGCAGCCTCTTTAATACATAGAGTAATATTCCAAATGGATGTGCGTCTGTCAAAATATTGTTTGTTTTTCTGCTTCAACGTTACAGGCTATTTTCTTAGCAGCTGACAAGCATAAAGGCGCTCTATATTTTAAATCCCCGCAGCCTCTTCATGCTTTTCCATGCTGAATCTCTAAATGAAACATACTCATAATGTCAAATGTTGCCTTTCATTTACATTACAGACGGGAAGCAACATCACATCTCTCTTTTGACAGAGGAAGTGTCAAAGATAAAATCTGGAAAAAATGTTATGATAAAGTCAGCTGAAGCTTATGAGTGTCAGCTATACTTTTTTGCCGAACATTCTCACTGTGGTGCTTATTATTAAAAAAAAGAACCTTTCAAATTGGTACAAAGTTTTCTAGAATGTATTTGAACAGCTGAGCCTAATGAAGGGGCACAGGACTGATGAGTGCCCCAGCAGCAGTGTTATGATTCACTGATGGATATGGGCGGTTCACTCCAGACTTCAGTGCCTTCTGACTGAGTGTTTGACAGGACTTAAAATCAAGGTGCCACTTCAGCTTGTCCTTGGTACATGGAGCTTTTATTTGGCATGTGGCTATGTCTTAAAAAAACACACTGGGGGGTATTCTCAAGAACGTGTGATAATTATCGCAAAATTAGCTTAACGCAACTTTGCACATCACAGTCCATCGTGGGAAAATAACGCTGTGTTAACGTTGTATTCTCAACCCTGCGGCACCATGCGATAGTCTCACGATAACGCGCCAAATGACCGCGTTAAAATTAACGCGACGCCGAAAAAATGCGAAACGCGAACGCGAAAAAAGTTGCGATGCCCCAAATCGCGATAAAAAATCAGCGATAACCAGCGACAGGCCTGCAATTCCCATGCGTCATGCGGGAAAATGCACCATAAAAGCACCGAAAAACACAAACAAAATAATTCAAACTGCGTAGCACCATGGATGCACCCGGACCGAGTGCAGAGGACAACGCGAACCCCACAAGCCCCACAGACGACCAGCAAGGAACCTCGGGGTCGGGGAAGGGCAAGGAGAAGAGGAAGAGGAAGACGGTGTTCAGTCCGCAGGAAAACCGGATCATCGTCACGGAGGTGATAGAACACTACCAACAACTGTTCATCACCTCCACTGTGTCATTGGCAACACAAACGGAAATATGGCAGTCGATCGTGAACAACGTGAATGCAGTCGGAGTGTCGAGGAGGTCAATGTAGGAGGTCAAGAGAGGCGCTGGCATGATGTGAATAGCCAAACCAAGCAGAAACTCGCTGCCAACCGGAAGGCAGCAACGGCAACTGGAGGTGGGAGTCTTGCGCCACAGGAGGAGCTGGATGAGCTGGAGGAAATGGTGGCCACAGTCATCAGTGTGGAGACGGTGCAAGGAGTGGGAGGTCCGGACACAGCTCGATATGACCTGACCCAACAGCAACAGGGTGAGTAACGACCAGGGACTCGGGGGACGGGGGAGATGGGCACAATGGCACACATGCACAATCATGTGTAGCACACTGCACACCCACAATGATTGCGGAACATGTCCCTGATACCCTTGGCACACTGCAGCACACATAGAAACACCAAGTAGGCCCCCGTCCACTATGTGCACAAAGGGGCCCCCCTCCCTATCACCAATCTCACAACCTACCCATGCACCTGTGCTGAATCCAGCAAAGCAGCGGCTCTGTGAGCCACACTGACAATGCAAGTGACACTGCATGACCAATAGTATGGCTGCAGTCAAAATACATGACATGGTGCACGACACGACACTGAGGTGGCCCAGTGTGGATCACATCCTCAAAGAAGCAGGTCACACTCTGACACATCCACGTGCACATACAACCTCTGACGTCAACAACACATCTGCAGACAAACAATGCACAAGAGTACAAAAACCGTCCAAGAGCACAAATGACCCAAGTCGCCAACATCTCAGCACCATAAAAGCACACAAGTCAAAGGCACACCGCCTCAAAGGGATAAGGGCCCGCTAAATCAGAGCTGCAGGGGCGACTCTCCCACAATGCAGCACACACACATAGCAATCACAGCACATCAACATTGACGACAATGTGGTACAAAGTGCAACACTTTCACTACAGAACAGAGGACACAACTGGTGCCGCTTGTGTGTAGAAACTGGCCAATCACATCTGGCATAGCAGGAAACTGTGAGATGATAATGTACGAGTACAACCTCACATCCGTCATGTAGTCGAAATGTCCACTGTCTCCCATCAAATAGCCAGTTCATCCAAAACAGTCACAATGTACATTGTCATGCAGTCTGTATGTAAACATGTACAATGCGTCAACATACATGGAACACACTGTTAACCTGCATCTCCCCTTTACATTGCAGAGGGACAATCAACACCTCCTGCAGAGCAGACCAGACAACTCTCCAGTGATGATGAGGAGGACCCCCTGGCCATCTGCTCCGACACCCTCCAACAGATCGTGGACAGCCTCCGCACCCCACCTCCGGTAGCAGGGCAGCCCAGCTGCATCGAGGTGACCCCACCCCCTGCACAGCCCACACAGCAGGATGCACCCACCACCACGGCTGGCTCCCAGCACCTCACGGAAAGACACATGGCAGTCCAACGCCGTGTGTTAGACTGCCAGAGGGGGCTGGCTGAACAGGTGCGGGTAGGTTTCAACCTCATGGCAGCCAAACTTGAGGCCATACGTGGGTGTATGAGTCCCATCAGGGACCACTTACAGTCCCTAACGGACACCCACAGTCCCTTCCATGCTCTACAACAATCCTTGGCTAACCTCGCTGGAGCCATTACTCGGATACAAGAACTGTCCAGTCAGACAGGCTCCAGAAATGACAGCACAGAGATGGCACAGATGTGGAGGACAATGGAGAACATGGAGCGGATGCAGGCAGGAAGGATGGCTGCCACGGCTGAACACCAGCGAGATGTAGCTGGGATCTTCCATGCCCTGCAGATCCTCATCTTGCCATTGCTGCCACAGAGCCTGTCCCAGATGACTGCTGCAGGAACTTCGACACACACATCTCCACCCCCTGATGTGTCAGTGGCACACAGTGATGCAGCCATACCATCTCCACCCCCGGATGTGTCAGTGGCACACAGTGATGCAGCCATACCACCTCTGCCCCCTGATGTGTCAGTGGCACACAGTGATGCAGCCATAACACCACCACACACACCTGACACAGAAGACATATCAGAGGACTAAGATGTGGATGGCAATGACTCTGTGTGAGAAAGGAGGTTGTAGCATTCATCCCCGCCATATGGCCTGTCCCTGCTTGGTTCAGCCCTCTGCATCATGCTTGGGAACAACACCTTCCACTGCCCCCCGAAACACTCTGCGACATTCACCTGGACCCCGACATGGACTGCCATATCTGCTCTGGTTACCAATGACACAGCAATCTGGCTGCGGACTGAACTCTTCCTTTTCCGATTAAATTGTCATTCCCCAAAGGACTCTGGTTGGCCCTCCACTGGGCAACCATGTAATGTGGGGTTTGCATGGCCATGTACTGCTCCAGCTCCGACACTCCACAGAATGTAAATAAAACATTCCAAATCACACAGATGTGTCATGTCTATGTTCAATCAAGTATAAAAGTATGGATAAATGTAGGGACATTGATTGCACAAAAAGGTACACCCTGGGAAATGACATCAATGCGCATGTTTGACCTTGACCCACATTGCCAATTAGATGACTGTGAAGGTGTGAACTAGCTGTGGCCTCATTGCTCATGAACAACAATCTCGCAACCCCCCAACGTAGCCCCACGTCCATGTATTAAGTGGGGCTGTGTGTAAAAATGGCTAATTCGGTAGCAGGCCTAAAATAGTGTCCCCCATCACATGTGACAACAGGACATCTCTTCGCATACCTACTCACACTCAACTGTGTGGACACAGCCTGTTTTGATGGATCACATTGATCCACATGGCAAGACGTTGGACACCATAGTCACATTGCTGAAGACACGTAAGGGCACAGGTCTACCAGCAACTATCCCAACCACAATGTCTGGCTCACAGAGGTGGAGCTGGCAATAGGGACTCACCCCTAAGTGGAATGCGTCAGTCAGTCCCTCCCTGTGTACGGACAATGCTCATTGAGGCACACGATTTGTCATTCTAATCAACACTCATCACAGTTGAACACTAGTGAAGTGGCGTAGACTTTATTAGCATGTGCGTGTCAGTACGGGCAAGACAAGGGCCACAACATGCTGACCAATGCTTCAGACACTAACAGGCAGCATGGGAACATGTAGAGGTGCAAGAAATGGGGAGGCGAAAATGAACACCAATCATTACGGATGGCAACGGTCTCAGCCCACCTTGCCTTGCTGGACGAGTCATGTGATGTTTGGCATATGTTCATTGCCCCGTGTCAGGGGACACGACTCACAGCCCATGGGATCTGCATAGTGCTGTACCACCGGACTGTGCAGACTGTCTGCTCTGCTGACAGTGAGCAGGTGAAAGGGTCCAACAAGGTCACATGGAGTACTACATTGCCATGTGTGTACTCTCCCTCCAGCAGTATGTCAGATTTAGGAACCTTGCCAAGAGACGCTGTGCAGCCCCGCCAGTGGGACTGCCTCACCTTGCACAGGTGTGTGTCAACACACGTAGGTGCACGCACATGCATTCTGAGTCCAGGCGAATGCAGCCATGTCCACTGTTGTGGTGGGATATGTGACCATTTCTCCAAGATGCAACAAGGTGTTGGGACCTGTGCTCTGGGTTACAAGCAGTTGTGGCTGCAGGAACGTAGTTACTCGTCCATGAATGCGAGCGCAGCTTCCTG
Organism: Calotriton arnoldi; assembly: GCA_963921515.1. Lineage (NCBI taxonomy): Eukaryota > Metazoa > Chordata > Amphibia > Caudata > Salamandridae > Calotriton > Calotriton arnoldi. The sequence continues at coordinate 1,952,371 of CAWUFW010001225.1, forward strand.
GGCAATCAGTTCCAAGAGTACGTTGTTGTAGGCTTCAACAAACACGAGGGCGAGCCAATCCATTAACTGGTCTGGACAGATGTGCTCCGTCCACGCCATTTCACCAATCCGCAACACAGCCCAATAGGGGAGCGCTTCGATGTGGTCACTGCACACAAGGACTTGTGCAATCTCCCATGCCCATCTACCAGCACATACGCCAAATATCAAGGCATCCCATGAATGGGTTTCACGGTTACACTCCTGGTCGTGGGCCAACAGGGGGCGCACACACAAGTCATAATCCAGTTCAGCTACTGTTGTGTTGGATAGGCAGACATCCATGGGCCACTCGAATATGCATGATCGACAGTGGAACCAGGGCTGGACGCAGGTGATGTACGCAAGACGCAAGCTCCGACGGTAACTTATGCGCAACACTGCCAGTGGCAGCGCCCCCAACAAATGCAGCATATGTGCACGGTACAGTTCCACGTGACAGGGGCTGTGCATGTGCCCGGGATGTTCTGCCATTGCATTGGTGGCTCTCGTAGAACCGGCACTCTTCTGACCTGCGGCAGTTATGTGGATGATATGCCACAGCTCGGAGCAATGAGTCGTATGTGTGTGCAACATTTGGATGTATGGGTTGTTGTGTACGTAAGTGTCAAGGGCATTCCATGCAAGAGTACCTCGAGCAAGAACTTCTGTGTGTGGGGTGTGGATACGTTGGTCCTTCATTAGTGCTGTGCGTAGTGTGGGAGTCGTCATCATCTGCTATGGTAACTCTCTCAGGGGGTGCCTGCCGCATGCAAGACCAAGGTCGGAGGTGCAGGTGTCCTTCCGCCTCATGTATTGAGACAAAGGAGCTTCCATCCCTAATGTTAGTCTGACTACTGCTTGCATTCTGGAAATGTGATGTGGCTTTCGCGCTGCAATTGAGGCTAGGCCTTAGGCTTAAGGTGCACCAATAGCGATACACACACAACAGTTGGCATGCATGAGCCAAGAGCCCGAGCAGCCTTGCGCTCCTTGTACAATCCCTATGTGCGTGGCCACCCTCCGGGTGCATGCAACATTGCAACATTGTCGATTGTGGGCCGTGTGGCGCAGACACTGCAACAGAGACACACGCATCAGTTGGTTTCCTGTCCAGCCCAGAAATGAACCACGCCCAGAGCCCAGGGTTAATTATTCACACCCCTACGCTGGCCTGGCGTACGCCGAGCCAGCCCACTCGGCTTACGTATAAAGGGGGGGGGACGCTACGTGTCCCAGTTCTTCCCCACTGCCGGAGGTGACATGGCTGCGTCCGCCTGGCATATCACGAGACTCAATCAGAAAGGGTCCATGACTTACGTTGCACAGAGTTGGTGGCACCGGAAACACTGCGGCCGGCACGGGCCTACCGCCACGGGATGGTGACTTTCGGTGCACTGAGGTAGGGGCACCTTAGGTGCTGAGCGGATGTGCAGCCTGCGATGATGTGCCGTCCTGGCGGTCCGGACTGGTAAGGATTTGTGTGAGCCCTGCTGAACCGCAGTGTAGGCCTGAGCCAGCGGGCAGCACGGGCCTACTGCCACGTGGCGTTGCCTCGCGGTTCACAGAGTTAGTGGCACCTATAGAGCTAAGCGGGTGTGCAGCCTGCGATGATGCCGTGTGCACTGATATGATCTCTGCCATTGCGAAATCAAGACCCAGAATCACGTGTGTGACCTAGTGGCCCGCGGGGCGGGGCTGCATGATGTGGAGGCTGCCAAGGTCGCGGACCCCGGGCTTGGAGCTTGCACCGGCACGTGGTGGGCCCTCTTGGAGACACACTGGTGGCAGAAGGTGAGCAGTGAGGCCTGGGTGCGCAGGGGTGGCCAAACACCACTGGGCGGCGGGAGGGGCTGGGGTGCAGCAGCCTGTGTGCGCAGGGAGGGCCAAGCGAAGATGGCGTCTGCAATGATATGAACTCTGCCATTCATAATTCTGGACTCTGTTTCAGATAAGGGACCTGGTGGACTGCAGTGTATACCGGCACATGGTTGGAGACACACCGGTGGCAGCAGGTGAGCAGTGAGGCCTGGGTCCGCAGTGTCGGCACTCTCTCTCCCTCTCCCTCTCTTCCTTTCACTGTCTCTCTCTCTTCCTCTGTTACTCTCTCTCTCCTTCTCCCTCTCTTCCTTTCACTGTCTCTCTCTCTTCCTCTGTTACTCTCTCTCTCCTTCTCCCTCTCTTCCTTTCACTGTCTCTCTCTCTTCCTCTGTTTCTCTCTCTCTCTCCTTCTCCCTCTCTCCCCCTTTCTCTCTCTCCCTTTCTTTCACTCTCTCTCTCTCTCTCTCCCTTTCTTTCTCTCTCTCTCTGTCCTTTGATGAGCGCATGACACACCTTCTTAGCTTGTATTTTGTCTTGCAGGCTGTGTCTTACAGATTGTCCAGAGAAGACCCACCATGACTCTTCCGAATAGTTGTTTTGAGTTAAATTTGAATAAAATGATTTGTTTGGAAATTCAAAGATGAATGAATGATTCTCCTTTTTCTGACCACACATGAATGTTGATTGTTGTACTTGTGCGACATCAGGCGAATTGTTTTGTTCATGATTTCGTAAAGTTGATGTAAAATATCTTTGTCCGGGGTAGGGCAAAGGAGGGGTCCTGAGGGGGTGGCGGTGGGTGTTGTGGCCCTCTTGGGTGTCCGGCTGCATGATCAGTAGCTCCATGGCATCTGTTGTTCTTCTGGTGTGGCTGTGGGCTGGGCTCCCATTTCTGGTGCAGGTTATCGTCCGACTTAATACCAGGTAAGAGCAGGTGTTAATTCCCTGCTGCTAGCGCACCTTATCGCATGTTTTGTGATCTTATCGCCGATCTGGCTGGTCGTTGAGAATGTTGCGAAGTGGTGTTGTCACGGGTTTTTGCACGGGAACGCCTACTCTGCATTCATTAGCGTTAGTTGCCAGTGCCATCCGTGGCGATGTTTTTTGCGGCTGCTATCGTGGGAAAACTGGCGATGTCGGCTGTTAGCACCAGCTTGTGAATAGGGCGATAAATCTATCGCCACTTTGGCTGCGATAAAGTGCCGCTAACTCGGCGATAAGTCCTTGAGAATATGCCCCACTCTTTCTTGTACTGAATGCCCATTTCTATATTTATGCTGCAGGCTATTATTGCATACTCTAAAGCAGAAAGCATGTGACGTAAAAAAATGGTCTTTAAGCAGCCGCGGCCGCTGCAGGTAAGAGCGGTGGGGCGGGGGGCCAGGTGAGGGGGGATTTCGAGAGACGACCACTAGGAAAAATTAAATAAATAAATAATTTTCCCTCGTGGTCGCTCTCGAAATCCCCCCTCACCTGGCCTCCCGCCCCACTGCTAGTACCTGCAGTGGCCGCGGCTGTCTTTAAGAAAAACAATATGAAAGCAGCATGCATATGAGTGGCATTTCTTGCAGCTTACCTATCATAATGAATGTGCACGTGGTTGCCTGTGGACTGGAACATGTAAAGATTTGCCTGAACAGCTGCATCGAAATGAAACGGCATCTAAGCATATGCAGCTGTCAATGAGTTGGGAGGACCAATGTCTATTAAAATGATACTGGCCACATATTACGGTGAGAGTATTCCAGTGGTGGCTCCTCCGCTGAGGCAGAGGAGCGTCGCCCTACTGCTTTCAGCAGTGTAAATAAAGGAAAAATAAAATGATAATAACTCTTTGCTATTATCATTTTATTTGTTCCTACTGTGGCATCTTTGCGGGGTGTGGAGGCGATGCTCTGCTCTCAGAGCCAGGAGGAGGAGTGGTGGACACTCTGTAAGTGCGCAATGACTGTTTGGCCAGCCCTCTTGGGCTGGCCAAACAGTCATGCGCACTTTGCATGTTCTCCACCCAGGCTGCATTACAGCCTGGGTGGAGAACATGCCCAGGCTCCCATTCCCTGGCTGAGCGCCAAACCACGGCGCTCAGACCAATCACAATGCTGCATTGCAGTGTTGTGATTGGTCAGGGGAGCCTGGGTGCTTCCTGTTCTGGCCCAGTGTAGGGAAGACACGGAGAGACGATGGAGGAGAGACAAGATGCTGCGAGGAGGTAAGTTTATTTTTTTTTTTCTTTACCCCCTCTCCCCCTGCCCTCCGCCCAAACACCCCTGATCCGTACCAGCCACCACTGAAGTATTCACTGTTTTCGGCAGAGATTTTCATGTAAGCTACCACTGCTCTGACAGGGCAGTGTTGGGCCGCCAAGTCTAAATGCCCATTTTTCTCCAGCAGGACAGAAAATGTTTCAAGGTTTCAATATCCTCGAGGAAGCTTTCAACTACTTGCTTATCAGGTAAGGAGTCCCTCCAGTCTCTATATGTACCAATCCTTTGCAGTTTATCTTGGCAAAGATCATATACCTAACCCTCCCTATATTACAGGACCACATATGAGATAATCATGACTCCATAGACTTGGCCACTGATGCCACTAGTCCAAAGCAACTCACTCTGCTAATACAGCAGAACAGTGAACATTGTTACATTGGTCCAGCCAAGACCCCCGGTTAACGCACATTCCAATGGTCATCAAATTAATGGATGAGACCACTTCTTATACTCAGCCAGCATGTCTCTTGATAATTCCTTCCTTACTGCTTACCAATTATTTTTTTTATTTTTCAGTTTTTTAATTATACACATTTCCTAAGTCACCAGGTTTATTGCAGTCATGATGAGACTCTAGTGTTTTGGAAAAGGATTGAAATGCCGTCAACAAACAAAAAAGACAGACCTGACATGTGTAAATGAAACACTGAGAATTCCCCTTTTGTCCTTCATTGTATGAAACAGAACTGGCTGTCTTTCTGATAAAATAACGAGTATACTATATATGCTCACACAATTGCCCACCGTGTTCCCTCTTTGATTTTGGGGTTAGGGTTCTTCTTTTCTTCTTTTTTCAAAAAGTCTTTTAGCACTCACATATTTGCAAATGATGATTATTTATTGTCTTGCTTATGAAATAAAATTAGATTCGGCTGAATCGAATCCAACTATAATATACTGGCTATTTCTTTTGAATTAAGTGTTTTCATAGATTACATCTAGATGGAACCTTGTCTGTCGAAAACTAAAAATTTAAATATTGATATAGATTAAATCTGCATAGAAACTTCCATGTCATTTTATTGTGCCTAAAAATTGGTCCCATATGAATGCCTGTTCCAAGTTCTACTTGATACCCATGTTCATGTGGACATTATGTGCCAGTTTTTACTATAAACTTTAAAAATTCATAACTCCAGTTCTACTGATTGTTTTTTTGTCATTTTAGTGTCAAAAAATGTATTAAAATTTACTCTATTTTTCTAAATTGGTATGGGAGTTTTCTTGCATTGTGTTGTCATTTTATTAATGTTTGTGTGCTGCATAAATGCTTTACACATTGCCTCTAAGTTAAGGCTGACTGCTTTTGTGCCAAGCTACTAGAGGGTTAAGCACAGGCTAGTTTAGGACTTTTTGTGGCTCACCCTAGCAGGTATTATTGATTGCTGTTGATTCAATAGAGGTCACCCCCTCTTCAATCAACAACCCAATTTCTCACAGTCCTTTATTGAATAAACCTTCAGTGCATTAGTAATATGTAGCCAGCACGGTCTGCGCGTGTGTGCTACCTTTGTTTGGGAATGAGCTGCACAGGCGACAGGGAATATATGCTAAACATGCCTGTTGTGGCCCTGTACAACCATACCTGTTTTTTTTTGTTAAAATGTGGGCGGTTCATGGACAGGGTTTCAAAGATTCTCTGAGGACCAAACCTCAGCCCTGTCCCAGGCTGAGATCCTAGGAGAAGCATATTGAAAAGATTAGCCTGAGTACATGACCAAACCTGGACAGAGGAGCTGCTTTGTGGAAGAATGTGTGAACTGTTAGGGCCTAAGAGGCAATATTGCTTCTCTATGAGCAGTTTGGTAATAGGCAACTGGTATGGCAATGATAGTGCAGTCTCTTTGATGGTCACTGAAAACTTCAGTTACACCAGTCGCTTGTCAAATATTCAAGTTATTCTTGCAGTAAGTGATAAAGGGAAGTCTGGCCCAGCAGCTGCAGAGAGCATGACAGTAACAAATGTGAATCAAGCTCCCATTTTCTTTACTAAAAATGCTCCGAAGCTCCCTGAGTGTCCTTTCTGTACATAGGCCCCTAGTATCTGTTCATCTGCTCTGAACCAGGAGATACCGTGTGGGCGTCTGTGTAGGTCTAGTGATTGGAATGGGATTTTTTTGCAGAATATTATAGCACTGACTGCAATATGAGGTAAGTGCCTGTGGCTCATCATGACTGACTCAGTCATATGAGAGGATAAACAAAGGATGTCACATAGAGGGCTTACGTTGGAGACATTATCACTCCGGCTTCCACGTGGGATTGCCTGAGGCACCTTACAGCAGTAACTGATGTATTAGAGGATAACCAACACATCATGGCATTAATTAGTAATTAGGATAAAACATACATTGATTGGTTTAAGGGGTTTCCCAGGCGCATCATGATATTGACTGCATATTTGAGGACCTGGGACACATCATGTCCTTGAATGGCATATGGGATACGCCTGAGACATATTACAGCTATGGTCACATCACAGAATTTACAGACATGTGTGTCACTCAATGGCATTAAGAACTTGTGAAGGATATACAGTCCACATAATGGGATAGGCAAGCATAAGATGGAGGACACCTAGGACCAAGGTGATGTTTACTGCTTTATGATAGAGGCTACCAGTGCACATGATATGGGCACTTTAACATGTCATGGCAATTTCTGATATATAACGGGAGTTGAAATAAACGTTTTCACAATGAATGGCATGTATGGATTTACTTAAAATGACACAATTATATAAATGACCACATGGTATTTAATGAAAAAACGAGTACGTTCCACAAAAGGAAAAACTTTTACTCTGTGACGAAATTTGAATAGCTTTAGAAAATCACAGTGATATTCGGAAATTAATGTGTGTGAAGGCAATTCAGCCCATTTAAAGAAAATGGCGATGATGTTCTGGGACAAAGGGAGTTTAATTATCAAGAATGAAAGCTGTTATTTTGGCAACAGTTTATCTATTTTCACAAAATGACATACTGATGTCTGGGCAAGAGACAAAAACAATGATTTTACTGAAAATTGCAAGCAGATAGTTTTTGGAAACAAAGCTAATACTTGAGCGATAATTCACGGTGCTTTGTTAATATTTTTTGCTGATGGGATTGCATATTTATATTAGGCACAGAAGGTGCTTTCTATTTGCTTTTGCAATTATCCTCTGCCTTATTTAGAGACATTTCATAGTTGTAGCAGCTGTTTGAGACCTTATTGTCACTATAAATAACAATTGCCTGTGGCCTGAGCTGTAAGATGCATCTAAAAGAGGGGTAGTCTTGTCTAAAATCTAAAGTTTTGAGGTTTGTGTAGCTTTTGGTTTTTTCTGTCTGTACCCTTTCTAAGAACGTGATTGTGCAGCTATGGGTGTGAAAAATCTCAGCCTTCCTGTGAGCTCTGACTGTTTGATCACATTTAACAGGACCTAGCTTATAGAAGTAAACTCTGGTTTCTTTGAGGAATTCCAAGTTTATCCTTGGTAGGTTGGCACAAGCAAACATGCTTTCCTCAGAGAAAATACAAGTAGAATATGAGCAGCAGTACCACAATTAACATTGCAGCTGCGAAATAAACATATTAAAAATATTAAGCCAATTTAGCCTAAATGAAAATATTTTAAATATGAAAACAACGCAAAATGAAGCAGTTCTGATGTAGGAATCACAAGCTGCTCAAAAACAAATGTGTGCGCTTTGGAACTTTTGTGTATTTGTGAGCAATACACTCAGTTTTTGAAAATAATGATAGTTACACAGCAAAGCACTAAATGAGCAAAAAAAGAATACAGGCAGCAGAACATTTGTTTTTCAAGAAGGATTCAAGGTGGAGCAAGAGTAACACTCTTTATTCCTTGTCGGGCAGTTCTTCTTCCTCCCGATGTGATTTGTAGATGCCAATAGGGTGTTTATTATAACTAGCCGGGAAAACATAGGTCCTGAAGAAAGCCAATTGACCTTTCGGGGCAGTTCGTGGCTGAAACATGTCGACCGATTAGACACTTGGGACCATTATATCCTAATATAGTGTCACTTTTCATACTTTTAATCTCGCCCCTAAGCCTATGCCATTAAATAACTTTTTAGGTTTCGGAGGTTATTTTAAACTCACCCAGATCCCCTGCCTTCATTCACAGTTATCACAGAACTCCGCTTACAAACGCGTCAAGTCCACTCACACACCTTATGTGTGTGAGTGAGGGTCCAATGATGAAGCAAGACACAGGTGGTACCTGTAGGTGAGGAGGGACCCCAATAAATATATATATATATATATATATATATATATATATATATATATATATATATATATACACCCAGGTATATATCCATACATCTCTTCTTTAATCTCACACAAGTCCATGACAAATGTAAGGTGAGCACCGATTTACCTGGATGCTGTTACTTACCGGTCTCGGATAGACCATATACATGCACTTTATGATATTCAAGATATTTCCTCCTTTAGTTTGTTGAAGCTTCTTCCTCCCGCGTCATTTTATTTTCTTATGTGTCCCAGCAACATTTTATCTTTAAGATGAGAGTAGTTCTTTATAAAATCTAATCCAATCGTAATCAATGTCTCTTCCTAGGTCTACCATGGCAACATTCTTGCAAATTCTCCACCCTTGATTTGCCTTTCTTCACATGCTTTATTTAAAATCATATTCACATGCCAAACTTTCCCATTTTCACAGATTGTATGGATGACCTTTTCTAGGTTTCCCACTCTTACCTTCCTGGCTTCTAATTAAGACCCACTCCTAACAGCCCTCTCTTGATCTAATATAATTAATCCCTTTCAATCACCCTTCTGTTACCCCTTACATGAAGTGAGGTACTTTGCTGCCTATGTAAATTCCTTACTTTTAAAGAACCTACTTGGGCTGTTCCCTCTCCCTATCCAGAAGCTACAACAGAAGGCAGGGAGCAATAGCCTGTCTCTATTATGTTTCAAACTTCATTTCTTATCAGAGCCAAAGACAGTGACAGTAATGAGTCAACTGTCTAAAAAGGCCCCTGAAAAGGCCCCATTCCTCTGACAAGAGTTTCCCACTGCACAAGTCAGACAACCCGTCACTTCTTTCTCTAGACAAGTTGTTCATCACTGACATTTTGTTCTTGTTAGATGACTGTCTGAGCTCAAGATGGATATTGTCTTAGGAAAAACAAATATCTGTGGCCCATTTACACATTTTCACAACTCATTCCAGGGCTGAGGAAGGTGTGACAAAAATTAATTGATGGTGACGTTAGGACCCCAACCTAACACCAGTAGTTGGCAAACAGGGATTAAAAGTGATTTGAGAAAGGCAGTAAGTTGACATTTCCAAAATTCATTTTGTATGTGTGTAATACAAATCTATGCTCTCCCTTGATTTTATTTTTGCCAATTATCAAATAATTGTGAGAATAGTTTTCTTGACTGCTCCCAAGACAAATTTTAAGCACTGCAAATGTTTATGAGCATGCAAAGGCCTGCAGCCTCTGAGGTAACAGTGTTTGTACCCATGGTACCATTTCTATAGGTTAGTTGGGTTGGCTTACATGGGTTAAATCTGGCCATTAACTGGACTTTGCTTTCACATGGCACTTTGGCAAATGACTTGTCCAATGTCTGATTTCACTTTAGATGTCATTAATCGGGTCATTCGTCATTTCATTACTGAGGATTAAGCAAGCGTGTAACATGGCTGCTTTTCAGTGCATTTACAAAGGGTTTGTCCTAGAGATGGAGGCAAAATCTTCTAGCAGCCTACAGGGGGTATTTGTCTTTTATAAAGCGAGCACAGTTTGTGCAAACTTTATGGTGAACTTAAAAAACACTAACACATGCCAATTAGGTTGTCCAAAATGGTATTGGATTTAAAGGGGAAAAGCACATGCTTTGAGAGATGATTGTTGGTCTCTCACTACCCAGAAGTACAAAAGACTATCTAGGTCAATAAAAATTAAAACAGTCGAAAACCACACACACAAAAATGCAAAGTTTCTATACCCTTCAAGATGAATTAAAAGATATTTGGAAGGGATAGTGTGAAACATAGAAGAGAAGGCAGGTGGTTTATGCTCCTTATGTCAAGACTAAGTTAAATTTCATGCCAATATTTTTTTTAATTACCTGTAAGTCTATTGATTTTTAGACAGCTTCTTTTTAAAACTGTGCAAAAAAGGTTGGAAATCCTGAAAGGAAAATCCATTAAAAAATCCCAGCTGATGATTAAGTTCTGTCTGTGAATGATGAACAATTAGACCAATATATGAGACTCCCTACAAAACCACTTGTAAAACCTTTGTTTTCACCCAGTTTCTAAGGAAAACATGCTGCAAAATGTACCACTTGCACAAATGTAAAACCCAATCTGGCACCAAACACCTCTGGTCACTACTTAGAAGTGTGATTCTCACTTCTTTCTCTGTGCAGTTTGAACTAGGTGCTTACTCATGGGCTATTATTTGAGATGGCTGTTAATAGACTGATTTGTTAATGCGCTAGGAGAACCAAGGGCTGTCTTTAAGCTGTCAGGAGTGGGTACTATCAATGAACCATGCAGTGTAGGGCGAGGGGAGAAATGGTTATCATACAGAATGAGTCATCATCATCATCATCACTTTATTTCGCCAATGAAGAAAATAATGGCATAAAAAGTGTGCTACATACATACAAAGTTAAAATACCTAACATAAGGTTACATAGAATATCATTTTGTATAAAAGGTGTCGTTTACAAAGTGTGATAAAATACACAGATAATTAAAATCGAATAAAAAATCCTTAAAAACCTGCACAAATTGACTCATCATTACAAAGTCTGTTTCCTCCTGTTTATAGCACACTGAATAAAGGAAGCCAAACAGAAGCAAGTAAAAGGATCTGATAGACATTTAAAAAAACTATAGAGCTGGGCGACATTGTCTAAAATTCAGACTTCGCAAGAGTGGCAATATGTACCTCTACTTTTCCTCCCTATACAAATTACAAAAGAATAAGAAATGTAAATCACATTGGGAAGAGCGAGAGTCTCAAGGACAAACTGTAAGTGCCTCCAAGGAGTATGTATTAGGCGGATATCTCAACATAAGGGGAATGAAATTCAGGCGAAACCTAGCTAATAGATATCTATGTTGAGGGTTGGTCACAAAGTTCAAGTACGTATAATCCTGTGTGCTTAACCTTGGTGCTAAAAGATATAATTTAGCCCTAGACTTTGCATGGTTAAGCTCACTTCTTGATCTCCTCTTGGTTCTTGAGATAGCTCTACATGCAGGGGTATCGTCAAATAAGTTAGCATGACAATAGAATAAAAACTATTCTTTATATATTGTAGCCATTTTACTTTAGATACACCATCAAGGTTTAGGGAATTTCTTAATATTTAGTGTGTAAGCTTTAGATCTTCCCTTCTCCATACTGAATGCCACAGAAGGGGTGGAGCAATACGGATCAAATCCGATATGAAGGGAACATCCAGTTCAAGGTGACAAATATAAGATGAACATGCTTTAGGGAGGCCTAACAGATGCTTCCAAAAGCAGTCCTCAATTTGTTGTAAAATATGGATGCTGGCAGTTCCCCAAATAGCAGCCTCATAAGTTGTAACAGATGTCATTTTTGCTTCATAGATGTTTTTAATTACATCAACTGGCTTTGTTCCCAACCTTTTTCTAAATCTGGAAAGAGCCCCTATGCTTCTTTTCATCATTAACCTCCTGTTATCCAAAATGGCTCGCTAAGTGTTTTTACAATCAAAAAGAACAACTAGGTAGCAAAAGGAATCCACCACTTCCAATTTTCTTCCTTCAATATTCCATCTTGGGATTTTCTTTGGACTCTCCTGCAACTAGAACAAATGATTTTGCTTCATTTACTCTAAGGTCTAAGTTGTTCATAAACCTAGTGTACGTCTCTATCAGATGCTGAAGTGCATTGCCGGTTTGAGCCAACAAGACCACATCATCTGCATAGAGAAGCATTGGCACTGGGGTGGAGTTAGTTAGTGGAACATCATTTGCAAACGTTGCCAGGGCAGCTTCCACACCATTGGTGTACAGAGAAAATAGGAAGGGGGCGAGTACGCACCCATGCCTGACCTCGCTGGCTATCCCAAAGGGTCTAGTAATTTCACCTGCTCTACCATACCGAACACAGGCCGTAGCGCCGGTGTACATTCCTCAAATAAAATCAATGATCGGTTTCTCAATGCCCATATCTTCCATTATTGACTGTAATTTTTTGTGGGCTACTAGACCAAAGCCGTGGACAGGTCCATAAAGGCCAGATATAGTTGACCTCTCTTAACCGCAGTATATTTAGCAATAAGTAGATTTAAGTTAAGGCACTGATCAATTGTCCCTTTTCCCTTTCTAAATCCATACTGGGAGCGTGATAAAATATTTCTTTCCTGGGCCCAAGACTCTAGCCTGTTTAAAAACAGGCGGCCCATTAGTTTTGCAGTGCGGTCCAATAATGATATTGGTCTATAATTTATTGCCAGTGTCGTATTACCCTTTTTGAAAATTAGGATGATAATAGTTTTTTTCCAATAGGGGGAGGGCCTACTTCAGCTATAGCATTAAAAGCGTTATTAAAACGTGGGGCCCATAGCTCTTGGTTGGCTAAAAGGAAGTCAATTGGTACCCCATCAGGGCCAGGTGCTCTAGAGGGGCTAAATTGGTTCAGACCAGATATCACTTCCTCCAGTCCAAAGTATAGATGTTCTTCAGATATGGTCATCTGTGGGACCGATGGCTCTGAAATAGCTTTACCTGGCTGACCAAACACTTCTCCAAAGTGTGTCACCCAGGCCTCCTCTGTGACATATGTGTCAGTGGTAATCTCTGGGTCACCGCTGAGGAAACGTGTATTAATAATATTCCAGAAATGCCTACTATTCTTTAGGACTGCCGCCTTGTAGAGTTAATCCCAGGACTCTTCTTTCAGGGCCCTCAACCTATTGGTTCTTGCATCTTTATAGGAAAGCTGCAATGCTTTTACCAATACTACATCCCGGGGTTTTACTTTTAGGGCGCAATGGAGATTCTTAAGTGCCTTAGAACAAACATCATCAAACCAGCGAACTGCTACCAGTGGCTTAGGGGCACATGGGCGAAATAGACCATTGTTAATTTCAGCAAAAATTTGGTCAAATGCTGAGATAATCTCAGCAGTCGACAGAGAGAAGTCTAAACAGATATAGATTTCCTTGTACATCTTTGCAACAAAGCTACAAATAAATTTGGCTGTATCAATATTCCCCCATTTCAGCACTACACCATTTTCCCTTGTAATCATAGGTTTTGGAATGTGATTCCCATGAATTATATTACTAAGACTCCAAGGAAAGAGGGAAGAAATCGCAGCCTGATTGCTAAATGCGTAAAAATTGGCCTCAGGCTGGGATATCCAATTTCTAATATATTCCAAAACCAAGGGGTAATCTATGGTCGAACTAGATGAGTGGGAAGGGAATGTGTGGTCAAATTGCCCTGTGTTGGCGTCTAATGGGTTTGATATCACAAGATTATGGACCATTAATTGTCTATTTAATGCATTGCCATAGATGGTGTGACTAAAATCATATATTGGATCCCCTGCAATATCAACCAGGCCACATACCCCTGGATCAGCTCTATCGCAGCTATGGGCATTAAAATCGACCAGCCAAATAATATCGATAGGTCTGCAGTGAGCTTCTATTAGTTGGACTATATCCTTCTCAATTGGTTCAATCACAGAGGCCATGCTTCCAGTGAAATTATTATTATAGAAATTAATTAGAAGCCAATCCCTCCCCTTTTGGCCTTCATTTAGGAGAATTTGGTAGTACGGTGAGGTATTAAGGAAAGAAATTACCTTAATTATTGCTGTACTTGCAAATTAAAGTAACTATACCTCCGCTGTTGCCACCAGCTCTAGATGGAGCTGCGTTTGTCTGATAGGTACAGTACCCATTAATATGAATCGGTGTAATCTCCCAAGTTTCCTGGAAACAAAGAATATCATATTTGGAAACAAGAGATATCCAATCATTGTGAATGAGTCATTGTCAAGGAGCCATGCATGTAAGGCACTATACAAAGATGAGTCGAGTCTGGGCAGGGATTGACATTTGAGTGACAGCAGCACTTACATACCTTATGTACAAAGAACATGGCCTCTCATTGTTTCTTGATGGGCAGGAGTTGTCAACAACCTAGAAGGCTTCTAATGAGCTATTGTTGCAGTGATTCTGCTCAGGAACAGAACTATGCTTGGGACCATAGAACGTCAGTAGGTAGGGACTGAGTCACCATACCACGTCAGTACCCATGAGCCCGAGTCTGACTAGCTATAGTGTCTCACTTGCCCTTCTAACCATATCCAGAGAGACAAGTAAATTGAAACCCCAGAACACAACACCCATGACCCTCTCAGGGATCCCGGAAACAGGACACCCCTTTTCGCTCTCACACTCATACTCGTCCACAACAAGATATAACTGAGATACGAAGGAAGTTTGAAATGTTTATTGAAACTATCATGCACTGGAATGCAGTATTCGTGCCACAGTTAGAAAACAAAAGCCTAATAAAAATACAGTCAGCATAATCAGTAAACCATATATTATGAAAAGCCCTGTCATTTTATAATACAGATTAGGCTAACCTTCCTCCCCTACTACAGAAGCAGAATAATAATACAACAAATATTTCTGGATTTACTAGCGGACCCCGTAGCTTAGCATACACAGGTGGATGGTTACATCTCAGGTACAGCCGTGATCTCTCAGAAAGTCTCTCTTTCTATGTATGTTACATTACTGTGCATATCTATATGACAAGGCTCATATACTCATAACCAACAGCTGCACTCATGTGTTGTGTCTAGGTGCTAGTGCTTGGCCATAATGAAATAACAAGGGACATTGTTGTTTGACCGTGTCTGCTGTGTTTAGACTACATCCCAGAAAAGAACAGAACGCGAAAACAACTGCAAGTTCTGTGTGAAAATACAATGTGCACAAAAACAAACATGTTTAGATAGTAAGGTGAGCATAGGAAATGTGGCCTGTATCGTTCACAGTTAGAGTAACATCGGGAAAACTACAATGGACCATGCACTGAACACATGACACAATGGGATGTGTAATAATCTGGTAAGCTAAGAGGGACAAGGGTTATCATTAAGGACCAGGGTCTGCCAATGATCTACAAAGCACAGAGACTGCAAATATCATACTTTGAATCATATAGAGACACCCTATTGTACCTCTGCACGTTTTGATTTATTGAAATTAAGAAGATTATGTTGACTTATAAAAAGTGAATACCAATCTCGAAAAAAAATCCAATATATCACTCATGATGTTTTTTATTCACACGATTAGTGCACACCTTGGTGATGGCTCATACCACATTAAGTTACAAAAAAGCCTTTAAATGAAATTGTTAACTGGAATGATGTTCTCTGTGGAATATGATATTACAAGAATATGTAATGTGTTTATGTGAATTTTTCTAAGAAATACATAATTGAGAACACTTGATAGATCAACTGATTGATTGCTTTTCTCTTTTCTTTGTAAGAATTGTAAAAGATTGTTTTCCGTTATGTGCTTTTCATTGGATAATATTTGTAGTATTTCAACCTTTCCGTTAAAGGGACACATCACTCTCCTCACCAGGAGTTTTAGCCGTAGAAGCTTTTTTGCTGATGGCTTTGCCTAGCCAGATAACATTCAATTTTGGGAAGATGTCCTTTCCAGTATCCAACGACAATGCAAGAATACTTCGAATCACAATACTTTATAGGAATATTTTTAATAATTTTTAAGTTTTGGATATATACAATCCTTGAATTAGAAAGGCACCCCCCTAAGAGAATTAACTTTATAGGTCAGGGAACAGGGGGAAAAGAAACATCAAACAGAAACTA
This sequence comes from Calotriton arnoldi, assembly GCA_963921515.1. Classification (NCBI taxonomy): domain Eukaryota; kingdom Metazoa; phylum Chordata; class Amphibia; order Caudata; family Salamandridae; genus Calotriton; species Calotriton arnoldi. The sequence continues at coordinate 1,968,389 of CAWUFW010001225.1, forward strand.
CCAAGGTAGTATTCCCTCAAGACCTCAATTTCTTTAAATGGCGGCTTCTCAAAGCTCGAGACTAGGGCATAATAAACACACTTCTCCACACAAAGTGCTTATTTGTTATTACATCTTTTATTCAATTTTTCTTTCTTATTTTTAGTTTTCTTTCTTTTAAATTTTTCACATTTTATAAAAACATTGTTAGAAAGTACGTGTATGTATTCTTCAATTTACAACACAATAACTTTTTTCATTTATCATAAAGTACTATTCAATAAATACACAGTATTACAGAACTTATAAGATTACCTAAAATGAGATAATAATAATAGAATTCAGCAAACCCCCACACACACAAACACACCTCTCACAACTCCACAATCATGTCTCTTATACTCAATGCATTCAACATATATACACCCCAGAACAACACTGCATGCACAGATGGAAAAGCCGGGTGATGAAATCAACCCTCGGTTGCTGTGCTGGTAGCTGGGGTGTCACACTCTCTCTGGTCGACGTACATTTCAATGGTATAGTGATTTCAAAACCATCTTCATCAGGACCTATTATTGAATACTTTATAACAGGTGAAGGGAGGGGGAATAAAAGAACTGTGAAAATAAGAGGAGAAGAAAGAACAAACATTAACTACTAATATAGAAAGCCCTAGGAGATATCTTACATTTCTCCAAAACAAGACAGTATAACAAGCAAATGTGCCACTACAGAGCATTTATCACAATCAAAACCTTGACCTCCGTTACATGAGATTAATAATATATCTGTCCAAGTGTAAAGAGAGAAATCTGGTGAATTACGAATGAGTTAGGTTAGAATAGAAAGACTGAAAAAAGTCGAATGTAGTTAGTGATTCTACTTCTGCTGGTAATACATGTCTAATGGGGAAAAGGGAATGAAAGAAAGCATCCCTTAAGCCCATAAAACAGATTCTTTATGTCCTATGTTACTTTACATAGTATCCTAGATCAGACAAAACCTAAGTACCACTGAGAATTTTCACCCTAAGATGATAAGGCATGATGATTACCTGTTATAAATATCCGTGACGTATTATATAAGGATACTGTTGGTTTCAAAAAAGGCAATTAGTGGTGCCACACCCAGATTTGGGCCTAGCTTCTAAAAACCGGTCTATCAAGAATCTGTAATAGATAAGTGGAAAAATGGGATACAGTTCATCGTGCGATTAGAACCAATACCATTGCTCATACTAGTGTATTGGCATGACCTATATACATAGCATAAAATACAATTACCTTGCGTTTGGGTGTCCTATAATATATTAGGAATCCTGTTGTAAATGCACTCCACTATCTGTTTAGACGATGCTTGAATTGTTCAACACAAGGATTTGAATGTCCTCTCAAGAGACCTAGGTATTATGAAAGAACAATACCGTATGTTAGATCTAGGGTTCAGAGTATAATCTTCATAATTGTAATCTACCAACACTTCGTTAAGGTATAAGTGACTACTAATGTAACGAGATCACATACCTTTCCAATTACGAGCCTCGAAATAGCTGGGTTTGCCCTAGTTGTGGCCAGGCGGCGTCCAAATGGTTACAGGTGCTTACTATTTATGAGAGAATAGATTTGTTTTCAGTATGTACTGCTTCTTATAAGCGGTCCTCAGTGCAGTCTACAAAAAGAAAAATAATGAATAATACGGCTTACCGCCCGGGAAATGATCAGGTGTACCTTCTCCACAGTGTACAAGTACTAACAACTAAACAATTCTCAGGGGAACGGGTTGTAGGTATATATACTTAGTCTGCCCTCCGGTCAGTGTTAAGCCATGCGCACAGGGTTGTCACCGCTGTATACCAATGTAAACAATGCTCTACACAGATACCTCTCCTCAAAGCTCAAGATCCCAACTCAGAAATGGAGCGAGAAAACCCGGGGTTCTCTAATGATTATAAATAGCGCTGTACTTGGTTCCTGGCAGCCATCCCGAGGAAACCTTCCCACAAAAATGTGAGCTGCCCATACTATTAACTCACTACCTAGGGCGTGTGTCCAAGGGCATACAATTAGACAGACACCCCCCCAAAGAATTACTTACCTCTCGTATGGTGCTCGTGCCGCACGCCTGCTATCGTCAGCCTAAGCCGATCTATATTCCAGCTGAGTCTATTATATACTCTAAGTACGGTGTTAACGCGGCTCACTCTCGCGATAATCCGCAAATAAGGATGACGTGGGATTCGGGACGTGTGAACCCGGAAGAGAAAAAATGTAATGCTATTGTTGATATTACTCGGCGCCATGTTGGACTGGTTAGAATTACTAAACCAGTGTGGTGAATTCCCTAGCATTACCTGGCTAATATTATTAGAGCGGGTTGCAGGGGATGCAATAATAAAAGATATAGCTCGCAATCCCCTGAGCCTGCCATTGCAACAAAAATAATGGGATATAACCCATATGAAGTTCTAAAAACCGGCTCTAAAAGCGATGTGGTGTGCATCAAGGTACCCTTATGGGTTAGATACATTGGTATAATGTGGTAATACGAAGCTGATATTATTACTCCAATACACAAGTACCAGCATATGGCCATTAGCGAGACGAATGTTCACAGTAGCTTGATGTGATCCTGCCGGTCTAGCGCATATTTCTTTAACATCATCTTGAGAAAGAAGTCTACAGATAGGTATATTCACATACGGAGTACGATTAAATCGCTGCTCAAAGATAAAAAGGGGAGCACCCCACACTAATGTAAATTATGTTCTAGCTACTTAGGAGGACACAGAATAGTCCATATTAGATGCCTACCCGTTACCACTAAGAACACAGGGGGAGGAAGATGTACAATGCAGATGTATGTTCTAGGTTATTCGTCAGCCACCATCTAGCCATGAGCCTAGGTCCACCTGGGTCTAAGGGGAAGACCCAGTGGGTGATCTTAGCACCATTAGGTAATTTGCCAAACTATCTCCTCGTTAAGGCCCTCTCTCACTGAGTTGAGGGTATAAATCCAATAAGTTTCGCGGCGTTTCCTTACTTCATCAATATTTTTTCCAGGACTACCTTTGATTTTTTCCAGGATAAGCCAACGTAACTCACTTTCATGGTGATTGTGGTTAATACAATGTTGGACCATAGGGGCCGAAGTTTTACGGGTTCTGATTGCTGACCTATGTTCACAATATCGGGTTCTAAACTCACGACTTGTTTCCCCCACATAGCCTTTGTCACACGGGCAGAGAATGAGGTAGACTAAATTGTGACTTCTACAATTTGTGAAGTGTTTCAGTTTCCCCTTCTTTCCCCGGTATTCCCAAGATTGCGTGACAACCGCTGTGTCAGATGCCACGCAAGTACCACATCGGTGGTTACCCAGAATTGGTGGGCCTGTGATGGTAGTTTGATGTTCCTGTAGGCTTTGTCTCTCCCTTGTGTGTACCAACTTATCTTTAAGGTTACTGTTTCTCCGATATGCTACTATCGGTTTTTGTATGATGTCTTCGTCTTCATGAGTGTTAAGAATATACCAATGCTTGTCCAAAATTTTCTTAATTTTGTAGTTCAAGGGTGAGTGGTTGATGACACAGACCAAGTTTTCATTTCTGGGCCGAGTACTACCTGCCAAAAGGGCCTCGCGGTTGTAATAGCGCGCTCTTTTGTAGGCTATCCTAATAAGGCGTTTAGGGTATCCTCTCTGCAGCAATCTATGTCTCAGCTCGTTACCATTTTTATCATAGTCTTCAATTTTTGAACAATTGCGTCTTATCCTTAAGAATTCTCCAAAAGGGATGGAATCTCTCTGACAATTGGGGTGATAGCTATCAAATGTCAAAATGGTGTTCTTAGCTGTAGGCTTACGGTAAAAATTTACTTTAATTTCTCCTGCTTCACCGATAATTACTATATCCAGAAATTCCACTGACCTTGGACTATGGTGACTAGTGAATCTCAAGTTGTCATCACTGGCATTAAGCCAATCAATAAACATTAGGAGGGTAGATTCATTGCCACGCCAGATGAAAAAGATGTCATCGATGAACCTGTGCCATCTATGCACATTTTCGTAAAAGGGGGCCACTTCATTAAAAATGTGTTTAAGTTCATACTCACCCATGTAGATATTAGCCATACTCGGGGCACAAGATGCCCCCATGCTGGTCCCCTTGATTTGGTGATACAGCTTTTCTTTGAAATCGAAATAGTTGTTTTTTAGAACGATCTCTAAACATTCCAATATAAAAGCATCCTGCCTTTCTCCGGGCATTCTATCAAGAAGAGTGGCTACTGCCTCTATCGCCTGTTGTTGAGGTATATTTGTGTACAATGCCTCAATATCTAATGTCACCAGAATTTCACAATCCGGGTCATAAGGGGCATGTTCTAATTTACTAATAATATCCCCTGTGTCTCTAATATATGATTGGTACAAGGTAGTAAGGGGACACAAAAAAGTGTCAATATATTTGGACAGGGGCTCTGTAGAAGAGTTGATGGAAGATACTATAGGCCGCAAAGGTGGGTCACTAATGTTCTTGTGGGTTTTCGGCACACCATACATGGCTGGCATCACAGGGTTAGATTTATTTAAAAACTGATACTCTTTGTCACAGATAACCTGATCTTCACGAGCTGTTTTAGTGACATTGCTTATCTGGACTTGCAGTTTGCTCACTACTCCTGTTCTAATGGGTCTATAATGGTCCAATACTGCTAGCATCTGATTCATTTTCTCGTCATATTTTGGCGTATCCAGGAGGACTATGCCTCCACCCTTATCACAGGGTTTAATAGTAAGGTCAGGTATGTTTTGAAGTCTTAGCAACGCATTTGTCTCAGATCTAGACAAATTTGGTTTACTGTTGTAGGTATGTTTGGTAATTTTCTGAATTTCATTAAGTACAGATTTTTCAAAAATGGCCATCTCTGGGCCTACCATTTCAAGAGTTGGTGTAAAGGTAGAGTTGGGTTTACACCCAGAGAGATTGTCATCATCTCCCATTCCCTCTCTCTGTGAGAAGAATTTTTTTAGACAAATTTTTCTGAAGAAAGCAAAAATGTCGCGAGAGTGAGCCGCGTTAACACCGTACTTAGAGTATATAATAGACTCAGCTGGAATATAGATCGTCTTAGGCTGACGATAGCAGGCGTGCGGCACGAGCACCATACGAGAGGTAAGTAATTCTTTGGGGGGGTGTCTGTCTAATTGTATGCCCTTGGACACACGCCCTAGGTAGTGAGTTAATAGTATGGGCAGCTCACATTTTGTGGGAAGGTTTCCTCGGGATGGCTGCCAGGAACCAAGTACAGCGCTATTTATAATCATTAGAGAACCCCGGGTTTTCTCGCTCCATTTCTGAGTTGGGATCTTGAGCTTTGAGGAGAGGTATCTGTGTAGAGCATTGTTTACATTGGTATACAGCGGTGACAACCCTGTGCGCATGGCTTAACACTGACCGGAGGGCAGACTAAGTATATATACCTACAACCCGTTCCCCTGAGAATTGTTTAGTTGTTAGTACTTGTACACTGTGGAGAAGGTACACCTGATCATTTCCCGGGCGGTAAGCCGTATTATTCATTATTTTTCTTTTTGTAGACTGCACTGAGGACCGCTTATAAGAAGCAGTACATACTGAAAACAAATCTATTCTCTCATAAATAGTAAGCACCTGTAACCATTTGGACGCCGCCTGGCCACAACTAGGGCAAACCCAGCTATTTCGAGGCTCGTAATTGGAAAGGTATGTGATCTCGTTACATTAGTAGTCACTTATACCTTAACGAAGTGTTGGTAGATTACAATTATGAAGATTATACTCTGAACCCTAGATCTAACATACGGTATTGTTCTTTCATAATACCTAGGTCTCTTGAGAGGACATTCAAATCCTTGTGTTGAACAATTCAAGCATCGTCTAAACAGATAGTGGAGTGCATTTACAACAGGATTCCTAATATATTATAGGACACCCAAACGCAAGGTAATTGTATTTTATGCTATGTATATAGGTCATGCCAATACACTAGTATGAGCAATGGTATTGGTTCTAATCGCACGATGAACTGTATCCCATTTTTCCACTTATCTATTACAGATTCTTGATAGACCGGTTTTTAGAAGCTAGGCCCAAATCTGGGTGTGGCACCACTAATTGCCTTTTTTGAAACCAACAGTATCCTTATATAATACGTCACGGATATTTATAACAGGTAATCATCATGCCTTATCATCTTAGGGTGAAAATTCTCAGTGGTACTTAGGTTTTGTCTGATCTAGGATACTATGTAAAGTAACATAGGACATAAAGAATCTGTTTTATGGGCTTAAGGGATGCTTTCTTTCATTCCCTTTTCCCCATTAGACATGTATTACCAGCAGAAGTAGAATCACTAACTACATTCGACTTTTTTCAGTCTTTCTATTCTAACCTAACTCATTCGTAATTCACCAGATTTCTCTCTTTACACTTGGACAGATATATTATTAATCTCATGTAACGGAGGTCAAGGTTTTGATTGTGATAAATGCTCTGTAGTGGCACATTTGCTTGTTATACTGTCTTGTTTTGGAGAAATGTAAGATATCTCCTAGGGCTTTCTATATTAGTAGTTAATGTTTGTTCTTTCTTCTCCTCTTATTTTCACAGTTCTTTTATTCCCCCTCCCTTCACCTGTTATAAAGTATTCAATAATAGGTCCTGATGAAGATGGTTTTGAAATCACTATACCATTGAAACGTACGTCGACCAGAGAGAGTGTGACACCCCAGCTACCAGCACAGCAACCGAGGGTTGATTTCATCACCCGGCTTTTCCATCTGTGCATGCAGTGTTGTTCTGGGGTGTATATATGTTGAATGCATTGAGTATAAGAGACATGATTGTGGAGTTGTGAGAGGTGTGTTTGTGTGTGTGGGGGTTTGCTGAATTCTATTATTATTATCTCATTTTAGGTGATCTTATAAGTTCTGTAATACTGTGTATTTATTGAATAGTACTTTATGATAAATGAAAAAAGTTATTGTGTTGTAAATTGAAGAATACATACACGTACTTTCTAACAATGTTTTTATAAAATGTGAAAAATTTAAAAGAAAGAAAACTAAAAATAAGAAAGAAAAATTGAATAAAAGATGTAATAACAAATAAGCACTTTGTGTGGAGAAGTGTGTTTATTATGCCCTAGTCTCGAGCTTTGAGAAGCCGCCATTTAAAGAAATTGAGGTCTTGAGGGAATACTACCTTGGTAGTTTCTGTTTGATATATACAATCCTTGGCCTCACCCTCTCCGTCACCCACACTAAAGTTTCCTGATGGCTTCCCAGAGTTCACGTTTTTGATTTTTTGGGACATTGTTTTTTAATCGCTTCATCAATCCTGGACACATTTTCACCATTCATCTCCCTGAACAGACAGACCCATATTTTTGGGTTTACTTTAGTGACTGCTCCTAAATGTTAAGGCATAGTGGAGGGTGCAGGGAATATTTGTGCTTGTGTGCTTGGTGGCTCTCTACGATTTGCTTTCAGCACGATGCTGGTGGCAGTGGTCTTTTTAGTCCCTTCTTTCCTACTTTTGCTACTGAAGCATTTCATGGGGGGCATGACTCAAAATCTGTTGCCGCTGAGTTTCATGTCTAAAATGGAGAGAGGATAGCTTAGGTAATCTGACTAATCAGGCACTGCAATTTTCATTTTTGGATGATGAGTGGATAGGACTCATATGCAGTTCTTCCCCTAGGTAAGTGATCTCCCTCCTTTGGATTCCTTTAGGAAGACCATTTCCAATGTCCTTGTTCTGCTCAGAGTGGCAGCTCCTTCGTTTCTGGAACCTTGACTCACTGTTGCATGTGGGCGATCATCTAGAGGAATCAGAGAGACCTTTGCAACAGGTTCAGTGTGTGGGGGATCCACTGTGAGTTTCTTTCTACATAAAACAATTTTTGTCATGTAAACCATGTTGTACAAACCCACTATCATCAGGCTGGTTTGACTCTGCATGCACAAAAGTCTTGTCCCATCTGCATATGGCACTACGTGCGGATCCCATAAATAGTGTCCCAGTTAACAGCCTAAGAGCAAACTATAAAGAGGTGAGAACAAGTAGGCTGAGAGCACTTAAGATTCAAGCTTGGGGAGAACTCTGGAATGGTAGCATGGCTAGAGATAGTGCCGGGTTTTAGAAGGTGGTGAATGTTCCATATTATAAGGATACAGGTATCCCCTCTTTAGAGGCTCATATTGAGGAAGCAGGGTTGGTGGATCATTTTACCAAGATATATCAGAGCACACCAGAGTCCATAGTATTGAAGGAATCCCACTTTTTGGGGGAAGGTGTGGCACCGATAGTCTTCAATCTATACAATGTAAAGAGAGCACTGGGAGAATGTAGTAGCCTTAAGGCCCCTGGCCCTGATGGGGTACCTGTGGATTTCTTGCTGGAGTATCTGGACTTGTGGACTCCTCTCTTAGTGACTGTGATGAACGCCATAGCTAAGGTAGGACCTCCATTATCATGGAAACAATCTGTAATTGTGCCAACATACAAGAAAGGGGATAGGCCAAACCTCAAGAACTATAGGCCAATCTCATTGCTTGACTCTACGGCAAAGATAATGGTTCACTTGCTGTTACATAGGTTAAAGGAGTAGGCGGGAGAAAAAAACATTCTGGTTTTAGGAAGGGTAGGAGCACTATTGATCAGTGTCTAAACCTAAGTATTCTCATAGGCAAATATATGGTGGCTAAAAAGGTCAAATTTTCTTGAGTTTTATGGATCAAACTGCCACGTTCGATTGCATCTCCCACTTCAAATTGTGGGCACTCATGGCGGATATAGGTGTAAAAGTAGCCAAAATTCATTTTATGAGACATTTGTATTCAGAGGCTACCCCATGTGTCTGATATGGTAGGAAAGTTAAACGCACTAAGCACTTTAGGATTGAATGCCGATTTAGACAAGGGTGTGTTCTTGCCCCTTTTTAATTCTCCCTATACACTAACTGAGTGGAGTCAGCCTTGGTAGGGAGCTATAAAGATGTCCCATATATTAGATCCCGCCCCCTACCCATCCTCCTCTATGCAGACGATGCAGCGCTTATAGCCAGGATTGGCTAAGCAATGCAGAGTTCCATAGAGGACTATACATCATTTATGAGGGAGTTGGTTCTCCAGAAAAACAAAAGTAAAACCTTTGCACTTATCTGTGGGAAACGACCAAAGGGATACCCTCTGTTTCATATTGAAAATCTTAGAGTGGAGAAGGCTGAAACGTTATTATACTTGGGGCTACTTTTGATACCAAAAACTCTTGGAAACAGTTGGTCTCTAACAGGGCCTTAATGTTAGAAAAGACGACTTTGGCCCTGTTTAACTCTACTGAAACGTATTGCGAAACACATTCCTGAGATCCTGAATATTTACAGAGCGAAAGCAATGTCAACAGCTACCTATGGGGCTGTGGTTTGGAGAATGGCGGAAGTGGGTGATATTCAGCGGGTCGAGGATGCTTTTATTAAAAGGCTTCCAGCATTACCCTGCAGCTGTTACTCAGTTACATGACATAGCGAGCTGGGCTTACCTTTTATTACAGACACAATTAAGCTGGCTCCAATTTTGTTTTGGCACTCGATAAGGAGGAGGAAAACAGTTATTTTGAATCAACAGATATTGGCGGACTGTATAAACCAAACACAAGGAAATGATGGACGGAGCGCTGAAACTTTTTAGACACTCACCCCCAGTCACATAGCCATGTCTGAAGTGGGGTGGCAAAGTGAGCCAAAGAATGATGATGGATTCAACCCAGATCTGTGACTGGGGGTGAGTGTCTGAAATGTTTCAGCGCTCCGTCCATCATCTCCTTGTGTTTGCTTTGTTCATCGTAAGTTGGCAGGGAATGCCCAGACAGGGGTTCCCTTGCTCACTTTGCCACTGGATTCAAGCTAGCATGGCTGATGAGGGGTGTTACCCCGAAACCGGTCCCAGGATGCTTGATTCCGGTCCAGGGAAGACACAGCTTGGCAGTTCGGGCTGGACTGTTCCCATGAGGCACAGGGTCAAGACTGATTTGTATATAGCCGTGTCTGAACTGGGGTGGCAAAGTGAGCTAAAGAATGATGATGGATTCAACCCAGATCTGTGACTGGGGGTGAATGTCTGAAAAGTTTCAGTGCTCCGTCCATCATCTCCTTGTGTTTGATTTGTTTGCCCTAAGTTGGCAGGGTATGCCCAGACATGGGTCCCATGCCCACTTTGCCACTGGATTCAAGCTAGCCTGGCTGATGAGGGGTGTTACCCCGAAACCGGTCCCTGGATGCTTGTTTCTGGTCCAGGGAAGACACGGCTTAGCAGTTCGGGCTGGACTGTTCCCATGAGGCACAGGGTCAAGACTGATTTGCATATAGCCGTATCTGAACTGGGGTAGCAAAGTGAGCTAAAGAATGATGATGGATTCAACCCAGATCTGTGACTGGGGGGTGAGTGTCTGAAAAGTTTCAGCGCTGCATCCATCATCTCCTTGTGTTTGCTTTGTTCGCCCTAAGTTGGCAAGGTATGCCCAGACGTGGGCCCCTTGCTCACTTTGCCACTGGATTCAAGCTAGCCTGGCTGATGAGGGGTGTTACACTGAAACCGGTCCCAGGATGCTTGTTTCTGGTCCAGGGAAGACACAGCTTGGCAGTTCGGGCTGGACTGTTCCCATGAGGCACAGGGTCAAGAATGATTTGCATATAGCCGTGACTGAACTGGGGTGGCAAAGTGAGCTAAAGAATGATGATGGATTCAACCCAGATCTGTGACTGGGGGTAAGTGTCTGAAACGTTTCAGCGCTCCGTCGATCATCTCCTTGTGTTTGCTTTGTTCGCCCTAAGTTGGCAGGGTATGCCCACACGTGGGTCCCTTGCTCACTTTGCCATTGGATTCAAGCTAGCCTGGCTGATGAGGGGTGTTACCCCGAAACCGGTCCCAGGATGCTTGTTTCCGGTTCAGGGAAGACACGGCTTGGCATTCAGGCTGGACTGTTCCCATGAGGCACAGAGTCAAGACTGATTTGCATATAGCCGTGTCTGAACTGGGGTGGCAAAGTGAGCTAAAGAATGATGATGGATTCAACCCAGATCGATGACTGGGGGTGAGTGTCTGAAAAGTTTCAGCGCTCCGTCCATCATCTCCTTGTGTTTGGACTGTATAAACCTTCATTTTGCGCTAAAGATACCATGTTTACAATATGTAAAGTGCACTTTGGATGATTTATGGGTGCTTGATTTGTTTAATACCCCTCCACATGTCTGACATTCAGCAAGGCAAGACTAAAGGAGACATTTTTAGCGAGGGCAGCTTTTAATAGACGGGAAGCAAATAAAAATAAATCTGCGGTCACACATTATAACGCCCCTTCCATGATTCCAGGTTCTCAGTTTTTCTAAGTTTTAACTTTATCTTTTATACAGAACTTACAGCATCGCTGCATTCTGACTATACTTCGGTTGAATTACCTCCCACTGATGTTGGGCTTTCCTGCAAACCGTCACTCACTTAGAGAGCGTGCCCTATGTCCATGTGATGGTGTGTCCATACAGTCCAACCTGCACCTTATGTTGTTTTACACACTGTATAGCTCATTGAGGCGAAAATATATTGTTCCGATCATGCACAGGTATAACGTTAGACGGTGTGGCCAGCTCTTTTTTTCTTGTTACAGCTGGATATCCCATTGGCTTGTTATGTGCTCACATCCTATCTTTGGCAATGCTGGAGTCTCAGATGATGCTGTTTGATATGAGGAATTGATTAAATATATGACCTTATTGAACAATTAAATTGACCACTACGGCAGACCAAATGTATTTTCTCTTTTGTCTTATGTATTTTGAAGAAAGTGGATTATATTATGTGTTCTATAACATTGTTTGTATTAACTATTATCTTAACAATTGGATGAACTGATATCTATGATATATGTTAATGCTTAGCTTACTAATGTTGACTATATATTTGAAATATACTCCTTTTTATATGTACTTTTTATGCTACGGAAACGTAGCGAAAAAGATTTTATGATGATGATGATGAGTTTCTTTCTACTTTGGCTACTTGGAAAGGATCATCTTCGATGGAACATTGATCATTTCCTGGATGTTCTTGGTTCTTCAACTTCAATTCTGCTGTTATCTGACATCTCTCAAATGCATTTCCCAATACTGTACATTTTTACTAGAACATATAGAAACCATGATATGGGACTTTTCCTTGTACATTGCATCTCTGGGGATGAATGTCATTGAAATTGATGTTGGCTTTTGTTCTAAAATGGGTTATTAGTTGGAGAGGATGTTAGCAGTACCCAAGTACTAAGCACAAAAACCTGTAAGGTCAACCACACAGTTTCAATAATTTAAACCAGAGCTCAACCCCTGGTTACTATGGCACAGAGCAGAAAGGCTTAACTTAGGAAAATGTGTAAAATATTTAGCAACACTAAAACAGTTGAAAAGTTAAAACACAGCTCAATACTAATCCCACAACCATGATCTAAAAGTTAAGGAAAATTAAGCAAGACAATGACACCAAAGTGACGAAAATCTAATACGGGAATACGGTTTTAAGACAAAGAGCACCAAGAAAAAGTAGAGCGCCAATCAGAAATCACTAATTGGGGTTCATTGGGATCTATGCACAATTTCAGGGCAACCATGATGAAGAGGAAAAGGATACACCTAGTGGGTCGTACTGGCCAAAGTTTCTACCTTCTGGATTAGTATTTTTATGAAAGTTGAAATCCTCCAGCAGAGCAAGGATAAAGGTTGCATCAGACAAAGTCAGGTAGCCACTGGATAAGGTACTACTGAAGTCATTAGTTTTGGCTGGAAAAGCAGGAAAACGTAACTTTCAAGACCACCAAAGTCCTCTCGTCAGGTTGAGGCTTTTCAACCCTTCGCCTAGTCAAGATTTCTACCTCTGGACTTAGCCTCTTTTTTGGAGCTGAAAATCTTCCTGTGGGGCAATCCTGAAATTGTATCTAATGAAGACCTATCAGAATAGGACAGCTTTGCAGTGAGGTCCAGCTGAAGCTATGGATGCCTTGGAAGCTAAAAAAAGACTGACTTTTCAGACTTTCTGGAGTAGTTCCCCTCAGTCACATGTAAGGCTTTACGGTCCTCAGGAACAACACTTGGAGAACAGGACGTACACTCTTGCATAGGCTACAAGGAAGGTCCTATGCAAATCCAATGGCAACTAGCCAAATGGTCATTCGAGGAAAAAGGCATTAAAGCTCTTTGCTGCTTTTGATGTCCCTGTCGGCACACAGGACATCACCCAACTGACCCTTGGAGTCTACCTTTTAGTCTTGGAGCAGGTCCAACGCTTCAGGTCTTCATACAGGTTAGAGAAAGTAGGTTGCTTCCTCATCTGTTCTGACAATGGCCCATAGAGTGTTCTAAGCTGCTGGTGGTAAGTTGTTACTTTTGTTCACTTTACTAGCCAGTGGGTGGGGTGACTCCTGGGCACCCCCCTGAGCCAATGGGTGATATGTTTCCAAAGGTATACCTTCCTACTTTTGCAGCACATAATGTTTGCCTCACTGCAAGCTATCCCACAGTGCAGCATTCTCAGTGAACTTCCACATGGTAGAATCTTTATCCCTCCTAGGGGGAGCTTCTGGCTCCCCTACAGGTGTACCTAAGGTAACAAACAGTTCCCTCCCACTCAACCCCTCCAAACTGGCTCTGGGGCCAGCTCCTCCCTCCACTGAGACTAAAACAAGGAGGCTAAAATGTATTTTAGGACCAAAAGCCTCCTCTTCCCCAGACTTCCCTTATCACTAAACTATAAAAGTACAGGTCTCCACCAGGTCCCTTTCAAGTTAATAAAGTTCCATGATCCTTGTTAACTACTCTTCCTGGGCTAAGCTGTGTTACATTCATCCCCGAGCCATCCTGACAGCAGTATTTCACACCTCATTAAAGCAGCAGTGATAGGCCAGCTTCAGGCAGGCTAATGCTAATTAGCCTGCAGCGGCTTCAGGAAGGGAAAGTATAACTTTAAAAGTTTCTGTAACAATTCGACTTCACCACTGAATTTGATTTTTGATAAGTATTAAAGCCAATGGGTGAACCATCTGCGTAGCTTATTCCAAACCGAAGATACAGAATTAGCACATAAACTGTACTTTAGTGTTTTCTTCATTGAACCATGTACAAGCCTAACAGTGAAATAGCTTTTATGGGGTAGTCACTGTAGGAACATGCAAACATTGAGGGCCTCATGTATGAGGTTTTGACGCAGGGCTGTGCCACAAGGAATCTTGCTGCGCTGCCCTACGTCAAAACAAAACGGCAGGAATGCACCGTATCTATGTGATACGGTGCATTCCTGTCCTTTTCCCCAGCGCCTGTGTACAATGGGCTGTCATGCGCGAACGCAGGCCCCCTTGCACCATGGTGCAAGTGTACCTGCATTGTGGTGTTGATTGATTTTGTGCAGGAAGGGACACATTCCTGCACAAAATCAATCAATTTAGGTTATTTCCTCTTTCTATGTGTGCTGCAGAATGCAGCACACATAGAAAAAGGAAAAAGGAAAAAACTAGGAGAAATGAAAACATTTCTCCTCATTGCGCCTCATTCCCAGGTTTATGATTTCTCGTAAATCTGGGAATGCTTCAGATTCCATGGGTGTTGCTTGGGAACACCCACAGCAACACCCATGGAACGCCCCTTTCACGCAGTGCTCTACGTGAAAGGGGCACATATTTACAAGGCCATGAAAAGCCACGTTAAGTGGCTTTTGTGCCCTCGTAAATATGCCAGGGCACACTGCGCTACCGGAACATCAAAAAAGTGACATTCCGGTGCCGCAATGGGCCTCATAAATGAGGCCATGAATTCCTATATGTCCACTTTTACATACGAGGCACCCTACCTTTTGGGCCACAAGGCCAACTTAGAGATGCCTTATTTGATATTTAAGAGTAGGGTTTCCCTCCTCTCAAATAGTTTCTTTTGACATTTCTGCCTGCAGGATAAAGACTTCAGCAGTCATGTTACACATTTAAGACTGCAGCCATGTTTTCCCATCAGCCTAGTGAATGGCACAATAGGTGCTGCAGCCCAAAGGTGAAATGTTGCTCTCTATACCACTGGTGTATTTTCCTGTACCATATACTCTGGCTCTATGGAAATTATTCATGCCAGTTGGCAACTCACCAATTTTACCATGTTTTATTGGACAGAGTGGACTGTGGGGACTGGGCAGCAGTACCCCAGTGTGCATAGTTAAAAAAACAGTCGCATCAGTTCAGAAAAAATGGAGTGACCTCACAAAAAGGGGCATTTTCTCAGTTCTCCTTCCAGAATAGTCCCTTCACCCCTGTTTCCAACTGTAGCAGCTTCCATCATAACTGGAGCAACACTTGGCATCACTGAGTGGGATAACCACTCAGAACAGCCAAAGGACTCCTCCAGTGATGTGGCTGTTGAGTGGTCTGTGCATGGGCTTGTCTGTAGGCTTGATATCAACGTTATTGGGCATATTTACAAGCCCCTAACGCTACCGGAGCGTCACTTTTTTTGCCGCTTGGGTGGCGTTGCACCATTCCCCATATTTGCAAGGTGGAGCTAAGCCACTTAACATGGCTTAACACCACCTTGTAAATATGCCCCTTACCACCACAGTCTGCTGCAACAAAGGGAAGGGCAATGGGTGTTGCAATGGGTGTTCCACCGCAACCTCCATTGCTTTTTTATGCTGCCCCAGATTTACAAGGCTTGGGCCCTGCCAGAAACTAAGGCCAGATAATACCTGGTCTTAGAATGGCGAAACGAGGAGAAATTATTAATCTCTCCTCTTTTTTTGCTCTTTCTATGTGTGCTGCATTCTGAAGCACACATAGAAACAGCAAATCGCCATTATTGATTGTTTATTTGCAGGAAGGTGTCCCTTCCTGCACATAAACAATCTCCACTGCAGCGCAGGCACCCTTGTAACATGGTGCAAGGTTGCCTGCGCTGGTATTAGGCCATTTTTTTGCGCCAGCTCTAGGGGAAGTGCAGGGATGCGCCGTATTTTTGTAAATACGGCGCATCCCTGCATTTTGAAAATGTCAGAGCGTGGCGTTGCCAAATTTGGCATAACACCGCGCTTCAGTATTTTTTTGTAAATATCCCCCTATGTGTGCTGTTGTAGGTGGGATTTTGGAAGCTGAAATTTAAACTAATATCTCTCAAATTTTCCACTATCTTGCGTTTGGGGTATTCTGTATTCTTCCTGTATAGGATTGGATGGGAACTATGTGCCTCCTACTCTTTTATTCTGTTTAGTAGTTTTAATCTGGCCTTGTTCAGCTGCTTGGTTATGATCAACTACCTCAATAGTGAGCTAACTATTTTCGGGCTTGTTTCTGGCTCCCAGAGACTCACCTTCTTCCCTCTTGTCGGATGAGCAGTAGGTTTCTGCCGACATGAGGAGTGTGAGTTGCTGCTGATACCAACTCAAGACAATAACAGGTAATGAAAAGGAAGAGGCACATGGAATAGGAGGGGCCTATTGGGTAAGTGTCAGGAGTTTCTAAACAACTAAAAACAATATAATTGTTAACTAAATCCTGGGCAATGGCCACTAAGGTGATGAGGGCCAAGGGAACTTTTAGCTGTCAGGTACCAAACAGTTTGCTGTAGTGTATCCTACTCTTCTTTCCTTATGTACACTCACACACGGACACAGATCTCACTCTGTCCACTTCCAGACTTGCCCACAAACGGGGCAATAGTTTCTATGGACTGATGCATGCAGGGCATGTCAGCTTCACAGGCCTAGCCAATGTGCATAGGTCAGGGCTAGCACAGCTCATCTGAGAGGGCCATCTGCATCCCCAGCCACCACATCTATGGCCCTCACTTCCGGGTTCCAACAATGCAGGCACCACCAACAGCCGCTGAACACACCTCTGAGATGGGAGCAGTCTCCCACTATTCCTGAAGCAAGCTACAGCAAATTATGGCCTGCATACTGCCAAAGTATATGTGTCTTTGTGAACCCTCAGGTGTTTACAACCAATTTACAGACTGGGCTTAAAATGGGGAATACTGTGCACAAGGGGTTTTTCAATTCATTTTGCAGGCCATATTGCTACCTTTTCCAAGCTTTGCAGTTACTGTCACAGGTAGCTCAAAGCTTTTCGTTGCAGTGATTGCTAAATTATAGAGAACGCAAATAGCACATATCAATAAAGGGCGCTCAAATTAACTGTGCACATTTTTGAACTATAAATGAGAGTTTAACGCTGGTTCATATAAGTAATAATATGCATTATTGGACCCAGCTGAAACGTTCTTTTTCAATATGTAAATTTGTTGGGGTGGAAGATGTTTAGTCCTGGGCACTTGAACAAAAATGCATGGGTAGTCGATAAATGCTTGCTGTTGAGTCGACTCAGGCAAGTCACACTTCTCTAGGTGGAATGGATGTGCTCACTCGTGGACATATGCAGCTAACAAAGGCAGAAAACATCAGCCCGAGGGTTGCATGCATTCGGCAATAAATCCTCATCCTTTTACCCGATTACTGGAAATATTGCTCCCAGTTATTGTTAAAAGTACCTCACTAGCACCCAGACCTCTGTAAGCACTGCGCATACATTTTATCATGGTCAATTAAGTCTTAAGAAGACTTAGCAACAGGCTAAAAATACTGTCTCTTCATGCTTGGACACTTAAAAAATGTTGAAGAGAAAATATGACAAGGTCAGAAAATGGTGCTATGGTTGATAGGTACTGACGCAAATGAGACCATAATTTACGGAAAAACTACATTCAAGTTATACATTTCATGAAAGTAAAAGAGATGTCTGAATGCAAGACTTGTATGGTGCGTAAGGTCACCGCATGCCGAAATACAGATAGATACATCTATCACTACAGAACGCTCATGGAGCAGACCTTGTTTGTAGGAATCCTTCAGGGAGTCACGGCTTACAAAGGAGCTCTTGCATAGCGCTAAAGTCATTACTGATGACATAAACGAATGCTAGGCCACTGCCGTCTGACTCGGAAACCTTCAGCTTGTTCAGACCCAATCTGCTGTCTGAGGGAAGCACTATTTTACTCCGCTTGCATGAAGAAACCAGTTAACCTCTCAAAGTCTTTCATCTGAATAAACTAGAAGAAAAGTTATAGAGCCTGGAAGTAGAGGTCATTAGGGGTTTAGGGACAGCTGCCAGGGGGAGATATGCCCCCCAAGATGTTCGGAGGGGTGTTACAGTCCAGGCGACTGGCATACAGATTTTGGGCAATATGTGGACTGTAGCACAAAGTTACAGCCGTGGGGCGGTCTGGGCTTCTATCTGCCATTTTATGATAAGTGACCTGGTTGCTGGTAGGTGTTTTAAGGAAGGAAAAATGTTAAGAACATTTTGTGGGGATGAGCGGCATGGAGGATGTGAAGGTGATGCAGGCGCTGAACTTGTTGCGTGAAGCGGGCGCATGGACTGGTGGGGTGGTGGGCTCCAGCCGCCTGCCTAGTAGAGCCTCTGAGAGGGTAGCGGCAGTGGTATGGGATTGTTTGTCACTGCGGAACAATGGGCAGCAAGTGTGAGGCTTCAGAGGGGCTATTCGCGAGTGTGACCAGCACGACTGGCAGCAGGTGCAGGCAGAAGGGGCGGTGGGTGGCGAGCATAATGTCTGGCGGGGATTGGGTGGTGCCTGACAGCAGGCGTACGGTGGGACCTGCAACGTCACGTGGCAGAGCAATGGTGCTTAGAGCCAAGCAGGTGCCTGCAGAGCGGAAGCCTGCAGCGCACATTAAGAGTAAGAGGCACATTAGCGTGAATGGAGTGTGTTGTGCAGCATAGGCAGGATTGGGGGAAGGCAGATGGAGGCCCGCCCACACGTGGCCGCACATGCAGCCTCTTTAGAGAAAGGCGGGGGTGGGGGGCAGAGTCCAAGAGGTGGGAGGAGGGGCATAACAGATCGTGCTGGGAATGCTGACTGCAAAGACAGTAGTGGGGGCGATGAGCTGCGGGGAGAGTTAGGGAGGGTTGGGGACTGAAAGAAGACTGGAAGCCTCATTACAAATGAGAGATTGGCTGTCTAGGGCCCCACAGGACATGCTGAAAGAGTGGAAGGTTTCTCTAGATGGGGAAGAGAGGACAGCAACGAGCGGCAAGTGGCAAGGGGGGCCCATTGCATGTCAGGGTGTTGGAGATGGGGGATGGCAGGGAGAGGATACAAGGCCATGTCCAGGCCCCTTCAACCAGCAGTGGTCCGGCATCTGCATTTATCACAGCCTTGCTGGAATGGAGTGATGACAAGGGGACTGAAGAAGGGGGATGGGGTGTTTTTGAATGGGGTAGGGTTGCATGAGAGCGAGCAGGTGGAAGAAGTGTTTTGGCCTAGGAAGATGTACACACAGGTAGGGCGAGGCCAGAAGGAGTCCATGGTGTCTAAGGGGGGGGGTATACTGGGAAGGGATTGACGCCGGGCGAAGCAGACCATTTTTACAGGGAGGCTCTCACTCATGGCGGGGCATCACAGCCAGAGGTTGGGTCTCAAGTGGACAAGGTTTCAGATCACGGTAGGTGGCTATGGGTGCCAGAATTAAGGTTGATTAGCAGGTCAGGGGTTAGGGGGGCCAGTACACCAGACCTATCTTGTCCTTTCCAGGTTGCAGGTAACACAAGGTGGCAGACTCGAGAGAGCACTATGCAGCTCAGATACCTCGAGGGGGAAAGAAGGCAGGGCACGGTGCGGCTAGCCAGATGACATTGTGGGAGATGGTGCTCGCTGACAAAAGAAAGTCCAGTGAGGACTTGTCAGTGCTTCATGTGGGAAGATTAAGAGCAGCTTCCTACAAAGAACTGCACGAGTCGAGACAGCCTGATTCTGAGAAGTGACCATGTTGGTCTGCAACGCCTTTGAGGGACATCTCCAAGCCTAGACCGGTAACACCGAATAGAGGGAGACAACAGTGGCATGAGCAATTAGGGCCAAGCAGGGTGGTGAAAGATGAGGTTAATGACCATACAATGTTAGACTATGAAGAGGAAAGTTTGGAAGAGGGAGAGATGGTGAACGGTGACACGAT
Organism: Calotriton arnoldi; assembly: GCA_963921515.1. NCBI lineage: Eukaryota > Metazoa > Chordata > Amphibia > Caudata > Salamandridae > Calotriton > Calotriton arnoldi. The sequence continues at coordinate 1,988,450 of CAWUFW010001225.1, forward strand.
TGGGGAGGTGTAAGTGAGGTGATGGCAGTAAAATACGAAAGGGGTGGGCGGAGGTCAGATAACCTTTCCGTGCCCAGTGTGTTGCAGGTGGTGACTTGGTGGTGACCAGCAGCAAGAAATTGCAGAGGTCAACTGCCTAGGCAGCAGGCTTCGGGACGCGCACCGACCTTAACACAAGGTAAAGTGTGTCGGGGGTGGAGAAAGCCCCTACTATGGTATTGAAAGGTGTGGATGCCGAGCTGAAGCAGGAGAATGAAGGCGCATGGCTGGGAAAGGGATGGTATTTGAAGGGCGCAGGCATTGGAATGGATGTACTGATGCAGGCCATTGAAGCGAAGGGTGACACACGAGGGGGGAGGAAGGAGGTGACAGAGTCGAGCGTAGGTGCAGGGAAGGGCAAGGTGGCTGCAGGGGAGCAGCAGGACACTCTCAGGACAGTTGAGAGTGTAAAATATACCAATGGCAAGTTGGAGGAAGGACAGGGCTATAAGAGAGAGAAAACAAAGTAAGGAGTTAAAAATCAAGACATTGCCCTATATGGGTGTGACTAAATCTTTGGAGGCACATCATATGCTGTCTATGAAAGAGTAGATATGGAAGAGAGAATATGTAGAAATGTTCAAACTGCTGCACAGGAAGCTGTGGGCTAAGGAGGGGTCAAAAGAGGAGGAATATGAGTTATCTACGACAATCAAAAATTGGACGGCAGCATTCCTGATATGTGCGAGTATGTATTGCGAGGTTTCCAGAGAGGAGCATTGGTCTGTTGAAATACATGGATGTGATCTGGAAGGCATAAATAACAAATGGAAGTTACGCATGGGCGCAGTTTGATGAAGAGTTTTGAGCCCGAATGGCACTGACTCGGATGGAAAGATTGATGCAGATTTGTAGCAACACACGATGGGGCCAATAAACTTTGGGAAAACCATCTTTACAGCTAAAGGTTTGGCCATAGTGTATTGGCCCTTTCAGAGATGCCCACCCGAGGGGGGGACCATCAAAAAAAGGGTGAGGGAGCTCGACGGAGGTACTTTAACAAGGGGATCTGCACATGGGAGTACTGTAAGTTCCGGCATGAATGCACTTTGGTGGGGCCATGGGAGGAGCGCAAGGGCTACACGCTGGTCACTGGTAACAGCACTGGGGTCAAGGGTCTCAGCAGCCGGCCCAGCAGTCAAGTCACAGAGGGGGTATAGGGGCACAAGGATATGGGGGAAGGGCTCATACACCTTCTAGTCTGGAAAAACTGGAGTACTGGTTACAGTTCTGTGATCGGGAGTACGAAGCCCGGGTATTGTGGGACAGGTTTTTGGGGGCTTTCGACTGGGGTACGAATGTCTATCTAGATGATATTTTCTTTGTAAGTGAACCTGGCTCCACGGACTGCAAGCACCTACTAGTAAGTTTTCAGGAGCTCATGGGGACATGGGGGTCCCATTGACTCCGATAAGACAGTGGGACCTAATACAATCCTGACCTTTCTAGGGATCAATACTGATTTGGTAGCCATGGAGGCACGGCTACCAGACAACAAAAAGTTGACAATGCAGTTACTGCTAGATGCCATGCTGATAAAGAAAAAAGTATGAGTAAAATAATTACAAGTGCAACTTGGTCAATTGAATTTTGCTTCTAGAGTGGTGTGGGCTGGTAGGACGTTTTGTAGAAGACTAGGTTTAGCACTGTCAGGCCTGTCTTTACCCCATCATCACTTGCGCTTGTCTGCAGGGTTCAAAGAGGATTTAAGGATGTGGTGAACATTTCTGGAGTCTTTCAATAGCATTCCGTTGATCAGTCTCAGTGAGAGAGATGTGCAGATTTCCTTTGATGCTGCGGGAGGCACAAGTTTCGGTTTGAACTTACAAGGGTGGTGGTGTACAGGAGAGTGGCCAGCGGATTAGAAGCAAGGGGGTAGGAGTCATGGATGTCATTTGGGGGTAGTCAGGGGTCGCAGCTGTGACCTCTAGCTTGCTCCCTACTAGTCTTGGCACTTCCTTTGTGACCCCTGGCCTCGGAGGAGATAAACGTTTTGCCTCCTCTGAGGCCAGAGGTCACAAAGGAGGTGGGCTTTGGACAATAGGCAACAAAGGATGTTACAACTGGTGGTAGGGTCACTGGCTGATTCCACAAGCAGGTCAATACACAGGCTCGGGTAGAATTCTTGGAATCAGGGGCTTGTAGTAGGACACCTGGGTGATGGAGGGTGGAAGATGTGGTACAGTTTATATTGTCTCTGATGGAGAAGGGGCTGTTGAGGGTGACCATTGCAGGGAGGTTGGTAGTCATAGCATTTATAGGTAAGTTGCTGTGGGACTATGCGCCTTCCATCAGAGAGCTGGGCAAGCAGATATTGGAAGGCTGGCCAAGGGAAGTGGGCCACATGGGGCACCAGAGGAATCCATTTACGTGATAGACGGTTTGGCAGGGTGATTCAGATCCTCCCCGCGGAATGCAGGGGTCACTATGAGTCAGGATTGTTTGCCACACGGATGGTATGGATGCTCTTTAGGATCTTTAGGGTGTCAGAATTGTTAGGGGGAGGGGGAGGTGAAAGTGAGTTGGTGATTTTGCAGTGGTGGCCCGTGCAGGTGGGGCAGTTGGGGGTGGCGGGGCTGGGGTTTGGGGGTGGAAGTGACATACGGCGTGTTAGAGAAAATAAATAAAACCACTTACCTTGCGCTCGCCGTGATGCGGTGAGTGCAAGGTAAGTGGTTTTATTTATTTATTTTCACTAACTGGTCGTATGTCTCTTCCACCCCCCACCCCCGCCCTTGCCCGCCCCACTGTGCTTACTTACACAGGCCACCACTGTGATTTTGTTGCGCACATCTAAGACAGATCAGAGTGCTCTAGGTAGGAGGGTGGTTTCGCTGGCTTATCCCATGAAATCTTTCTGTCTGGTATACTGGGGGGACAGGCTGTGGGCCAAGAAAGGGGAGAGTAGTGGGGGTATATTTATGCATGAGAATGGTGTAAGTGTGACTTCTTTTCAGATGCTAGCGGTTCTGGGAAAAGCACTCGAGCATTTGGGGTGGCAGCGAGAGAATATGTGACACATTCATTTCAAATTGGAGCAGCTACGGAAGCAGGGAGAAGGGGCTGGAGCCGGGCAGACATCATGCAGCTGGGGCGATGGTTTTCTGATTGTTAGACGAGGTATGTGAGGATTGAGGGAGAGGAAATGTAAGACATGCTTTTCTTTTCACCGGTATGGGATGTTGTTTTTTGTGACAGGTTCCGTTTGTAGTCCGGAATGCGAAGAATTATCCATTTGGATAACGGGACACTCTTTTGTAAAATGAGCAGTGAGGCAAGCTGCTTAGAGGAGCCTCGCAGTCAATTTAGGTTTCGACCCACGGTTGTTCACTGTTTGGCAGGGAAAAGGTGGTATGTGATGGAAAGAATTGCTGCCCAATTTGAATAGATTTATGAAGGGTAGGCGATGCCCAGATGTGCTGGTGATTCATTTGCATGAGAATGGCTTGGTGATGGAAAAAGATTTGGCTTTGTTACGTCCTATAAAGAAAGATCTGAGAGAAATTAAGGGCCAGATGTACGACCCTTTTTAGCATTCACAAATGGAGAATCAGACCATTTGCGACCGCTAAAATGGTTGTCAGCATGTACCAATCCTATTTTGAGAGTCAGTAACCTATTACTGACTCGCAAACAAGGGTTTGCAAGTCAGTATTAGGAAGGGGCATGCCAAGGGTGTCCCTTCCTAATAGCAAGGAGCAGGGGCATGTATGAATGTTTTGCAACCGGAATGCAGTCGCAAAACATTCAGATTTTCCCGACTCCGTGAAGGAGGTGGCAACCCATTTGCGAACGGGAAGGGGTCCCCAAGAGCCCCCTTTCCCTTTGTGAATGTGGGCGCCAACATTTTTTAAGAGCAGTAATTGGTCCCACGGACAACTGCCTACTCCTAAAAAATGAAAAGGTAGCTTTTCATTTTTATTTTTGAAAAGCATTATATTTTCCTTTAATGAAAATGGACTGCATTTCAATAAAAACAATTGCTTTATTTAAAAAGCAATCACAGACAAGGTGGTCTGCTGACCCCAGCAGGCTACCATCCCTGTGATTACAGGCCATTCCCAATGGGTCGCAAATTGCGACCTACCTCGTGAATATTGATGAGGTAGGTCATTTGCGACCCCATTGAGAATCACTAAATGTGTCTGAGACACTTTAGAACATTTAATTTTGCGAGTCACAAAAAGTCACAATTAGAGAATTGCAAAATGTAATGGTCGTACTTCTGGCCCTAAGCAACAGTGGGCTGGCTGTTTTTTCATTTTGAAGGAGTTCATTCCCAGGCGGATTTGGCGTGGTGCACACAAACCCACAGCCATTGATAAGGCCAGCCGGAAGGTTAATAGGGAAATTAGGAATTTTTGTAGGGATGAAGGATTTGGTAGGATCAAGCTTGCAGATTTGAAGTATGAGAACATTGATTTTTTCTGTGGTGACAAAGTTTATCTTTCTAGGTATGGCTTGGATTTGTATCTGTTACATCTGAGGGGAGTGTTGGAAAGGACACTAAATGCTTCTATGCGATGAAAGGATGCTCACAGTTGGGGGGGGCAGAAAAAGTCTATGGCTTAGGCCTTTTTCTGGGTGGCAGTTGGCTGAGAAGTTTGCATGGGTTTAGATATTTTTTACTGTTGTTGCCAGGCAGGAAGTAAAAAAATCACACTATAGGAAGATAGTTTTTTTATATGTTAGCAGATGCAGTGATAAAGAGTAGGGGAGGTTAAAGGTCACAATTGCAGAAGTTCCATCATGGTAGGATGCGGATAGTTATAGGGTTAGATTATGTGGTTGGGGGCCATTTAGGGGTGGGAGTAGCATGACTTATAGGTGAAGGTTTTGTATAGTGAGGCTTTAGTTTTGTAAGGCAGAATGCCTAGGAAATTATGTGATGTTCACATGTTTCAATAAAAGCGGCCTTTTTAACACCACCCCTGTGTCTGTGGTCTGGGCTGTAGCCCTCTCACCCAATGCTTGATTTGTAAATGTTTCCTGCTCAAATTCAGTAAGACTGCATTATCTTTGAGAGATGAACCTCTTCCTTCCAAAACAAAGTGCTGGTAAGAATAGTGGTTTCACCCATTTCGTTGGAAATTGGTGAAAAGAAATGGCATTCTAATTAGAGGTGTGTGAAATTCACATATAAAAATATCCCTAGAAATTATGAAAAATGGAAAAGCGGCATTTAACGCTATACTTTATCTCAAAATGCTTCCTCACGTCTAAAATGTGCTAACAAAATAGCACAAAAAAACACAAGCCCTGCAAACCACAGCTGCTCACGCTCTGGTCATTCATGCAGCACCATGTGGCATAAAAGCATTATTTTGGGAATTTCGTACAAAAACCGAAAAAATCTCGCCCTTTTGTTTCGGGGCATAGCAGTCTCGAACCGTGATTATACCAGGAGACTACTCGGGAAACAGGAAGTAAGACTCTCACCCCTCGAGCGGTGAGCAGTCTAGTCTTTCTAACGCATGAGTCCGGCACCCAACTCGAGCGCGTTAGTCATGCGGGATAATACCATTTTAAAGCCGCCGGCACGATAGAGCGAATACACAGCATTCTCTTTGTTTTTTATTATTTTTCACGATTTGGTCATAAAACGGACATAACCACCGATCGCAATAACCGGAAGTGGTTATTAGAATTGGCGATAGGAGTTGAGCAGTCTAGTGCTCACTCCCACAACCAATTACGACCCTGGCGCCTTTTTTCCAATTAAGTGAGTATTTAAGGAGTCTGCCCCCATGGTCCCATTGTTCAACGGAGCCGCGGGGAGGCAACGACCGGGAGAGGCAGTGATCTTGATGTAGTAAGTATGGCATAGCCGGTATGTATCCTGATGGACGCTGACATGTGAAGCAGGATTCTTTTTAACCAATAACAAACACTTTTTGTCTTCTTTCAAATTCAGTGTTTGACTACAGACACTCCTTCCCACCCCATTCAGAGGCTCATGGGGCATTTTTCCTGTGTAAAAAAAGTACGTGCTCTACCCTGTCATTACGAATGCTATTAATATTTATAGCTATATCAATGGTGCTATTTAGCTGCATTTATCACCTGAGACCGCCCATCAGAGGTCTTTCAACTTAGAGTGTGTGTTTCATGTTAAGTGTAAGTTTGTCTTTTGTATTGTCCTTTTTCCACCAGCGATATACGACACTGGTTCACTAACACGGATAGTGATAGCAGTTATACATCACACTGTTTGTCACTTTTTTTCAGGTCTCCACGGATTGAGAGGGTTGACATCTGTATTATGTTTTCTTAATGTCTTGTTTTTTCTTCCAGATCAGTTCATTAACATACCCACTGAGGTATCGTATACAGTGCATGCATAACTAGGGACATGCCCTTCATGTAGTATTATCTCTTGTATATACATAAAAAAAAATTATCTTTCGAGTGTAGAAGGGATCCTTCTGGTCCTGATGAAGAAGCCTGGGGAGGGCTTCGAAACATGTTGACGACATAGGAGACACTGCTCATAATGCCACGCTGTCTCCACCTCATTCCCCACTTTTAATAACACCAGCCCAAAGGAATATTAAAGTTTTCTCTTCCAATAGGGCCAGGTGTTTTTTAACTTGTTATCACTCCTTCACTCACTCCTGACCCTTCCACTCACTTTTTCTACACTACACATAGTTTTGTCTTAAAAATCAGTGCTCCCACGTAGCCGTAGGTTGTAGCACGCCCCGTCCCGCAGCGGGGCGGGAAGACCCCTATGATGAAGCATGACACCAAGGGCCCTTTTGGTGTGTGAGGGGTATTTTAACAAAGATGTGTGCTTCCCATCACTATAGGAAACGCACTTGATCTGGTCGATCACTATTGTATTTTCGTTCTGGGGTGGATCCCTTTTGATTCTTATATAAATGGGCTCCTGGACAGGGCTCAGAAAAAGGCGAGAAATTCTGGGCAGTTATTAGGCTTCTTTCTGCAGACTCTCTAATCCCTCTAGGAATCCCGTCACTAGAGTCATGTGGTGGGCTCATTTGCACGGGGATTGCTCAAATGCCAATTAGTCTCGATGTCAGAGATGAGACCTCACTAGTGTCATATCGGGGTGAAATATCACTGCCAACAAAGTACAAATACAGGTCCTGGCCCATGTGTAAGGGGGCGCTGAACTGCCAGTGCAAATCTTTAATGGCTTTCAATGGTGCAGTGCTACTCAATAGGTAATAAATATGGGCCATTGCCTTTAGAAATACAGCAATTTCTACTTTTCTTGGTGAAATGCATTATGAATTAATTTTAGCCAAAGAAATTGAAGGGGTGAAAAGTTAGGAAGTAGAAAGTTTGCAATAAGAAGCATGTAGTAACTTGTCTGAATGAAAACTGCTGATTCACAAAAACTGGGACAAACAGACTGCCCATATTATTGTAGACCTGCAATGGGAGAAACTTCATGTCACTGTGGGATGGATTCCTCTGGATTGTCTGGTTTAGAGTGGTGTGGGAAAGAGTTGTTAGAACCCGAGAAATCATTGGTGGCCCACAGCAGGGAAAATCAGTGACTCAGTCACAATTAGGAGACGTAGGCAAGTGGGGGCAGATTTACAAAACTTTTTCACTACGTTTGTGTCACGAACGTGATGCAAACTGGCACAAAATGTTTTTTATTTACTTTCCAGCACAAAGCTTATTTAGTGCTGGAAAGTTGCCTCAAAGTATCTCAAAATAGGGCTTTGTGCTGCTTTGTGTTCTTTGCATCAATGGAGTGTTCAATGGGTGGTACATGGGCTTTCCCATGCAACCACCCATGGCTTTTGAGGCAAAACCCTATCTACTAATTATAGTAGACAGGGTTTTGCACCGAACAATACGACCACTTTTAAGCAGGCATGAAGTGGGAAACATTTTAAAGTTTTTCTAGGAATAATATTTTGTACCAGAAGGATAGCCTTCCAGGATGAATTCTATGCTAGACATCAGGCGCACAGCCATGCTGTATGGACCAAATGTGTGAGTGATGCGCTCAGCAGCATAATTGTACACCAGTGATAGGGAGAGAGCAGGACAGTCTGTAGATATGGCTCTTTCCTGCTCTCTCCCTGCTTTTCAACACAGTGCAGCAGCTTTGACCCTTTTTAGCTCATCTTGGATGGTATTGTGCTAATTTTATGCTCAAAAACTTTGCTAGAAAAACAGACATTTGAGGTGAGCTGAGTCAGAGTGTCGCTGGGGATGTAGGGTGCTCCATATAATGGAGCTGTTTTTCCCCTAAACTTGTGAACTGCCATATACTATATATGACAATCGATATGGTCTTCTTCAACTGCTCTGCCCCACAGGGGTGTCGCTTGGTATATATACACTGAGAAATCCAAAGGCTCCAGGGATGGTATAGTTAGGCTCACATTTCACTTGTAAAAAACCATAGAAATTCAGCAGTTATAGTTACCTGAGCTAACTATAAACTTACGCCCCCCCTCAATGCACTGTTTATGACATCACATATTACATCACTCATTACATGGTCAGTGACGTCACTGATGACATCTCAAATGACATCACTGATGACATCCTCCAGTGAGTGCTAGTGTTTTTGTAAAAGTTTATGAGTATATTATGTGAGTGGCTGTGTGACTGTGTGTATCCATGTGTGAGAGGGTGTCCAAGTGGCTGTATGGGTGTGTGAGTGGGTGTGTAAGTGGCTGTATGGGTGTATAAGTGGGTGTGTGAGTAGCTGTGTGGGTGAGTGAGTGGCTGTGTGAATGGTTGTATTGGTGAGTGATTGGTTGTGTCAGTGGCTGTATCGGTCAGTTACTAGCCATGTGAGTGGCTGTATGGGTGGGTGGGTAGCTGTGTTGAGAGGCTACATGGGTGAGTGAGTGGGTGTGAAAGTGGCTGTATAGGTGAATAAGTGGGTGTGTGAGTAGCTGTATGGGTGAGTTTGTGGGTGTCTGAGTGGATGTGTAGGTGAATAACTGGGTGTGTGAGTAGATGTATGGTGTGTGGTTGTGTGAGTGGCTGTATGGGTAAGTGATGGGTTGTATGAGTAGTTGTATGGGTGAGTGAGTGGTTTTGTGAGTGGCTGTATGAGTGAGTGAGTGGGTGTGTGAGTAGTTGTATGGGTCTGTGAATAGGTATGTGAGTGATTGTGTCAATGTGTTTGTGGGTGTATGAGAGGCTGTTTGGAGTGTGAGTGGGTGTGTGAGTGATTGTGTGAATGATGTTATCAGTGATGTCATCAGTGATGTCATCAGAGATGTCACTGACCATGTCATGAGTGAAGTGCATTGTGGGGCATAAGCTATAGCTAGCTCAGGTAACTATAACTGCTGAATTTCTATAGTTTTGTATGAGTGAAATGTGAATCTAACTATAACTTCCCTGTAACCTTTGCTTTTCTTAGTGGATTTCTAAAGTTTTTTTTATTTCTATTTCCTAAATATAACGTCCTTGTAATCTTTGTTTATTTTTAGTGAATTTACAAGGTTTTTTTAATATTTTATTTCCTAACTATAATGTCCCTCTAACCTTTGTTTTTTTCAGTGAATTTCGAAGGTTTTTAGATTTTATTTCCTAAGTTTAACATGTAACTTTTCAGAGTGGGTGTGTGAGTGGCTGTATAGGTCGGTGATCGTGTGTTGAGTGGCTATATAGGTCGGTGAGTGGGTGTGTGAGTGGCTGTATGGGTCTGTGACTGGGTGTGTGAGTGGATCTTTGGGTGTGTGAGTGGGTGCGTAATAGGTGTATGGGTGTGTGAGTAGGTGTGTGAGTGGGTTTGGGAGTGGCTGTATGGGTTTGTGAGTGGATGTGTGAGTGGTTGTATGGGTCTGTGAGTGGGTGTGTGAGTTCCTGTATGGGTCTGTACAGTGAGTAGAGAAAGGGGGCAGGGCTTCCAACGATCTCTCAGCAATCCTGCTGTGTGGGACTTACTAGTGATAACAGGAAGGGTTCTTGACCCCCCAGCCCCAAGGACCCCCAGCATCCAAAGGGACTTCATCTCCAATAAGTAGTGCGCCAGGAGAGACATTTGCAGAGTTTTGGACAAAGGGGGCCAGGCCTCCAATGAGATCTCATAAATCCTGCTGTGTGGGACTTACTGGTGGCAACAGGAGGTGTTCTTGACCCCCAAGGATGCTCAGCATACATGGGGACTTCATCCCCCAACAAGTAGAACACCAGGAGGCACTTTTACAGAGTGCTGGAAAAAGGGAGCAGGACTGCCGATGAGCTCTCAGCAATCCCGCTGTGTGGGGCTTATTAGTGGTAACAGGAGGGGTTCTTAGACCCCATTGACCCTCAGCATCCAAAGGTACTTCATCCTCCCAACAAATTGTGTGCCAAGAGGTGCATTTGCAGAGTGATTAAGAAAGGGGGCAGGCCGCCGATGAGCTCTCGGCAATACCACTTTGTGGGACTTACTGGTAGTAACAGGAGGGGTTCTTGGCCCCCGAGGACCCTCAGCATCTGAGGGGATGTCATTCCCCAACTACTAGTGGATCTGGAAGCGTGTTTGCAGAGTGGTGGACACAGGGGGTGGGACCTCAATAAGCTCTCAGCAATCCTGCTGTGTGGGACTTACTGGTGGTAACAGGAGGGGTTCTTGGACCCCCATGAACCCTCAGCATCAAATGGGACTTCATCCACCAATGAGTAGTGCACCAGGAGATGCATTTGCAGAGTGGCTGAGAAAGGGGGTAGTGCCTCTGACGAGCTCCTAGCAATCTCACTGCGTGAGACTTACTAGTGGTAACAGGAGGGTTTCTTGGCCCCCAAGGACTCTCAGCATCCAAGGGTAATTCATCCCCCAACAAGTAGTATGCCAGGAGGCACGTTTGCAGAGTGGTGGACAAGGGGGCGAGGCCTCTGTCAAGTTCCCAGTAAGCCGGTCATCATATCCCTTTTGGAGGAGTATGCACTGCCAAGGGATAAACACACAGTCACCTGCTTTATTCTTTTTTTTTAACCAAAAAGAATGCCCTTTAGATATAGTGTTTTTGTAAATTAATAATAAAGGAGTTTTGTAAAGGTTGGCACGTGTAATTAAGGCAACTCAGCACTGACTGTGAGAGTTGCTGTTGAGCTCAATTCAATTGTAATTGTAAAATGATTCCTCCTATAGATAAGACACTGAGACTACATAGAGGTGAATCTCCACCAAATAAGGGTACTTCCTCTTAACTATATGAAGCAAGTGCTTCTATGTTTGGTGGAGATATCCTCATTTTCCTTAGCATCAACAACAAGTCACCAAAATCAGCTGGGGGGCTTTTTGGTAAGCTGTCTATCATCCTGGCAAAAGGTGGGAAGACCATTGCATACTACTAAGGTGGACGGGACATGGCCAAACGGTGGAGCTTCAGGTAATTTTGCATATTTCAATATTTATAGTTATTTAAACAGGGGAGGGGGGTCACCCTTCCTGGGCTGATTCGGCCCCAGGACTCCTATCCCTCAGGGCCTGGCCAAAATTTAATGGGGGACGGGGGTCCCGCGGCACCCCTCCAGGGCTGATTTTGGCCCGCAGCCCCCCTCCAATATGTAAATAAAGCCCCGGGGAGGTGGTGGTCCCCGTGGCTCTAAAGAGCCACAGGAGGGGAGGCCGCTTGTACCACCTCACTATTTTAAAGCCGGCCTTCGGGACCTGGCACACCCAGGGGCTTAAATAAAAACAAGTGGGTAGACTGTGGGTTTTTTTGCAGCGAATTTGCAGATATTAACAATTTCACTGCAAACGTTAAAAAAAAGCTTTTTAGCCCTGGTAGGATACCTGAGGGACCCAGGCACCAAGGCTAGGGGGTCAGGGCATTCCTACTCTGCCCCGAATCCCAAAATGGCTGCCAACATTTCTTGGTTGAAATGTTGGCAGCCAATCAGATCTCTGCATGAGATCTGGAGTATTATATTAGTAAATTATTTGCACATCTAGATATACAAATTTGCTTGTTCTTTAATATCCCCAAAACTACTGAACAGATTTACACCAAATAACGAAAAGGATGCTTTCTGGACCAATAGCTATCTTTCTGCCATATTTGGCTTAATTCTGTCCAGCGGTTCGGGCTGTAGTCATGTCTAAAACCTCTACTGGAATTAACATGTGAAAACACATTTTTTGACCCCCCTTTTTCTTGGCCCCCAGTTGACGGATCACCCCGAAAGTTTCTAGACACAATAAGACCAACCATCACACTTTATTTGGAAAATTTCAAGAGGATTCGTCCAAAAACGCTTTTCCTATGGAAATTAGGGGCCAGATGTACGACCCTCAGAATTTGCGAGTCGCAAATTGCATCATTTTGCAACTCGCAATTTGCGACTCGCAAAATGTAATGTACAAAAGTGTCTCAGACTCTGTTTGCGATTCCTAATGGGTCGCAAATTGCCTGCCTCATAAATATTCATGAGGCAGGTGCAATTTTCAATTCCATTGGGAATGGCTAGCACTCCCAGGGATGGTGGCCTGCTGGGGTCAACAGACTACCATGTCTGTGACTGCTTTTTAAATAAAGAATTTTTTTTTTTTTAAATGCAGCCCGTTTTCCTAAAAGGAAAATGGAATACATTTAAAAAAGAAAAATGAAACGTTTCTGTTTCAATTTTTAAGAGCAGGCAGTGGTCCGTGGGACCACTGCCTGCTCTTAAAAAATATTTTCAATGCCAGTCACAAAGGGGAAGGGGTCCCCTGGGAATCCCTTCCCGTTTGCGAGTGGCTTACCACCTACTTGAAGTAGGTGGTAAACTGCGAGTGTTTTGCTACTGCAACTGTGGTCGCAAAACAATCGAACATTGAAGTGCGACTCGCTATTAGGAAGGGACGCCCTTGGCACACCCCTTCCTAATAGCGAGTCGCAAACCCTATTTTGCAAGTCGGCAATAGGTTACCGACTCACAAAATAGGGTTTGCACATGGGACAGATCTATTTTGCGGTCTCATACGGGCCGATTTCCTGTTTGCCACCGCAAAAAATGGTCGTACATTTGGCCCTAGGTCCTAACTATAATTGACTACTGACGATCCCCAGTAGGTAATATATATATATTTGCAAAAAAGGAAGGTGTCCTTGATGAGGTGGCACTCAGAGACAGATGTTTCCCTCTTTATATTTGCAAAAAAAGAGGTGTCCTTGACGAGGTCGCACTCAGAGGCAGGTTTTTCCCTCTTTTATTCACAGCTACAGCAAAGCCAGCAACAGACATCAAATTAATTGATGAGGCCTAACGCATTTCGAACTTCACAGTTCTTGTTCACAGGCCAAAATGCACAGCAAGGCAGCAAGAATATTGCAGACACCTGGTTACCTTAAATACAGTTCCACCCTCCAGTGGGCCTCAAATTGAGTTCAACAGGTGCTTTATGGTGAAGGTAGTTCTACTCAAAGTACTTTTGCCCAGTGGGTTTGCCATTGCTGAACATCAAGTTATAACAAAAGTCAAAAACCCTCCAGTGGGGTAATCCAATACCACATTCCTGGGTTTGCTGGAAATTTTCCAGAGCCTGCCGTGCTGATAGTGACTATAGATATAAGTGACTCCGGACCCGCTGTTGAACTCACTTGCTGCCTCGCTTTGCATTTTGGCCTGTGAACAAGACGACACCTCCTTTTTTCACATATATATATATAAAAAAAATATATATATATATACACATAAATATATATATATATATTAAAACACATATATATATACACATGTATACATAGATATACATATATATATATGTGTGTGTGTAATTTATTTTCTTTTAACTTAGGACAGGGAAAATTAGATCTGAGCTCTCCAGTATTTACTATTTCCCTACTGTTGCTTATATTAAAGTGGGAATAGTACTTCTGACTCTTCCAAAACACAACACTTTCCCTACTGTTGCTTATGTTGGATTGCGAATAGTAAATAGAACACCTCCAAAGTTCAACACTCTCCCTATTGTTGCTCAAGTTGGAGTGGTAATAATAAATCTGACTCCTCCAAAGGCCAAAATGTTTGCCTACTATTGCTTACTGTGGTAATAGTAAATCTGATCCCTCCAAAGTCCAACACTTTCACTACTGTTGGTCAGCTTGGAGTAGAAGTAGGGATTTTGACCCCTTCAAATCTAATTGTTTTGTGTTATTTTTTAAAATTGTCTTAATATATAAATGTTTTAATTTTAAATGTTAGTTTAATGTAAATTCTGTTTTATTAATCATTTTGCTAGTTTGGCTATTCATATTTTTTTATGTTGTATACATTTTTACATTTTTAATATCTAGTGTTTGCAATTATAACTATTTTAAAATATTATTATTTTTTGCTACTATTTTAAAGTATATGTTTTTATTTTGTTACACAATATTTATGTATTTTGTATATTAAAATTATGTGTTGTAATGTAATAGTTTTTTAAACTAATATATGGTTTAAAGTTAATATAGCATATAATAGTTACATTTCAATGTACTTACCACATTTTGACAATCTTGAGGTCTAAATTTTTGTTGTCAATATTTTTTATTTTACATATTTAGGGCCTGATTACGAGTACGGCAGTCCATAGGACCGCCGTACCCGTGGTGGCGGTCCAACGGCCCCCACACTGCTGGACCGCACGCAGTATTATGACTGCGGCAGTCGGACCGCCACGAGACAACCGGCACTGCCGGGATCAAGGATTCCGCTGGGCCCATGGTCTTTAACTGGCAGGAATATGCTGGCGATGCCGCAGCCGGCACCGCCAAGCTTATTCCGAGTTGCCATTTTAACGCCCTAACCCGCCATGAAAAGGATGGCGGAATAGCAACAGGGCCCCTTGCCGGATTTTGGCCTGGGGGTGCACATGTAGTGCCCCCTGTATTTGTACCCCCTTCCTGCACAGTGCCACACCGTGCAGGAAGGTGCAGTCGGCGTTCTGACTGCGAGGGTCTGCATGATAGGCTCTTCTATGAGCCTAGCAGACCACAATCCTCAGCCCGCAAGACCAGGATTTAACTCCTAATCTGACGTGCAGTCACACCACAGCTTTGGCGGTCCTACAGTGAACGGTGCATTGCACTATCCACTGTAGGACAGCCAAAGTTGTAATCAGGCCCAAAGTATGTGAAGTCAATGTTTGTAGAAGACACAACAGTGGATGAGGCAATTTCTCGGACATCTCAATTGTAGGAAATTACCATCTTTTACATGAGTTCCCTGAATATGAAGATCAACTCTACATTCTTGACTGGTATAAAAAATACACTCGTACCATGACAAAAATATCTGATCTAAAAAAGAAGAAAAAAAGAAAAACACTTATTTTTCTTTTAATATTTGCTTTGTCAAGAAATATAAATAAACTTAAATGAACCAGTGCACAACGCACAGAGTGATAGTCAAGGAGAACAAAGCCATTTTAGCCTAGTAACTGATGGGTGATAAATAAAGAAAAGAATTTTAATATCAGCATCAACCATGGATTTTTCAATGATCAACAGTCTCAAGTCTGCAATGGATGCTTACATTTCCTAAAAGAACAACATGCCTCTCATGCTGAACCTTTCATGCTTGGCTGTCAATGAAGATTCAAATGACTGCACTGTTTTTATTAGTGACTTACATGAAAAAGCAACACATAGATACCTCCCTGGGTTGGAGCAGGCGACTTGCATTTATTAACAAATTACGAAAATGCAACAGATGGGAGTGGCTTAGGTAAACTTGATATTTTTAACATTTGGGAGATGATTCTGGGTGCACGCTTCAACGTGACTCTGAGAGTGTTACTTGATTGGTCTTTTGGTAACTGCACACAAGAATGTTGGTTTTTCTGAGACCTTCAGCATTACATTGACTCTATATCTCAATTTCTTTTCCTTTTCTTGTTCAACAGGTCTATCTCTTTTTGGAAGAACATTACTTTTTCATGTCCCCATCAACAACATCAGAGAGAAGGACACATTAAATACTTCTATGGAAAATAAAGCCTCAAAGGCCATGCCCCTATGGACTAGAAAGAGAGGATTTATGTAGAATAATGCTGACTAGTGTCTTGAGTGGCAAATCCTAAGTGATTCATGATGTGGACATGATGGGCATATCTATACTTGACTTGTTATTGTTACAGTGATCAGTCATTCTAGGTAAATGAAGCTAAATGTCTCGTTGTGTGGAAGATTGGCCTTCTATTTATTTTTTGCAGTTTTATATAAAGCATACTCGACCTGAAGTTATTGGAGCACTTACATTACACAAAGTCACATTCATTAATTTTTTTGGGCATGGGGAGACTTAATTTGCCAAGAATCATAGAATATTGAACTGAGACTTGAACATGGCTTGCAAGTTCCAAGGTGAACAGCTCTGGCTGTAATGCCACATCTTCTCCCTTAGTTAGTTACCAGTTTATGCTCCTTCCTCTGAGTCCTCGCGAACCATGTTTATCTTGAGTTTCAAATATTATTTTCCCTCCCTTTTCTCATTCAATAAGTATTTATTAAGGACAATGACAGCATGCAGTTGCTCTATTTTTAGCCAGTATCAATTTTAATTACTATACATATTTTAAACTATGTGTCTTCCCTATTTTAAATACCATTCTAGGTACTTGTCTGTTAAAGACTGTTAGAATAAGTTAACTCAGCTGTCATCTTTTTTCCATGAATGATGAATGCCGTCCCCCTCGCTGAACTTTTCCTTAATTCACCCCACTCACTGATTTGTTAACCCTCTGTAGTGAAGTATTAGGTAATGAAGGTCAGCAGACGGAAATACTTCAACTCGTATATTTATTAGCCACAGCTTCAGCAGTGCCAAAGTAACTGACTCACATGGAATCACACAACCCAGAATCCACGATGGACATTCTACATTCCAGTGATGTAATGCTGGAATGTGATTAACATGAGATCACCACAATATCTCCCTTCTATACAATAATGCAATACAAAGAATTAACAATACATAAACACAGTATTAGATTATATACAACCAGTTTGAGTTTAGATTAAGGGGAGAGTTTCATTCACGAAATCTCAAAGGTTTAACAATGTTCCGTCTATCATTCCTTCGTTCAGACAGAAGATGAACCGATGGTTTAGGCTCATAAACATCAGTGTCAGAAGAAGAAGGAGAAGGAACAACACGAGCACGCAAAGACGAATTAGATGGAGAAGTAAGATCATGGGAAGGAACATCATGAGAATGCACCTTCACAACTCTTCCCTTATTCCACCACTCGTTCCTGCTGGTCCTCACTGCATTCCTGGTCACAACTTCAATTCTGACAGGAGGTTTAAACTTAGACATCCCCTTAAGTACATGGTTGGGATCTTTCACCCGAACCCAATCTCCTACAAGCTAATCTCTCTCAAAAGACTTCACTCTGTGCAAAGTGTCATAGTGATTTTTCATTTTAACCTGAAATTTTTCCACATTTGGTCTCACAACTTTGTCCACATTTAACATATGTACATTTTTGTTCTGACACTCTCGTAACCAAGCAGGGCACAACCTAGACGCAGGAGGACGCCCTCTTAGAATTTCAAATGGCGAAAGGCCAGAAACAGCATTAGGACATGACCTATGAGACCACAGCATTTCCTCAACAGCTTTGGGCACATCAATCTTGTTTTGAATTGCCCACTGTATACACTCTGACAGTGTGCGGTTCATTTTTTCTACTAGACCGTTTGCTTGAGGATGATATAAAGCGATACATTTATGTGTTATGGCATTAGAGTCAAGAAAAGTTTTCATTTCTTTCGAAATAAATTGCACACCGTTGTCTGATACAATTTCTTTTGAAAAACCTTCCCTCAAAAATAATTTTTTAAAAAACTTTATGACACTAGTTGTGTTTGCCTCTTCAACGAATCTCACCTCCCACCATTTACTATAGTAGTCGACGACCACAATAGCGAATCTCAACTTCCGAGGAAGAACACCAAAAGGACCAATAAAATCTATGGCAAGTTTGGACCACACAGAATCCGGTAATTTCACAGGTTGAAGGGAACAGCCTCCGTTTTGAGACTCTTATCACTAGTAGCACAAATAACACATGCACGAACACTAGCAATAATGGCAGAATCCATTCCAGGCCACCAATAACTGTCTCTGATTTTTCTTTTGGTTATGGTTTGGCCTAGGTGTCCTTCATGACCATACACAATGATCCTATCTCTCAACGAAACTGGTGGAATACATTTCTCTCCCCGTACTAACATACCATTTTCTGTCTTGTGGATTGTTACCTGCCTTGTTATGTTGGCCTAGGCCTGGCTGCCATGCTGCTTTTCTTTGCGCACGTTACACTGAGCCGGGCTTCCCTCGCCCTTTGCTCGTGCCAAGTTCTTTTGCACTGTCTGCATTTTCTGTTGTTCACCTTTTTGGGCTCAGTCTGCACAAACATGTACAAGGTCGCATAACAATGTATTTTGGTTATTCCTGATATGGCCAGTCTTGCGCACCCAGACATAACATTAGGTGCAATTGCCAGGAAGAATTTGATGTGCATTTATTACTGTGGTTTACTAGCGCTTAACACACTTGGAGAAATCCCTTTCAGTGAGAAGAGCTATGATGTCCTGCTGATGTAATTCTGCATCTAGAGACTGAGGTATGGGGGTTCGCTAGTCAAAGCCCAGAGGTCTTCTATTATTATAATAAACTTTCTTACTACAAGGGGAGGGTGGTAATGTTATTTAAACGTTTATCCACTGAGCTCTGAGATGCTTTCCCCGTTTGTATTCTATGGAATTGTAGCCATGCTGCTTATATTAGTCATATGCATTATGCTATTAGTGCTGACACGTGTATTGTACATTAGAGCACGTAAGTTGGAATAAACATTTTAACCTATCCAGTGTCTCTTCCTACGCACCTTGTGGACAAGTACGAGTGAGTGACGAAAGAGTGTTCTTGCTTCTGTGAGTCCTGAGATAAAGATACCGTGTTCTGGGTTGTCCAAACATTAGTACTTGGGTGCTAATGGGATGCTAAGCTAGTTGGGTTGGGGTTTCTGGGTGCTACGGTATATGGTGGCAAACCACTGTATTCCGGGGTCCCATTTTCCTGTGCATAGCTCTGTGTATGTGCAGAAACCTTATGACATGGCGCGACCACCGTGGGGCAGCTTATCTGCGAGACGCTTGAGTAGTACTTGTGCTTGTCCACAAACCCCTCGCGTACGCTTCCGGAGGCGTATGTGACGGTGATACCTCCTATATTAAATGTTTTATAGGTTCTTTCAAGCTTGAAGTTATTAAAAAAGGTTACATAAAAAAGCCCATTTTGTGCTCCCTGTTAGGTTGTCGAATATAACTGTTTAGTCATGGCTGGTGTGGCGATTGCTGCACATAGTCGAGGAGCACTCCGAGATCACTTACGGGTGTATGGAGTGCCTGATACAGGGATCGATTTGGTCTTTGTGGTTCAAGCCGATCCGGCTTACCACTTTGAGGTGTTTTACACTTGGATCACTTTTGAAGCGGTGGAGGCAGATGATAATCTGTTTCATGAATATAAACCCACCGCTATTCCTGCTGCCTATCGACCCTATACCACTCTTGAAGTACCTCTCACGGCTTGGCAGCACCGTGTTTGGTTCAATGGCGCCCTACCACAACCAACTACCGCAGTTCGTTTAGGCCCCTTGTCAATTCAGGGGGCCACTTGGCCTGTATTGGCCGGGTATACCCCGCATCCAAATTATCTGGCATTACCGCTTGCGGAACTGCGCACTATGCATACCGAACTGGTGCGAGTGCATCGAGCCTTAGTGACATACGTTACAGGTAGCCTCCATGGAGCTGCTCCTGTAGTCGCAGGCCAACCAGCTATTGCTGCTGGAGTGACTATAAGTCCTGTCATGGTAAATTCTGTGATGGGCAAACGTCCACAAAATAAGGACGACTATCCTTACTGGCTTGCAGAAAAGTTCGATCAGATAGAAGCAGTGTTTCCACATACATCCCCAGTAGATAAACACCGCATCCTCACGATAAGTTTGCCAAAAGACATAATCCCCGATTTGACATCATGTGAAAACTGGGGTAAGGTATTCGCAGCAGTTTATTCAAAATGTTTTGGAACTCCTTCCATGACGGTTCTACCCTCTGTAATTAAAAAGTACAGGATGAACATGGCCCTGAAGCGGCTGTGGAATTAGGGATGAGACTAGTGGGAGTGTTTGATGTAGTAGCTGAGCTGATCCTTGGAAATGTCAAGGGCGATGCTATGAACTTTCAAGTAGCGAATGCTTTGGCTTTGATCCCAGAGTTGGACAGGCCTCGCGAATTACCGAAAATAATAGCCCGGGCTTATAAAACAATTGGAAGAAATAGCCTAGGCAACAAGCCTTTTGTAAAAATGCAAACTCAATCGCAAACACAAGTTATACAAACAAAAAGTGCATCTGAGAAAGATGATAAACCGGTCTTCACTAAAAAGAGTTGGAGACAGAAAAAACAGGGTAAGCAACAAAAGAAGCCGGGGTCGAGAGGCGCTTCCCCAGTTTCGGTTTCTTCTGAACGTACTTATGATTTACGTGATAGGTCAAGGATTAAATCACCAGAAAGGTTTCAGAGCTCTGATACGCGTTCTCCTCGTTCTTCACAGGCCCAGACGTCGTCACAGGCTGGTGGAGGAGGACGGCAAGATAGAGGAAGGGGCCGAGAGGCTCCCCAGGAGCGAGACCAACCTCGACAACAAGTCAGAGGGAAAGCAGAAGATTTTCATCTTCCTCGACCGCAATTTCAGAAGAAAAAGGTTGCCGCTGTCACAGCGAAATATGCCTCAGACCGTGAGAACGAGACTCCAGAATTGGACGTGGGCAGTGACCCTCCTAGACAGCGCCGCGGAAGTTACCATAGTGCGGGAGGCGCTACGTCCTCATATGGAGGCGACAGCAACTAAAACATTCGTTACTGTAGAGACAGCTGACACGAGAGTGGCACCCCCTGACAGACTATATAATATAGTCATACAAATTGAAGGTGATATACCGCGTGAAATAAAAGGGATTTTTTGGGAAAATCTAACCTCTTCATATGACATTTTGTTAGCAGAGGTGGATTGGCCACCCCCATTCGTTTTAGCTGCACATAAAGGAGAGGAGGTAATCCTTCCAAGCTTTTCACGGCATGTCCCAAAAGACAAAGCTGAAGCACTTGCAGCTGAGTGGGCAGTGTACCTGGCACCAGCGTTATACCGCAACCATGTGGGATGGGATGAAGAATCACCTCCTCATGCAATACCTTTGCGGTCACTACCGCAGCCACAACCCCAATATCCCATCAAACGGCAGGCAAAAGGCCCCGTCTCCGAAATTCTGACACAGTTGGAATATCAGGGAGTAATTGAACCATGCGTATCACCTATGAACAATCCCCTTTTCGTGGTTTCTAAACCCGATGGATCGTACCGCTTAGTTTTGGATTACCGGCATTTAAATACTCATTGTCGGAACTTTGCGGTGCAAAACACACACAGTTCTGCGCTTGTAGACAGTCTTGTTCGTAAAAAATACAAAACGACACTTGACCTTTCAAACGGTTTCTACACGCACAACCTAGCCCCGGAGAGTGGTCAATGGACCGCATTCACATCCGGTGGTAAATTATTCCAGTTCCGGCGATTACCCATGGGCTATAAAAATAGTCCGGGTATATTCGCCGCCCGTGTTGTTTCTTTGTTAAATGACATTGATCAAGACGCATGTTCGTACGTTGATGACATCTATCTGACAGACGACGAGTTATATCAGCATCTGTCCCGTGTGGACCGCATTATTCTTGAATTTGCGGAGCAGGGTTACAAATTTAACTTTGCTAAGTCACACATTGCTGAATTTACCGTTCTGTTCTTGGGCTATGAGCTCAATAACGAAGGTAAGGGCTTAGCCCCCATTTCTTGGAAAAATGTGCACATTTGTGCCCCCAAATACTCTGAAGAAGCTTCAGTCTTTGCTGGGTTTCCTGAACTTCGGGCGTACTTACATTCCCGAATATGCCCAGCGTATCAAGCCTTTGTATGCTTTGATACAACCTACTTATTCAAGGTCTTGCTGGCTGCCTGAGCATACCTCAATTTTGCAGTCTTTGCAGACAGACCTATTAGAGTCTAAATATCTTTTGACTCGTGATAACCACACAAACCTGGTGATTAGAATAATTCCGGGGGCGGTGGGATTCACCTATTTAACCTTTAATGAAGGTGATACAGTACCCATCGCATACAAGTCACATCTGTACACTTCCGCTGAATTGCGCTTTACATCTGTCGAAAAAGTTCTAACTGCAGTGCAAATGGCGATTCTAAAAGAACGCGCACTGGCACAGGGAAAGCGGATTCTAGTGGTAACACCCTGTCCTGCCCTAGAGGCAGTAACAAAGGCAAGTGTACCGAACTCAAAAGCAATGCATCCCCGATGGATACAATGGGCTACATCCTTGACGTCTTCGGACGTCACTTTTGTTTTTGATTCTTCTCTTCAGACTCAGGAGTTTTTGCAGTATGAATTCGTTCATCCTCCTCCTTTGTTTTTACTACCGCTTGAGGATTACAAATGTGTGATCTACACCGATGGTTCGGCGCAACCGGCCACTGGGTCCAAGCACGCTTATTCAGCTGCATGTGCTATTGTTGCGGGTTCCTTTGTGAATGGAACGTTCAAATCCTCTGTAGTGCACACTCGCACACTTGGAGATAGTACCGCACAATTGGCCGAGCTGCATGCATTGCTACTTGCGCTTGAGTTCGCTTCTCAGGATGAGACCACTCTTATTGTATGTGATTCCTTCTACTGTGTACAATCTTACAATGACAATCTGTTTTTCTGGTCGAAAAACGACTACAAGGACGCAAAAGGGAGCACAATTAAGCATAAAATGCT
The DNA here is from genome assembly GCA_963921515.1 of Calotriton arnoldi. NCBI lineage: Eukaryota > Metazoa > Chordata > Amphibia > Caudata > Salamandridae > Calotriton > Calotriton arnoldi. The sequence goes on from CAWUFW010001225.1 coordinate 2,011,299, forward strand.
TTGGGTTCGAGTGGCAGAATTGCAACAACGTCTGCCCCTCACACAGGTGGTTCACACCTTAGGCCATCAGCGGGTGGGCGCACACGCTATTGGTAACGATCTGGCAGATGAGGCTGCCCGTTCAGCAGTGGTCACGTGTTCAGTAGCAGCGGTTACCAGGTCCATGTCTAAAATAGACCCTGTTATATTAGCAGCTATTGCTGCAACCAAGGAAGGTAATAATTACCCTACAGGTTTCCCTTCCAAGTATTCTTACACATTAAGTCCCGATCAGGTTCCTTATGTAACTATACCTGACGTTGGAGATCGGCTGATCCCCAACGCGGACCGCAGGAGTGCCTTGATATCAGCTGCACACGAAGGCATGGCTTCTGCTCATGCAGGTGTGTCAGCTACGGTTTCCATCTTGCAGCAGCGTTATTGGTGGCGTGGGTTATATAAAGACACCCGTGCTTTTGTGCTTTCTTGCGACGTTTGTCAACAGATTAAGCCTTCCACGGTAACACGTCCACCACAAACACCGCTCTGCATTGCTAACAGACCCTTTGGGTGTGTTTACTTGGATCACTGCGGTCCATTCTCATCAGACACTGCCTATAAATACATCTTAGTGGCAGTGGACTCGTGCACACGGTTTCTCTGGGTCTGGCCACAACGGAGTGCTGACGCCCGAAATGTAATCAGGGATTTGCGTGTCTTTGTGGGAATTTTCGCATGCGGCACCTTCCATTCGGACCAAGGTCCAGCGTTTGCCTCTAGGGCTTACAAGGATGCAATGGCTTCGCTTGGGGTGCGGGTGAAATTTTCGTCTCCGTATAGGCCTGAGGGCAACTCTATCGTTGAACGAATGAACCGTGACTTAAAGCAATCCTTAACAGCTAGGGTTATAGGTACTGGCAGGAACTGGCTGGCCCATTTGTATACCGTTCAGCGTGCACTTAATAATCTCCCTAGAAGACCTCTGGGTGGGCGGACCCCATACGAAATGCTCTTTGGCATAAGAATGTTTGTGCCTGACCTTGAGGGTCCAGACATCGCGGCGCAATCCGCCAAGTTTGATGTAGATAACCATTCTGCTATGTTACAGGACTTACAAGAAGCCCGAGACAAACTTGCAACTACACATTTGCCTTCAGCCACAGATCCTGCGTTGCAGATTCCGTTAGCCGGCTGGCTTCCAAAGGTTGGAGAACTGGTTCGAGAGAAGGTTGAAAACAAAAAAGAATTTGGCCCCTCTTTTCGTGCACCGGTTCCAGTTCTGGGCTTGAAGGGAACACGTACAGTCATTTTACCACCGCTTCCTGGTCGCAAAGAGAACAGATACATCTCAGTTGAAAATGTCAAGCTACAGCGCCTGGCCGATCCTGAATAGTGTCACACCAGCGGTCTCTTGTCCTGCCATTTATCGGACATATGTTCATAGTCCATCTGCGCGAACGATCGCTGATGCTGTAATTGAGATGGTTGATTTGCCTGAATCCTCTACTTTGCCTGAAACTATAATTGATCCCCAACTCTCCACCAACATCGACGAGGACGAGTATACTTATCATGCATCTGAATCGGTGGCGCATCAACCAATAATGCCATTAAGCCAGACTCGTTATTCCTTTGATTCGGATTCCACCTCTTCAAAAGTCCCATCCAAGTTCAGTATTTTTGTATCCTGGTTTAGAGACAATTTTTTGATTCCACCCTGGACATACCTCTGGTTGGTACTTTTCTTGATTTTTTTGTTCATGTCCATTGGCTTTGTCACAGTGTTTTTTCTACTAATCAATGGTCACTATTTACCTGAACGCTCTGCTGTAGACTATGTTTCTGGAACTTTGGCTCCTCATTCCTCGTCTCACGTCATGAAGCGTGACCACACATTTGTGAACATTTCAGCTTTTCCAGTTGCTGATGGCATCGTATGGGATGCAGTGAACTATCAAATCCATGGTCCGACGGAAATTATTAATGTACCTAATGTCCTTCGTGTTTCAATGGGTGATGTAGTACAAAATAATATTCATTCTGATGGTTGGGATGTGCATGCCGTTGAAGCATTGTTTGCCGATTTAAAATATTATGCATCTTTTAATGCTGAGGATTTATATATGAATTCTGCGAATTATGCTGATTTGTATTGTTACCAACATTGGGGTAATCATTTTCTCCATAAGCCAAGTGCTCTGCGTAGTTCTGTTAACTACACCCAATGGGAACATTGTCCAAACCCCTTGCCAGGTAGCTCACAGGCTCTTCGAAATAAGTTTACCTATTTTACTGATTTTAATCGGTCGAACCCTGCATCCTATTATTTTAGACTTAATACAACATCAACTCAGAAAATTATGTTAACACACACAAAATTGCTATATTCGGGTTCCTTTTTGAGTGCCCTAGCTGTGGGTGGTTATGAGTACTGGGAGAGTACAGTGGATTTGAAATCTATTTGGGGCTCCAAGCCATGGCAGGTACAAGGAACTGAGGCGTTGCATCGTGCTTGTCTCATCCCTACTCAAATTATGTTCCTAAATGCTTCCATCTATCAAACTACATGTTGGGGCTTAGCTACCACTAAACAATTAAACTCGCCCTCAATTCCATCCCTTTCGAGTTTTCCCAATGATAGCTCACGTTTTAACCTGTCCCTGACGACCCTACAGGCTCTGTTACAAAATAATTCATTTAATGTTTCCGGACTGGATCAGTCACCCTGGTTGGTATGGCCTATATCATCTAATGCATGTCAAATGCGTTTTCACGACTCAGGTACTAGATACACACAGGATAGGCCTGATCCGAGATTTATTACTTCTCGTACTGTCACTACATATTCTGTTGGTAAATTATGCAAACAATGGCTGCAACATTCGTCCCTTGATTCTGTTAAACAACATTTGTCCCTCCTTTCAGGCAATATTGATCTGTCCGACTTTGTTTTGGGACCTCGTGGTCCCCGACCTAAGAGATTCATTTATGAAACGTATAATGAACTCTGGAAGCTATCACAAATGGAAGCTGCTTCCCGTCTTCGGGAAATAGATCAAGCAAATTTGGAAAAGGTGCTTGCTGTTGTAGACAATAGTATTAATACCCTGTCTTCTCGCATTTATACTTTAGAGAATATTGTGTCCTCTGTTGTCGATATTGTACAAGATGATGTTTCTGTGTTATATCATGGTCAGAATCAATTGCGCTCAGTTATGCAGTTTGCATGGACTTTACAAACGCTCAAGTTGGGTAAAGTGCCTTGGCATTTTTTGAACACCTCTGCCTTATTTCTACCTTTTAACTTAACTGACAAACAGCAATTTATGTCCATGAAAGATGCAACTTACACTCTATTACATATCGAAAAGGTGGATCCTTTGCCGTTCTCTGTTGCAGAACTCGATTCTGCTGTATGGCTAGTCCATGGGGTTATAGCTTTACCATTTTCCTTGTTTGAATTTGACTCGTGCATGAAACATTTTCCTGTGGGTCGTTACCGGCCCTTGGGCAGTGCTTTCCTGCATGAACTCTGGTCCTTGCCTTTCATGTATAAATGCCTTCGGGACGGCAAGGAAGTCTTTCTCACGGGGAGTACTGCGACTCGACTATGGGTCATTCGCTTATTTGTAAACACATTAAATTGCATGGCTCATGTAGCGTTTCCTCTCCTAATCTTGCTTGTGTGCTGAAAGGTATTCCTGCTCCTGTTATTTCACCTACTTTCACTCTCCTTTCCAATGGTAGTTATTTACTTTTAAATAACGAAAACTGTTGTGGCCTGCAGGCCGGCATTCCTTACATTGTAACAGTTTCGCACAGGGTTGTCTGCTGCAAAAATGTGCTTTTTCCTCCCCCTCATGACAAGGTTGATATCTCTATTTGGCCTTCCATCCCTACCATGGAAGCAGATTTCAATAGACTGAGCAGAATAAAGGCTCTATTATTAAACGAGGAAGTTATGCTCACGTCCGCCCGGGAGACATTCATTCTCCAGGTGGCGAGTACCCACAGTGAAATACAGGCCCTTTTAAACACTAATCTCCCCCAACATTTTGGGGAGTTAATACATCGTATTTTTAACGCATCTAACACTGAAGGCCTAGTACACTTTTTAAGGTCGTGGGGTCGGGCTTGGTGTCCTCCTTCCAAACTATTTTTGGTGTCATCCCTGCATTTATACATTCTATTTTTTCCAGCGTCTTTGGCGGTTTCCCATTGATCCTCGCTTTAGCGGCTGGTGTCTTGCTCTTGATTTGCTTTCTGCGCAATGGCTGCTCCCCGATGGGACCTGCTCGATCCAGAACGCCTCCAGCTGCTCCGTGAGCGCCTTTTGGCTGGTTTTGGTGTACTGCCATTGGCGACACTGAGTGTGTCATATACTCTTTCATTCCGCTTTGCGTATTTCACTTGCGTGCAACCTGTGATGACTTGTATCCGATGTCCTTTCACCTGGACTTTGGATTATTGCCTCTCCAATTCGTCATTGTCTGTTCCGGATTTTGTTCAGTTGATGGGTCCCTTAGAGGCCCATGAGCAGGACTGTTCCGTTGCTGGCTGTATGGCGCGTGCGGCTGCACTGGGTATTTTGGCGCAATGGGATATCTGGGCGGCTGCCCAGGATCTCCTACAACGAAGCTGTTTCAATTATCACGCAAGCTGTCCCGCATTGCTTCTGGATGCTCCCTTTGTTGAGGAGCATTCCTGCTCTTTGATCTCATGGATTGGATGGCATCTATGTTTTTTGACAATTCCAATGATGAACTCTTGGAGGGTATGGCTTTTCTCTGCACTTACACTTTCATGGATTGACCTGCCCTTCGCCGTTTGGGCGCTCCCTGTGCTCCAACGGCTGTGTTTTTCCTCTGATGGGCCTCTGTCCTGGCCGCAGGACTGACCAGGGGAGGGTGTCTTGTGGATTGTTACCTGCCTTGTTATGTTGGCCTAGGCCTGGCTGCCATGCTGCTTTTCTTTGCGCACGTTACACTGAGCCGGGCTTCCCTCGCCCTTTGCTCGTGCCAAGTTCTTTTGCACTGTCTGCATTTTCTGTTGTTCACCTTTTTGGGCTCAGTCTGCACAAACATGTACAAGGTCGCATAACAATGTATTTTGGTTATTCCTGATATGGCCAGTCTTGCGCACCCAGACATAACATTAGGTGCAATTGCCAGGAAGAATTTGATGTGCATTTATTACTGTGGTTTACTAGCGCTTAACACACTTGGAGAAATCCCTTTCAGTGAGAAGAGCTATGATGTCCTGCTGATGTAATTCTGCATCTAGAGACTGAGGTATGGGGGTTCGCTAGTCAAAGCCCAGAGGTCTTCTATTATTATAATAAACTTTCTTACTACAAGGGGAGGGTGGTAATGTTATTTAAACGTTTATCCACTGAGCTCTGAGATGCTTTCCCCGTTTGTATTCTATGGAATTGTAGCCATGCTGCTTATATTAGTCATATGCATTATGCTATTAGTGCTGACACGTGTATTGTACATTAGAGCACGTAAGTTGGAATAAACATTTTAACCTATCCAGTGTCTCTTCCTACGCACCTTGTGGACAAGTACGAGTGAGTGACGAAAGAGTGTTCTTGCTTCTGTGAGTCCTGAGATAAAGATACCGTGTTCTGGGTTGTCCAAACATTAGTACTTGGGTGCTAATGGGATGCTAAGCTAGTTGGGTTGGGGTTTCTGGGTGCTACGGTATATGGTGGCAAACCACTGTATTCCGGGGTCCCATTTTCCTGTGCATAGCTCTGTGTATGTGCAGAAACCTTATGACATTTCTTCTATTGACAATTCATCGGAAACTTTAAAATAAGGTTGTAAATCCTGGGGTAAAACTTTTTCTTTTGGCCACCCATTCATTACATACTCTCTTACACTTTTCAACACGACATCCCTTGAAGATTCCAAAGTCCACTCTTGTTCTGTGAAAGTAGTGTCGTGGCAAACATCAATACTAGCGATCAAACATTCTTCGTCATTTTCATCATTATTTTCTGGATACTCAGTAAAGCTTAATGGAGAACGAGATAAGTAATCCGCCCTTACATTCTTACCACCCGGGATGTATTTCACATCAAAATTATACTGTAGAAGCTTTGAACTTAGCCTTGCTATTCTAGGTGTGTGGTCTTTAATGGTACAACCACTCTTCCTCCCATTTGTGATCTAATAAGCTGTCATCTGTTTTTACTTTCAACAGATCTCACACTTGGAGGGACGGTTGTGGTGTAAGCTTTGCTAAACATTTACCGGATAAGAGTAAAACAAGTGCAAAGTCACCCACACTATCCCTTTCTCAGGTCAAAATGCGAGACATCTGGGTGCTGAATATAATGTTTAATGGTGTGCTAATTAGTGTGTACGTATTATTAATAATGTATGCCCCATAGAGAATCTAGTTGCTGAAGAAATCTCCTCTTGATTACTGACTTGTCCTCATCCCAGTCCTGACTTTGTGAGGCGTTTCCACCTCTGACAGAGATTGTACACACTAGGGGTTCATAGATCCCTCCAGCCTGAAGCTGTCTTCTATCTCCCCCCATCCTCCTGTTTTCTTCTCTGTCCTTCGGATCAGAGGTGAGTCATGCTATGTGGCATATTTACAACGAAATGTCGGAGCACCAAATTTGGCAGCGCCGTGCTCTGACATTTCCAGCGCTGCTGCTAAAAATAGCTGTCTAGTGCCAACGCAGGCACCCTTTCACCATAGTGCAAGGGAGCCTGCTTTGAAGGGAAAGGATGTTTATGTGAGGTGTCCCTTCCTGCACATAAACAAACCATAATGGTGATTTGTTACTTCTATGTATGCTGCAGAATGCAGCACAAATAGAAGTAGCAAATTGTCATTATTTAATAAGTGTTTATGTGCAGGAAGGGACACCTACTTAAAACTAAACATTAATTCATGTCATTTTGCTCTTTCTATGTGTGCTGAAGACTGCAGTACATATGGAAATAAAAACGAGGAGAAATAAAAGTATTTCTCCTCGTTTCACCATTCTAAGGCCTGCTTTTGCATGGCATTAGATTTTGGTGCTGCCTCAGATATACACATCTGGGGCAGTGTCAAAAAACAATGGGTGTTGCGGTGGAACGCCCACAGCAACACCCATTGCATGCCCCCTTCACGCTAAGTGGTGCTTGTAAAGGGGCAGTATTTACAACCAGAAAAATTGGCTTAACGCCACTTTGTAAAATGGAGAAGAGTATAGCGCCACCAGAATGTTGCTAAAAGTGATGTTTTGGTGGCGCTATCCTCTTGTAAATATTCCCCAATGTTTTACAGTTTCATTTATTCTATTATTGCTTACATTTGTCCTGGTTCATCCGGACAGTGTATTTTGGCATTCCGTCATCACTGGGTGTGACGAACTGTGTGCACTGCGGGTGGTGCGCTCCCCGTCTATGTGCTGAGCCTGAGATAAGAAGCTTGTGGTCTCATGACTGCATGCATCCCGCAGGCTGCTGACGAGTCACAGTGACGGTATCTGAAACTGTTCATATTCCTGCTGTCTTACAATGAAGCGCTCATGTAAGGAGAGCCAAGTGGAGGCGCCTCCGGAGGAAGAGATGGAGTAAGTGCTTTAAATTTCTCGACCAGAGCTTCAAGCTCTTATTAAGGAAGCCAGATGGGGTTGTGGATGACATGGACTCTGAGCCCAAGGGCAAGTTTATTCATGGCGCTCAGCTAATGGATCTCATGTCCCATATGAGAGAAGTACTGGGACTTGGTGATAAACCCCAACAGGAGGAGGGGTTTTATTCACAATATAATGGTGCTGACAGTAATGATTTGCCCTTTCATGACATGATTTAGGCTATTCTGTCTAAGTGGAAGGATCAGGACAAGCAGTCTATTCCACATTTCTTAGTCAAATGCCATGTGTTGCAGGACTTTGATGAAGTGTTCCCTCAGACTCCTAAAGTGAACACTGTGTTGACAACCATGGCATCATCTTCCAATTTGGCTTCTGAGGATTCCACATTGTCGGATGTGGTTGACAAAAAGGTTGAGGCTTCCCTTAAATGGTGCCATGCAGCTGCGAATTGCTCCATAGAGGCCTGTACGTATCCAGCATATGCATCTCACGCCCTGCTTAACGATTTCCAGGCTTTATATATTCTGATGCAGTCTGACGAGGACTGCACGTCAGTCCTGGCAAATATGGAGTTGCTATTCCAGTTCTTGTCAGATAGTACTTTTGCTAGCCTGTGGGCGGCATCCTCCTTAGCTGGAGCTTCAATCACTGGCCGGCGATTATTGTGGTTAAGGTCTTAGAAGCTGAAACCAGCATGCCCTGGTTATGAAGCTTCCTTTTACTGGTCAGAAGTTTTTTGGTCCAGAACTGGATGAACTTGTGCAAAAGGCTGCGAAGGAGAAGAAGATCTTGAAGCCTTTCCAATTGTCTGTGGGCAGGCATTCTTTTCTTCAAACAAGGCTCCTGACAAATGTCCCTTTTGTGGGCTGGGCCCGAGGTCGGGGGCTGCTTTTGCCGCAACATCTAGAAATAACTTCCAGCCTGGAAGTGACCAACCCCCCAAATAACTATCACAGGGTAGGGGCGCGTCTACGTCATTTCTATCCTCATTGGCGTGCTATGATTTCAGATGATAGGGTCCTGCAAGTTTTGAGTCAGGGATCTCATATTCCTTTCCGAGTTTCTCCTCCCTGCGGTTGGTTCCTTGTGACCCCATTCTCAAGGGGTGAATCAAAAAGACTGGCCATGATGCAGGGGGTTCAGTCTCTGCTGGAGAAAGGGGCTTTTTTTTATGGTGCCTCCCTTGCAACGGAGAAGGTTTTTTTTGTCCCTGCTGTTCTTGGTCCAGAAACGTGATGGTCGCCTGCGACCAGTTCGGGACCTCAAGTAACTGAACAGGGATCTGATGGCAGAACACTTCAAAATGGTTTCAGTCCAATCCATTCATCCTTTGTTGGCTCGAGATGACTTCATGGTCACGTTAGAACTCCATAACTCTTACTTACATGTTCCCGTCCATCAATTAAGCCAGATGTTTCTCCGGTTTGGTGTTGGCAGAAATCACTATCAGTTCCAGGTCTTGCCCTTTGGTCTGGTGACCTCTCCACGTGTCTTTAACAAGGTAAAACGCCCAGTGGTGGCTTTCTTTTTTTAAGGCTCAGGAAGATCTCCAGCTGGTGCTTCGGACCCTGGTGAACTTTCCGAAATCCTACTGGAGCCTACCCAGACAAAATTGTTCATTGGGGTCCTGGGGTCCTGTTCAATACCATGCTGGGGATGGCTCGACTTCCTGTACAGAGCAATTCGGAATTCAGTGGATCATCTTCTGGGAGAGTCCTCCATATCGGCAAGAGCATGGCTGAGGCTTCAGGGCCTGATGGCAGCATCAACAGCAGTTGTCCCTTGGGCTTGTTTTCATCTGAAGCCCCTGGTGAATCATGTCCTTTGCATTTGGAGTCCCAGTTCAACTACAACCTTCTGATTCCGATGACACTGGCTGCCAGGGAGGCTTTGACTAGGTGGCAGTCGAAGTCAAGTCTGGCATGAGTTATGCCATTCAGCCATTCCCCCCCTGTGTATCTCACCACAGGCCAGCATGTGGGGCTGGGGGCGGTGTTCCATTGTCAGGAGAGGCAGTGCACCTGGATGGCTTGGGAGACTCATCAGCCCTCCAATTCAAAGGAGTTATCGGTGGCCTGGCAGGCTCTGAGTGGGCTTTCTACCCTGTTGGTGGGGCAGCATATTGTGGTCCGTATAGACAATCATGTCTCCAGGTCTCATCTGAACAGACAAGGGGGGACCAGGTGCAGGAGTAAGAATGGAATTGCAATACAGATATTTGCTTGGGCGGAGGCCCATCTTCTGGCTCGTTCTGCTGTGTGTGTTCAGGGATCTTTCAAAATCAGGCCAACTGTCTGAGCAGGAACATGCCATCTTCGGAGATGTATCACATCTCAGATCTGGATTTGAGTTGTGTGTATGCAGCATTTGGGGTTCCATGGTTGGATCTGTTTGCGTTTCCACACAATGCGGTTGTTCCTCTTTTCTGTTCGGAGACTCCGGTTCCCCTGGTGTGGGAGGTGGATGCCCTCTCAGTTCCGTGGCTCAAGGAGATTCACTATGCTTTTCCTCCCATTCCCCTTTTCCCAAAGGTTGTGCAAAAGATGCAGAAGATTTGGGAGGAGATGACTTCGGTCATTCTGATTGATCCCTTTTGGCCTCCTAGGTCTTGGTTCCGTCTGCTATTATCTCTGTCCGAGGGGGCTTATCTTCCTCTGTGCTTTGGCCTTCTGTTCTCCAGTTTCCTCTTCTTCCCGTGTCACACCTTTGTCATCTTCGACTGATGGCCTGGTTTGTGAGAGGGCAGGGTTGATTAATCTGGGATGTTCTAGTGTTGTGGCTCTAGATTAACCCTGGGCGGAGTTGCACTACGCTGCACTACGCGAAGTGCAAAAAAAACTCAGCCGCACTACGCGGAGCTACGCGAGCGGCGGAGTACAATAGAAAAATGCTGTTCGCGGTGATTGCACAGTGCCGGATGCTTGTCCGCACTGTGCAATCATTGCGAACGGCACCTTGCACTGTGCAAGTGGTCCCTGTTTTCCTTTTCTGCCGCTCGAGTAGATTTTTACTCGAGCGGCAGCTTTCTGAACGTGAACGGGCAGTTTCTCAACGCGAGCTGTCGCGAGCATACGCGACCACTCACAATGAGAAACCTGACCCCCTCGCGTTGAGAAATCTCGCCGGGATGTTGATTTTCCATGCTCGCGCTCGCCAACTTGATGTTGACGATCGCGAACGAGGAAAAATCTCCCCGGGAGGTTGAGTTTCCTCGCTCGCGGTCACCAACTTGACGTTGACGAACGCGAGCGAGGAAAAAAACTCCGCTACGCAACGCGGAGTGCAGGAAACTCCACAAACTCCACGAGCAGAGCGGAGTTCACCACCCAGGGTTACTCTAGATATTCAGGGCTCACATAAACCTTCAACCTTGAAGTCGTACAAAAAACACTGGGGTTCTTTTCAGAAATGGTGCATTTCTTAGGCTTTAGATCCCCTGTCTGTGTATTGTTTTGCTGTTCTTGACTTTTTACGTGATGGGTTTGTGAAGGGTCTAGCTCCTTCCACTCTTTGTGCCCAGTTTACTGGGGTCAGGGCATCTCATGTGCAGGGGGATTTTTCCAAAGTTGCCCAGTTGGCGTCTCACCTCCTGAAGAGCTTCTGGTTTCGGTGGCCGGTGGTTTCCAAAACTGTTCCTTCTTGGGATTTATCTATAGTCCTTAAGGGTCTTCAGCTGGCAGTGTTTGAGCCTTTGGATTCCTGTTCTTTGTCTTTGGTTGTCTGCTAAGACATCTTTTCTGGCAGCCATTACGTCTGCAATGCATTTGGGTGAGCTAGAGGCTCTTTGTTCCTCTTTCCCCTTCTTGCTCTTCTTTCCTGACAACGTAGTGCTCAGAATGGATCCTACCTTTGTTCCTAAGTTCTCCTCTTCTTTCCATTTGGACCAAAAGTTTGTTTTCCCCATATTTCCCTCGGATGTGGAGGGGGTTCCGTCTTCCTTGGACGTGGGTCAGGCACTGTCTGTCTATTTGTCTAAGACTTAGGAGTTTCAAAAGTCTTTGAGTATGTTTGTCTCCTTCAGTTCCAGTGCTCTGGGTAACAAGGTCTCTTCCCAGTCTATTGATAGATGGGTGAAGCACGCTATCCTTCAGGTTTATGCTTCTGCGGAGGAGTGTCCTCCTTCTGATGTTCAAGGACATTTTACTCATGCAGCGGCTGCCTCCTGGGCTGATGCTGGTGAGTCTTCTATTCAGGAGATCTGTCGTGCTGCAACTTGGTCTTCGCAGCTGACTTTTCCCTGTCATTATCGTCTGAATTTGACTGGGACGGAGCGTTCTTTGGGACGTCTGCTTTGCAAAAGGCAATGGAGTAGTTGTCGTATAATAAAACTTTTGTATCCAATTGTTTTGTGTCATTGTGCTTTTTGCTTGGTATATCCTCACAAAGTCAAGACTGGGATGAGGAGGATGGAGATGAGGGGATGATGTCCTATTACATACAGGTAATCTTCATTACCCCAAATCAGAATCCTCCTCATCCCAGTCGCCATCCCTCCCTAAAGCCCTATGGACACCTTCACAAGTGTTTTTCTCGGACTTGGTATATTACAGGAGGATGGGTGGGAGGGGTGGGGTTTTATGCTTCTATCATGGAGATAGAAGACAGCTTCAGGCTGTAGGGATCTATGATCCATAGTGTGTGAAATCTCTGTCTGAGGCGGAAACGCCTCACAAAGTCAGGACTGGGACGAGGAGGATCCTGATTTCTGGTAATGAAGATTACTAGTAAGTAATAGGCATTATTAATAATGTATGCCCCATAGAGAATCTAGCTGCTGAAGAAATCTCCTCTTTATTACTGACTTGTATGGGGGTGTATAACAGAATAATCCATACTCTGCGTATTACATTTAACTCTATTGTATGTAATAGATTACTTTTGTGTTTAGAAGATATAGGGTGCTTCATTTACTAACTTACATTAAATTACACTGTCTCCTGCTATGATTGAAGAGGCCTCTTTTATAGGTTTACCACTGACTCTTTCTTATTTCATTTTGCAGAATCATTTTTGCTGATTCACCTGCTCCTTTCAAAATAAGGAAACTCATTTACTGTGTCATGTTTTCTGTTTCGGCTGGTTATGGCCATCAGCAGTTAGTCCCCTGGGTAAACACTCTGCATCAACAGCTACTTGCAGTAGAGTTGAGTTGACTTATAGCCATATTCAGTTGAAGAAGAAGAGATTTTGGCTTAGGTGTACAATCAATTATATGTGTATTAAGACTTAGGGGCTGGTTACGATGTCGTGCAGAAACTAAACTGCCCGACTCCTTGTTGGATTCGGTTCCGACCAACTTGCAATCAGTGGTTCCACACGACCGATTACGATGCTTCCGAACACCGTTCGGAAGGACTTCCATTGACTTCAATGGGAGCCTGTGTTCCGACCGACAACACTGGCTCCTATGGGGAAAATGGTTGTCTGCGGTCACCTTGCACTCTGTTGCGGGCACCCCATGGTGCCTGCCACACTGTGCATGGTTTTACAGGGGGGGCCCTTGGGTACCCCCACGGACCCCAACCGGAGACCTCAGGATGAAGAGGGGCCTGCTAGGGGCCCCCGAAGTCAGTTTCCGACAGCCTTTTTGTGTCAGACAGTCCGACTCGGAAACGATGTCTGTGGAACTGTATGAATCGGCTCCGACCGACTCAGATTCTCCGAATGCCGGTCGGAACTGATTCCGAATGACCGAATCGTTCCCCTTCCGACCGCGAGCATCGCAATTGGTCGGTCGGAATTGTTTCTGACCGAGTCGGGCGGATGGGTTCTGACACAATCTAGAGGAATCCGACTGTCGGTCGGAGGCTTTTAGGCCAACATCGTAATGAGCCCCCTTGTGATGATTTCAGAGACCAAGGTTGCAGCCACCACTAATAGAAGTGGGCTCAAGTTACAAACAGTTTTAAAGGGGGAAAGGGGTATAGTCAGATTTCTGATACTGACTAGTAGAGGATGGAGGCCCGCAATGGACATGTCCCGGCAAGAGAGCTCATGTAGAAAGAGTTAGAGGGATGACAATGGAACAACTTTGTTCTTTATGATAGGCCAGATTTGGGCCTCTGTCAGTAAGTAGCTGCACCTTCCCTGGTTAACCCTGCATGCTACATATAACAAATAAAGAAAGAGATAATTTTGTATATGTAAACAATATTTATGTATAGGGGAAAAAACAGGTTTCTTATTACCTGGCCATCAATCTAAGCCTAAGCATATTTGGCTCCCATGCTTCAGCCAACCTTGGTGATCTCCCCACTCACTGCTGAAAACATTGCTTTAAATCCCAATACTAGGCATAACATGATGTCCATTCCTGACACCTTCCCTGACATGACCCATTAGCTTCTCCGGACCGGGAGCACTTCCCACTGTCACAGTCTAAAGAAACCTTTTTTTATAATATCCCTTTTTAGTTTGAATGTATAGATATAGTTCCATAGATATCATGATAGATAGATAGAAAAAAATTGTTAATTCCCAAAATAAAAAAATGAAGATATGTAAAATAATACAAGAAAATGTAGTTTTACAAATGTGTATGTGACTATATATACATCTATCTCTCTCTCTCGCTATATATATATATATATATATATATATATATATATATATATATTCACTGAAAAAACCATAGGTTTCAGGGACGTTATAGTTAGTTGGACATTTCACTCTTACAAAACCAGAGGAATTGGGCCGTTATAGTTAGATTAGCTAACGATAACTCGCGCCCCCACAATGCACTACTGATGACATCACATATTACATCACTCATGAAATGGTCAGTGACATCACTGATGACATCACTGATGACATCTCAAATGACATCACTGATGACATCACAGATGACATCATCCGCTTAATATCTGATGCACCTCCTCACACCCCAATATAACCTTTCATACACCCACTCTAAAATACAGACTACCATTCTTGAAACCATAGATACACCAATTTCGGCGGGATTCCCTGTGGGACACCCTGACCAGGCCTAGGGGGTCAGGGTGTTTCTACCCTGCCCCCTTTTCTTTTTTTTAATCATTTTATTCCCTTTTTTCTTGTGACTCGGTTTTACCGAGTCACAAGATGGCTGCCAACACTTCTTGGTTTGGAGTGTTGACAGCCAATCAAAATGAAGCTCGTGATCGGGAGGGTTCGCGGATCCACCACGGTCACTAGATATCAATATTTTTTATTTTTAAATTTCTCAGGAACTACTGAACGGATTTACACCATTTAAAGCAAAGAGTGCACTCTGGACCAAGAGCTACCTCTCTGCCAAATTTGGTGTAATTTCGTTCAGCAGCTCGGGCTGTAGCCGCGACAAAGGTTCCTATGGACATTAACATGGAGAAAACGCATTTTGGGACCCCCCTTTTTTTTCGGCCCCCGCTTGACGGATCACACCGAAACTTTCAAGACAGGAGCCGACCGGAGCGTGCCATTAGTTTTAAAAATTTCACGAAGATTCGTCAAACGGCGCCAAAGATATTGGCAAATCAGAAAACGCTTTTCCTATGGAAACTAGGTCCTAACTATAACTACCTACTGGTGACCGCCAGTAGGTAATATATATATATATATATATCTATATCAGATTCAACAAAAACGCTCTTCCGCTTTTCCTCGAAGCGGACCACAAAAGAGCACAAACTCATCTTATATTGCAATGTAGTTTTATTGCTCATGTATCCTTATGCCATAACGCATTTCGGTCAGCAAGTGACCTTGATCATATATATATATATATATATATATATATATATATATATATATATATATATATATATATATATAAACAAGCCCAGGGATCAATTGAAAACGCACTCACTCGGAATCCGCTGCTTTTCAAGTTGCTTTTATTGCATATTAGCAAACATCGCTATGCCCAACGCGTTTCGGTTCTTCACGCGAACCTTGATCACGGGTAGATTGTTACAACTGGGCAAGACCAGGCATTATTTATTTCTACTGCCACATCAACTTCCTGTTTGTGTGCTTGCAAGGCATTCTGGTCATAGTAGTGCACAAATTATTTTTTTCGTGTCTTTTATGTGATTTTTGTAAAAGTCCATATAAAGGTGCTATATATAAAAAAGTGCTATTTAGAAAAACATGTGCAAAACATAGTGCTCAGTGATGTGATTGTTAAAACAATATCATTTAGTATTGCAGTTCAGCCAAACGAATATTTCTCTTGTTTGCCTTTTCGACATTTGAACAAATTCTTCCCTCTAGTGGGTTTACTCTAAAAGCCCTTTTTTTTTTTTTTTTTACTTTATGAACAGAAAATCCAAATCATAATTTCAATGGATACCCCAAAATTATAGTAGTCCTCTGTTTAGTCAGAGATACAGCCACTATTGTAAAAGGCTATCAGTGATGACCACTCAAATGTTATGTCTATCTTCCCTCCAGTGGGTATTTAGACGTATTCTTGTTATTTCTCATATTTCCTAATAAACAGTTTATCAAAATTACACTCTTTTTGTTAATTTACTTGATTGTATTTGCTTTCAACAAGAATAAAGCATAAAATTTCCAATGTTAATTTTAGCAGCATCGTAATTAATGTTATGTTAATGGTAACTGTTCGTTGGGTGAAATAAATTCCGAAATAGTGTCAAATCAAATCAAAATGTTCCTTCCAAATTTAAAGATGTACAAATAATTCTTCATCCTGGTTTAACCCCTGAGGGGTCAAAGTCCTGAATGAAACAATGTGTTTTGATTCCCTTTGTCTAAGATGTTTCTCGCGATTTCCTCCTCGTTCTGGGTTCGGTATTTGTTCTATTGCGTAGAATCTCAGCAGTTCCCATTTACTCTCGTGCATTTTTTCCATGTGCTTTGCGATGGCATTCGAGTGGTCCTTGTTCACAGTAGCTCTTATGTGCTCGAGGATGCGTTTTTTAATCTCACAGATGGTACTCCCTATGTATTTTAATTTACATGGGCATTCCACTATATATACAACGTATTTGCTCTTACAAGTGATGTGTTGTTTTATTTTCCACTTGACACCCTTTTTGATTTCCACCTCCTTTTTTGAGATTGCTATTTTGCAAGCTTTGCAGTTTTTGCAAGGCCAAAAACCTTCAATTTCAGTCCAGATCTTCTGTTGTTTTAGTTGGAAGTGGCTATGGGTCAGTTTGTCACCCAAGTTCGAGGCTCTCCTATAAGTGACATTTGGTTGATCCCCTATAAATTCAGCAAGAGTGATGTCTAGTTTCAAAATTCCCCAGTGTTTTTTGAGTATTCGAGTCAAATCACTTGTTTCAGTTGAATAGGTTGTTATTAGTCTTATTTTTGTGAGGTCCTCTTTATTTAATCTCTCTTGTTTCTTAAGCATTTCCGTTGTGTTTTTTAGTTTTGCCTTTTTGAGGCTTTTCCTGACCACTTTGATAGGGTAGTTTCTTTTTTCAAACCTGGTTTGCATTGCTTTGCTGTGGGTTTCGAACTCATTTTCTGCTGAGCAATTCCTACGTACCCTTAGGAATTCACCATAGGGTATGTTCCATTTTTGGATCGTTGGGTGGAAACTATTTCCGTGAAGAACTGCGTTGGTGGCTGTTGTTTTCCTGAAGAGTGTGGTTTGCAAAGTGTTATCTTTTACATATATTTCAATGTCCAAAAATGATATTTTATTTGAACTAATTTCATATGTAAATTGCAGTTTGGCCTCGTTGTTATTTAAAATTTGAAAATATTCAGCAAAATCTTCTTAAGATCCATCCCATATAACAAATAAATCATCAATGAAACGCCACCATGCAACGATCTTTTGTACATGTCTGTCATTTTCACAGTTCCAAGCTATTTTTTGCTCATCGCAAGATTTACAAAATTAGGAGAGAAAGAAAAGCCCATGGCTGTACCTTTCAATTGTCGGTAGTGTTTTTTATTGAAAGTGAAGATGTTATTGCGTAGACACAGGGATATCATTTCAAGTAACATGGTGTTGTGTTGTTTGAACTGGATATTCCTTTTCCCCAAGAAGAAACTGCATGCTTTTAGACCTATTTGATGTTCTATACTTGTATATAACGAGACTACATCCATTGATATTCATTTATATCTTTGATGCCATGGTATCCCTTCAAGTTTTTGAAGTAGATCTGTTGTGTCTCGTAAGTAAGAAGTAAGGTCTTTTACCATTGGTGCCAGGAAATGATCGATATAGTTTGACATCGGTTCCATTATTGACCCATTTGCAGATACGATTGGTCTGCCTGGTGGTTTACATAGACGTTTGTGCACTTTTGGCAGAAAATAAATAGTAGCTTCTACTGGGTGTGCAACTGTCAGATATTTCTTCTCATCCTCGTCTAACAGACCTTTTGCAAGCCATTCATTTAGATGTTTATTTATTGTTGTCTCTATTTCCTTCATTGGGTTATGTTCCATTACTTCATAGCATGTCTCATCCTGTAGTTGGTTGTTCGCTTCCCATATGTAGTCTTCTTTATTTTGAATTACTACATTTACACCCTTATCCGCAGGTTTTATTTCAATTAAGGGGTCTTGTTGCAGATTTTTTAATGCCATTCTTTCCAGGACGGATAGATTGTCCTTAACCTTTCTTTGATTGAGTTTGTATAGGTCATGTATTACAGCTTCGTGATACACATCGATTTTATTTCCTGGTGGTAGGGTAGGGTAAAAATAAGATTTTGGTTTTTTACCACTTGCCCCTGCCCCCAATGGAGGCAGCAGTTCCTCCAAGCTGTCTGTATGATCTTCTGGTTCCACTTCTCCCATAGTTAACAACGTTATCAAGGCTTGTTCATCGTCTGCAAACAGTTCACTATTTAGAGTTGTTGTGAATTTATCTTTTGTAAACAATGTTTTTTCCGCAAAAAGTTTTGCCAATTTTATTTTACGGATATACTTATATAGGTCAATACGTGTTTGTGCGATGTCCAAATGTGTATTGGGGCAAAAACTGAGACCATTCTTCAGTAGTTGTTCTTCCGAATCTGTGAGTTGTCTATCTGAGAGATTGATGACATTACGTTCTTGAGTGTCGTCTCTGTTTCTTTCTTTTTATGGTCTATTGTTTCTTGTTCTGTTTCGTCTTGCCCCTGGTTTCTATTGCTAGATTGCCTCCTTCCTTGCCCTCTTTGGCCTCTCCTTGTTTTCCTGAACCTCCTCTGCCCTGTCCTCTTCCCCTTCCTCTTCCACGGCCCGCTGGTTTTATCTTTTCCCAGTTCTGTTGTTGCAGGGCCAGACGCATTTCCGTTAAAAAAGGAGTTTTCTTGTTGATTGTGGGGGGTTGTTGTGGTGCACTGGCGGCTTCATTCTCGCTTGCATCGGTACTTGTGAGGGATTCATAGCTGGAAAACTGCCCACTGGTTGTTTCCAGTTGTTCTTTGCTCCTTTGTTGCTCAAACTTTCTCGCGAAAGTGAAGATGCGCCCTTCTTCAAAATCTAACTTATTCCTCTGGAATTTAAATTGTTTACATTGTTTAACACGTTCTTCGTATTTTTCCAGATTTTTAATAATTTCATCTTTAAGTTTTTGATGTTCTTCAGATAAGGTTAATTTATCCAGGGACTCCTCTAGCTCACTTAATTCCTTCTGAATATCCATGAGAGCTTTTTCTGTATGTTTAATGAGGATTGTTATTAGTCCCATTGAAGAGCCCAACAGATGTTCACCCCATTCCTGGAGTAACTCTCCACTTGTGTCCTGATGGCTAGGCATGAGTGTCAGGCGTAGGCCTCGGGGGATTCTTTTTACTTCAACATATTTCTTTAGGGTGATCAGTTCCCACCATTTGTTGATTTCTTTTCTAGACAGTCTCTCCCAGTATCTGAGAGTTTCTCTGTTGTCATTGAGGGCTTTGTCATTAGATTTACCTCTGGGATGAAATAAACTTGGAATGGTTTCAAACACTTGTGCCACTTCTGCATTTCGTTTTGCTTCCCTTTTTTCCATAGCTCGTATGTTGCTTTTTATTTTTATGTTTCTAGGAATACTGTTAGTTTGTAGATTCCGCTTTGTGCACTTAGAAATGGATTCCGAGTTCTCTGTTCACAAAGTACTGAGTACCAAGGTTAAGGCAGGAGTCTGCCAATATTTCCTTATTTTTATATCTTTTCCTCGCAAGCCTGCAAGTCAAAATGCCTTTTCTACAATTAATCTCAGTCCTTCGTGAAACACGCTGACAGAGTCGCACAATAAATGTTTGCACGGCTCAATTACATTCACTGTAAAGTACGGTAATGTAAATGTCATACGCAAATGGATATGAGAGCTCCGTAACCCGCTGTGAGCATTTCTCTCAGAGACAGCTTTACAAGGATACAATGTTGCCGCGTTCTCCTACCTTCGTTCCGAGGGCTTCCACTGTTTTCCTACGTCCCTCCGGTCGCAGGATAGAGCTTCCTCCTTCGGGTCTGAAGATAAGCCGCGGTCAGCGTTTCTTTTTCACGTCTCTTCGTGCTCAGTTTCGCGGTGGCTGCCGACGTTCCCAATAACATAAATCCAATGGCGCCCTCAGTTTGAACGTCGGCGCTCCTCTCGTGGCGTGATGCGAATTTTCTCCGGCAGGGCAACCGGTAATTATAAACAAGGTGACACCTGAGCCCAGGGATCAATTGAAAACGCACTCACTCGGAATCCGCTGCTTTTCAAGTTGCTTTTATTGCATATTAGCAAACATCGTTATGCCCAACGCGTTTCGGTTCTTCACGCGAACCTTGATCACGGGTAGATTGTTACAACTGGGCAAGACCAGGCATTATTTATTTCTACTGCCACATCAACTTCCTGTTCGTGTGGTTACAAGGCATTCTGGTCATAGTAGTGCACAAATTATTTTTTTCTTGTCTTTTATGTGATTTTTGTAAAAGTCCATATAAAGGTGCTATATATAAAAAAAAGTGCTATTTACAAAAACATGTGCAAAACATAGTGCTCAGTGATGTGATTATTAAAACAATATCATTTAGTATTGCAGTTCAGCCAAACGAATATTTCTCTTGTTTGCCTTTTCGACATTTGAACAAGTGACCTTGATCATATATATATATATATATATATATATATATATATATATATATATATATATATATATATATATATCCAACCAAACTCCCTCTCGATTAGCCAGTTTCCAGGGCCCAAAGAAAGAGCGCGGACCACCAAAGTTCGTCAAACTGCAATGTTTATTTAAACTCCCAAACAGATGCAGCTGCCATGACGCGTTTCGTCCCTCTCCAGGGACTTGACCACATGACGCGCTATTAGCCTTGACAGTTTTAAATACGTTTCACTTTTTTTCTTTTTTTGTACCATGTGACTTTTTCTTAAAGTGCCCTGTGCATTTAAACAAACTGAGAACTACAAATAAATAAAAGGGAAAACTACCCTTCATCCATTACATTACATAAAACAACTTTTGGCAGCAATTGATCACCATTTGCCAATGTAATCCGTTGTGGTATTGTACATAAAAGAGTAAAAGAGTAAACAGTACATAATACTCATTAGTACCTGCATAAATGCATTTTTAAACAACCAATCGCATAAAATATATAAATATATAAAAAAATAATAAATATATAAATATATAAATATACCCATCGTTATAAAAAATTCTTAAATACAAAATGTTGTCTTGTTTTCTATGGGTCCTGGTTAAAAATGCCTGAACCCCCTCATGTGTATATGTACTGGACCAAAATGCGGCCTAAGAATAGAATTAATTCATTTATGTGGCTACCACAACATACCTTGTTTGATTAGTATTACCTATTCTTTGTTTGTTACTATATACTAAACCTGTGAAAAAAAGTGACATGTGCTATACACCTCTCTGTGTGTCAACTGTCCTAAACTAAATAATTAAAAAGAGAGAATATAAAAGAATATAATTGAGGCGGGTTAGACGGTTTGGCTATGCTGTAGAGAAACTTTTTTTGGACAAACTAAAAGAAACCTGAATAAATATATATGAATATATATATGTACATGACTAATTTGATTACTTTGTTAATAGGTTCACGGTTAAATACCCAAGTGCAAACAAAGAGGGGAATTTTATTATTTACAATGAAACTTTTTTTTCCCCTCTGAGGTTTCACTTATATAGACTAGCGTGTAATTCCTCCGTGGCATTCAACCCCTTAGGGTATTTGGTGTCGAGATTTAAGATGTATTGCATCTCCAATTTACGGAGTGCCCTCTCTCGGTCACCTCCCCTTTTATTGATTGGAATAGAGTCGATCAGATAGTATTTGAGATCTTTGGGGTTGCCAGCATGTATTTCATTAAAGTGGCGTGCCACCGGGTATGCTGGATCATTGTTCTTAATGGCCCTTATGTGCTGGAGCACCCTTTTGTGGCCCTGTAAAATAGTACTGCCTACATATTTCAGTTTACAAGGGCACTCCAGCACATATACCACATGATCGGTTTTACAATTTAACGCTTTGTCTATGATCATTTCTTTTTCGCCAAATGGAGTCTTGTAACTGATCATATTTATTCCATGTTGGCAAGCTTTACAAATTTTACACTTGTGGAATCCTAATCTTTGGGATAACCATGTACTTTTTGTTGGTGGGCCACATGGGTCATTCTTAACTAAGACATCCTTCATTGATTGACCTCTGCAGTATGTTATTGCAGGTTGTTTTAGGACTATGGTACCAATTATGGGATCTTGTCTGATCAGGTACCAATTTTTCTTGATTATTTTTCTTACTGCACCCTCCTGTTGATTATATTTCAGGATGAACCTGAATTTATCAGGTGCATCCGTAATTTCATTTCCATTAGGTTTGGATCTAAGAAGGGACACTCTAGATTCCCGGCTGCTTTTTTTGAGGGCAGTATCTAGACATTTTTTGCTGTACCCCCTCTCACTGAATCTCTTTAGACATTCACCCTGAGCTTTGTGTAGGTCCTGATCATTGCTGTAAATGCGCTTGAGCCGTAGCAGCTCGCCATATGGTATGCTTTGTACTAGGTGCCCAGGATGGGCACTGCTGGCGTGTAAAATGGCGTTGCCTGCTGTTGGCTTTCTATGAAGTCGTGTTTCTAGTTTGTTTTGTTCAACATATACTTCGAAGTCCCAAAAATTTACAGTTTTTTTGCTAATGCAGGCAGTAAAGTGTAAATTAAGTTGATTCTTATTAATTTGGGCAATAAAACTTTCTGCTTATATCTAAATATATTCCCAAACGTGACCTCCGCTTCACTCGGTCACAAATCGAGGCGCACACTGGAGAAGTTGATTTTCAATATTTATTCACCACATGAATTCAATACGGACAGACGCGTTTCGGCTGCACGCCTTCCTCAATGTTAATGGGTTCAAAAACCTCGCCATATTTAAAATCATTAAACTATAAACATAGAGAGAGGAGAAGGTCCAATTCATTTCATTGGTAGAAAGAAAGAAAAGACTGCACTCAATATATATATATACACAAATGTAGCAGCCATCTTACAGTGGTTTCAATTCATTCATTGTCCTTCATATTTTAAATATAATCATATTCTATACAATCCCAATTCATTGATGTTCAAAGATTTCAACACCATGCTTAGAATCTCTAATTCAGCATCTTTAATCTTCATACACAATTGAGCCCTGAATGGGCTTTATCAATCACCTGGCTATGTTTCTTGCAAAGCTTAGTTGATCATGCTGTTGTACATGTTTCAAAATCAAGATCTCTTACAACTATATCCTCAATATTTAGCCCTGATTAATTCTGACGGATTGCACCATTTCATTTCATGATTACTGCTACATTCCATTTTTACCTGCCCATTTCTTCCTAAATGCTCTCTTTTCCGGAAATGTTACAATAAGCCTCTGTCAATTAAGTTTACTAAGTAACTCCTTGTCAACCTCATCATAGTAACTATTCTGTCTAATTGCTAGACATGAACCCAGAGTTCTTCTTCATTGTTGAGGCCTCGTGGAGGCTTCGTCTGTAACTCTACGATATAACGAGACTCCAACTTCCTCAGTTTCATGGTTCTGTCCCCACCTCTTTCTGCTTTTGAAACCTGATCTAAACAGAAAAACTTTAAAAGATTTGGATTTGAATTATGCTTCTCCTCGAAATGGCGTGCCACCGGTTAAGTTAAATCATGGTGTCTTATGGCACGCATATGTTCTAAGACCCTTTTCTTTGTAGGGTGGATCGTACTTCCAACATAATTCAAGTTACAGGCACAGGTTAAGCAATACACGGTATAATAAGAATTGCAATTCATTAATTTACCGATTTTGCGTTTAGTTTGTCCACCCGGTACCTGAAATTCCTTTCTTTTCCGACTGTTTCTACAGGCTTTGCAGTTCATACAGGGATAGAACCCTGTGACCTGGTCCTTCTTTTTGGGTCCCTTGGTAAAATGGCTTCTCACTAATTGATCTTTTAACGCCGGACCCCTTCTGTATGTAATCAGAGGACTTTGAGGAATCGTTGACCCTATGATGTTGTCTGTTTTCAATATCCTCCAATTTTTTCAAAAAATCTGAAACACTTCAGGGGAACCAGTCGTGTATTCAGTTATCATTCTAACTGACCCCTTATCTTCACCTGTTGAACCTTGTCCTTCCCTAGTTGTTATCAGGAGATCTTTTCTTTGTATCTTCTCTATTTTTCTTACTGCATTTTCTAGAGTCACCCTTCTGTATCCTCGATCTTTAAATCTGTTTACTGCCTCTTGACATTCCTTCTGAAAATCCCCATCTGTTGAACAGTTACGCCTCAATTTCACTAATTCTCCATAGGGAACCCCACTAATGACACTCCTCGGGTGAAAACTTTCAGCATGTAATGTGCTGTTTCCCGCTGTGGGCTTTCTATAGAGAGTAGTTTCAATCTTATTCTCTTTAATGTACACCATCAGATCTAGATACGGTACATTCGTTCTGCTCATACATTCAGTAAACTTCAAGTTCAGCCCATTGTCATTTAGGGCTGTCACATATTCCATTGCCTCTTCTGGTGACCCTCTCCATATAATGAAAAGGTCATCGATATAGCGGGACCATAGGACAACCTTATCCAACCAAATTTCATTTTCTCCTGCCCAGGCCACGTGCTTCTCCCACCAGCCTACGAACAAGTTTGCATAGCTGGGGGCGAAGCACGTGCCCATCGCAGTCCCCTGTTTTTGATGGAACAGTTCCCCTGCAAACAAGAAAATATTATTTTGGAGACAGAATGATATTAGTTCCATTAACATCCCATTATGTTCGCAATATTTTAGATTTCTTTTCCTCAGGAAGAACTGTACTGCTTCCAGTCCTTTTTGGTGTTCAATACTGGTATAAAGGCTGGTTATATCCAATGTTACCAATAACATGTCTGGTTCCCACTCAATATTGGCAATGATACGTAAAAAGTCCTTTGTATCTTTGACATACGAACTTAAACTAGGGGTTTCAAAAAGCAGTCAATGTAGATGGATGCATTTTCCAATAAACTGTTCTTTGAGGATACTATCGGTCTCCCGGGAGGGTTAGTTGTACTCTCGTGCACCTTGGGAAGGTGGTAAAATGTGGGTAATTCCGGTGACTCACAAAAAATGAACTTGTAATCCACATCTCTCAAAATGCTTTTTGTTCTCCATTTATTCAACAGTTCATAGAATTCCTTTACACTGTTCTCATATTCCATCCTTGTGGTTACTTTGTAACATCCTTTATCTGACAATTGCCTCCTGGCTTCATTCACGTATGTTATTTTGTCCATTACCACTACGTTCCCACCTTTATCAGATGCTTTGATGATTATTCCATCATCATTGCTTAGACTTGTTATTGCCTTCCGCTGCATTGCCGTTAGATTCTCCTTTTGTAAATTTGGACCTCTTGCTTGTAATTTTCTCAGATCCTCGATTACTAGTTCATGGAAAGTGTCTATTGCATCGTGTGCCATTTGGGGAATACATCTTGATTTTATTCTCAGGTTGCTTACTGCTCCTACTTGGGTAATTCCCATATCTTCCAAGAATTCTATCGTGTTGCTTGCATCGCTCTGACCAATTTCAGTTTCTGTTTCCAGTTCTCCTAAAATCCTTAGGGTCTCATATTCCATTCCTGTTAAGGGATTTTCTTGCTCTGTTACGCTTAAGGTCTCATCTCTTGATTTTTTCGGATGTAACACATGTATTTTCATTAATTTCAATTTTCGAATAAACCTATAAAGGTCTATGCGTGTGCTTGCGTAATCAAATTGCATTGTCGGACAGAAAGTAAGGCCAAATTCTAATACTTTTATTTCTTCTGTTTCCAATTGCCTCCTTGATAGGTTCACAACTGTCCGTTTCTCTTTCGGTCCTCTTACTTCCATTTCCCCCTCGTTTGCTCCTCGTAACTCTTTGTTCTGGTATATATATATATATATATATATATATATATATATATATATATATATATATATATATATATTTGTCATTTATTAACCTCCATTTCATGTTGTTTACAAAAATACTACTTTTAATAAATACCTTTCAATGCAGTGATATTAGTAAAAATGGGTTTTAATCCCCAAACTAAATACATAATATTGTTATTGTTATGAAAACGTTATGTATTCTTTATGTAGAAACCAAACTTAAACTACATAAACATTACAAATTCTACACTTGCAATTATACCTTTAATTTTTAAGTGACGCCCGACATTTAAATGACTATCACTTTCTTTATTCTTTATCTGCAAACTAAATGCTAAATGCAGATTAAATAATCAGTGAAAACTTACCTCTGCCAAAAAACATATCTCTACGAAAATGCAAGAACGGTCACTACCAATTAATAAACATGGCTATGTAGCCAATTGTACTTTATCTTTACCTTTGACAAATCTGATCATATTATTCTGTGTATTTGGAAGTATGCAGTGCTTCATCAGCATGGCATTAGTTGGCATATGCCACATTGTCTTAAATAACATGCTCCACGCATGCTTTGGGTCAAACAGCCTTGGCATTTGGCAAAACATCTTAGGGGCCGATTACAATGTCTTTTGGAAAGGCTCCGAATTGGATTCGGTATTGCAGTCCCGATTCAGAACCCTTGTTTCCGAACGAATCGTACACATTTCCCAATGACCAATTACAATGCCCAGAAACCGTTCTGGCAGTCCGAATCGGTTCCAAAAGGCATTCAGACAGCCCGAGTCTTTTGGAGCCGAATTGTACAGCTCTATGGACATGGTTTCCGAACGAGCGATTACGATGACCGATTTGGACAGCCGTTCCGATTCGGTGTGCCCGACACGAAACGGCTGTCAGAATCTGTCTTTGGGGGCCCATTGCGGGCCCCCCTTCTCCCAGAGGCGTCCGATTGGGGGCCGTGGGGGTACCCAAGGGACTCCTCTTCCCAACCATGCACAATGTGGCAGGCATCATGGGGTGCCCGCCACAGGGTGCAAGGTTTTCCCCAACCACCCCTTTTTTTAATGGGAGCCTGTGTTCTCATTCGGAACACAGGCTCCCATCGAAGTCAATGCGAGTCCGACCGAACGATGTTGAGAAGCATCGCAATCAGTCGTTCGGACTCGCAGGACCTCGATTCTTTCCGAAATTATTCCGAGACCCGGTCGTTCAGAACAGTTTCCGAATGACATCATAATCGGCCCCTAAATGTCTTTTGGTGAAAAAAAGAATCTATTTTTATTGAAGGGAGGAGTTAAATTAGGGCTGATTCCAAAACATTTATTAGTGACTGACATTGAAAGGCATGCTCTCTGCAGAAAGTACATGTATTTTATTTCCGGAAGATCCAGATTAAATTTCTGTCTGAAAAAGGCTCAACTACAAGTGAGTGGAAAAGTCTCTTACTACTATTATCTTCTATGTACTCAAAGTAATAACAGGTTTCCTACAAAAGCAAACATTTTTTCCTGCTCTGGAGTTAATGGCAACCACAGGCTAGAAATATGTTCTTAATATCTCCGGAAACCCGCCTGCTGAACCGGCATGCATGGAAGATGCTCAGCATATTCCAGTCATGCTTATCAAAACATTGAATGTTGCCTGACACTGGACAAGAGAACTTTCAACTGCTGAAATATAAAAATCTTCAACAAAATGCCGTCATTAGATCTAGTTAATCATCATCTGCCTCTGACAGATCTCACTACTATATGTGTGTGTCAATACAGCAAAATAAAAATGGGGTTTAATCCCCAAAGTAAAGACATTAAAATGTAAAAAAACATACAGTAATGTATATATGCGTGTGTGTGTATATACATGTATATATCATATATATATATATATATATATATATATATATATATATATATATATATATCACAAACAACCCTACTCCACGAAGAAGAGAGCATGCACACAAGGAGTGCTGGGTATCAAAGGCACTTTTATTCCATGAGGTCTCCTCCGACCCGGAAACACAGAAACGCGTATCGGCTGTCACAGCAGCCTTCCTCAGTCTGATACTCTCCATTATTTAAAAGTCTTTTATACTCAGTCACATGAATAGACATAGAGAACACATTGCTCAAAAATTTAAAAAGACACACACATATATAAATAAATAAATATAACTGAATGTATAAAGCTGAATAAATATAACAACAGGGCGCGCAGAAGCCTTCATGTGAAAATGCAATACGACAGAATGGTGGTCATAATATTAAAATAATCGTAGTAGCTTGAATGCATAGTGCATGGTGCCTATAATTGCACCCTTGTCCGCATACTGCGTCATGACATCACCACAGTATCCCTACATAACGCGCTCATTTAATGAAATGCATATCAGCTATATCAATAACACTGAATTTTAAACAAATCTGGAAATAATCCATATAAATGACAAAATAACGCAAGCATTAATCATGTGACACATTTTTTATAAAACGACAGTTCAACAAACTGCGCGAATAAAATGCAACAGGGGAGTAGATTTTCGTTTGCAGCTGTCCCTTTGGTTTAATGGGAGCCCTCATACAGTGATGCTGGAAGCTTTACCAAAAGTTAACGACGTGGGGCAAGTTGGAATACCGGGTTATATATCAGCGTCTGTCTTGCTATGGAAGTTATCGCCCCGAGTGTATCACGAAGCCCTGCTGTAACTCCACAATACGTCACAGACAGCTCTCGGAACTACCCGTCCCACAATGCCACATTTCTGTTAGATCCAAACTGCATGGATTGCTAATCAATCTGCTAACATCAAGAGTGCAACTCACATCCAAATAGATCATTAAGTCCTCGCCTACACATTCAGGCAGGCAGTTGGTAAGTTTAATACTTGACTGGTTGGAAGAGATGCAAGCACTGTTTCGCCGCCATGCTTCCCATCATGGTTTCCAAACGGATTTCGTTAAAACCAAAAGGGAGTAAATAATACAAATTTTTTACTCTTACCACTGTCAAACAATCCCCATCAAGTACACAGCCACGTAGTCTATATGCAAGGAGTTTTGTGCAGGGTCGGGGGAGAACGTTGTTCAAAAGTCCATTTTGCCAGGCAAACCTCACCATGTCAGCGTCGGCTGAAACGGTGCCCAGTCACCAGAGATTAATCAACCAGAGTGTGGAGCAATTAGAGCCAGGGGAAAGCTGAAGACCTGATATATATATATATTTTAATAAAAAATCAAAGGTTAAACCTTTGTTATAGTTAGGAAAACGTTATTTATTATTTCTATACAAACCACACACACATTACAAATTCCACACTTAAACTTATACCTGTAATTTATAATTAAGGCACCACCTTTAAACTACTATAACTTTATTCATTCTTTATCTGCAAACTAAATGCTAAATACAGATTAAATAATCAGTGAAAAAATGTCTCTGCCAAAAAACATATCTCTGCCAAAAAGCAAGGGCGATCACTATCAAGTAACAAACATAGCCAATCCCACTTTACCTTTCCCTTTAATAATTCTGATCATATTATTCTGTGTATTTGGAAGTATGTAGTGCTTCATCCACATCGCATTAGTTGGCTAATGTCACATTGTCTGAAATAACACGCTCCACACATCCATTGGGGCAAACAGCTTTGGCATTTGGCAAAACAACTTAATGTCTTTTGGGAAAAAATAAATCATGCCTTTTTATTCAAGGGCGGAGTTAAATAGAGGCTGCCACCAAAACATTTATTTGTGATTGACATTGAAATGCATGCTGTCTTCAGAAAGTACATTGTATTTTATTTCTTGAAGATCCAGATGACATTTGCTGTCTGAAAAAGGTTTTACTGCGGGTGGAAGAGTCACTTACTACTATTATCTACAATGCACTCAAGTGATAACAGGCCTCCTGTAAAAGCAAAAAATGTTTCCTGCTCTAAAGTTAATGGCAACCAAAGGCCTGAAATATGTTCCTACGCCCAGATTTATCCAACTTTCACGCAACGCAACGCAGCAAGAGACCTCGCTGCGCTGCGTGAAAGGGAAAGGACAGGAATGCACTGTATTTAATATTAGACAGTAAATTCCTGTCTATTCCTAGCGCTGGAACACAAGGTGCTGCCTTGCACCAACACAGGCTCCCTTGTGCCATGGTGCAAGGGTGCTTGCGTTGGTGGCAGGATTGTTTTTGTGCAGGAAGGTACACCTTCCTGCACAAAAACAATCCTCAGAGGAATTTTCCTCTTTCCATGTGTGTTGCAGAATTCAGCACACATAGAAAGAGGAAAACATGAGAAGTAATAAAGATATTTGCCCTCATTACGCCTCACCTGGGGAGTCGTAGTATTTTGACGAATTCCCAAGTCCACCACTAATGGTAAATCTGGGAATGCGCCAAAATCCATGGGTGGATGCTTGTGAACACCTACCCATCACCTATAGAACGCCTCCCTGCCTTGCGTTACTCCAAATTTATCAAGTCATATACGGCCACACAAGGTGGACTTCGGGGCTTGATAAATCTCACTTAGGTGGCGCACGGGTGACACCAAACTTTGATAATTCTGGACCTTAACATCTCCAAAACCGTTCCTGCTGCACCGGCATGCATGGGAGATGCTCAGTATATTCCTGTCATGCTTATCAAGTCTTTGAATGGCCTGACACTGGACAAGGGAACCTTTAACTGCTGGACCATATAAGTCTTCAAGAAAATGTGACTTTAGTTCTAGTTAATGATCAGCTGCCTCTGACCAGTCTTGCTATTAGGTTGCTGGATATAGATGGTTCTAAAGTGTGCGGTGTTAAAATGCTCATGCTCAGAACAAGCATTAGTAGAGCCAAAAGGTCTGGCCTTGGCATGCTTGTGTGGTGATAAAATTTTTTTTATTGCAAGCAATGCCATATATTTGAAAATAAATGCCACCACCTACACGTAGCGAGCATTTGATTTCAATTTCATAATGGTACTTCAGGCACCTCCCTGCCCAATGACATTGATGTACTACAGTGTTGTACAGATTTGTTTGTCACACAGGTGACCCTGAATGACAACACATTGTCAGAAACCCATTCAAAGGGCCGCAGGGCAAGCAGGGGTTACTGAGCCCAACCAAGATGGTTGAAGCCTTTTACTCCTGGTGTCCCGAGGCCCACCTTACTATGGATCCCACTCAACTCGGTCACGCACCTCCTTCTACTCTTGACTCTCAGTTAGGTAGCGTCACACGAGCAATCAAGGCTTCCTCTGAGGGAAGTGTAGATACAGATCAGTGAACACGACTCATAACTCAATGTGCATGTAGTGCCCACAAGAAATCAATGCCCAGTGTAATACTTATTTTGTATAAAAGAAGTAATCTAATTCTAATTCTACACATGCAGAGGCAATCAACATTCAAAAAGAAATAACACAGTCCCCCTTGAGGTAGGTACCCTAGTAGTTGTCTGGCCACCCCCATGGGCTACTAAGTTCCCAAGTACACAAATTCACATGAGGCAACATCCAGGGAATGTAAACTGTTCGCGGGGTATCCCCCTCTCAGGCTCAGTCAATAAGGTGTAGTCACTTAGAGTCAAATAGGGCTGCAAGAACCAAAGATGGTATATCCCCGCAGTCTATTAGGCCCAGTTCTCAGCTTACCCGCTCTGGTGGTACAGAACATGGAAGCAGTGCAGTGCACTCTTTGCCAGGATCGGCAAAGTCGGGCTGCACACGTTCACCTGTGCAGTCCTGGCAGGTGCCGGCTCTCTCTCTCCTGAGCCGCGATTACCATCGTCCTGATGGTTAGAGTTGCTCTGGCTCCAGCCACACACAGTAAGGGCCTGATTACAACTTTTTGGCAGGGCAGTGGCGTGGCGGTGCAAATCACTGCGACACTGCTCCGCCGAAAGTGGCCGCGGCTCACCCACCAGATTACGACTTTTCAGTAGTCTGGCAGGCAAGTGGCGTGGCAGTCCCATGGCGGTGCCTCTTTTAAAGGCCGTGGTGCCTTTGAAAAATGCACCACAATGGGACCACTACAAGGTTCCTGCAATGCATGGACTGGAAAATCCATGTCATGCAGGAACCTATGTACATGCACACAGGGAGGCACATGTTATGCACCCCTGTGTGCATCCACATGCAGTTGAGAACCTCCATGTAAACCCTGGAGGAGAGGAAACTCGTAATATGCTTGTTTGGACGATGGCAGTCCCGCCAAGCATATTGTGGCCTCTGACCACTGCTCCAATGCCAGGGAATGGCGGTTCCCTGACGGAGCCACCGGTCTGACTGCCCAACTTGTAATAGGGCAGTCAGACCACCAGTGCAGCGATGGCTTGATCTGCCACCACCGCGCCACCATGAGTCTGAAGGTCCTCAGACCGTCAAACTCGTAATAGAGCCCTAAGTCTTTTCTTCCTTGCTTGGGGATAGTACACAGGGTCATGGCAACTGCCCACACGCAGGCGACAGCCAGATCTGATGCGACACAGTTCCTTGGCACATGGTAGCCCCTGATGACATCCTGGGGTATTGTTTCTAAACACAACACATCTTCAGCATTTTGGTTCTTTGGTGGGAGTATAGAGAGAGGAAATAGGTTGGTATCTTAATGAAAAGGTCACGGCACCCCTGCTATCTGCTTTGTGTGAGCTTTGTAATCTGATATTTTACCAGAAGCAATGAATTCCCTTGATTTCACAAATGAGGGCTTTTGTTTGCAATTTGGGAAGTGATACCCACTGATACTCTGAAAACAGACATGATCCCCCATGTAGCATGCTACTCCAACCTTAGAATTACTGCAGGCTTTTCTGAGGGCCATCACAAAACAATAGGGGAGTTACCCTAATACTCAGAAAAGGGACGGGTATGTAAAGAACAAAGACAAAGATTCCCTTTCCATGAACAAATAAAACAACACTAATTCGTATTACAACTCGGCAAACCCAATAGAAAACCCTTGTGATATGATATTTCAAAACTTCACTCAAAATATATTATTAAATATACAAAGAAAGAAAACATCAAGGTTGCAAAATTGTGAGGTGATGATATTCATAAACGTGAAAACGATATTAAAACAAAACTAAATATAAATTATATATTGGAATGTATTGTGCTTTATTAAAAAACATCCACAGTATTTCAAACATGTGATAAAGTGCAAATGCATAGACTAACAAATCATGTAAACACTATCATATATACATAAGTACCATGATCATTGTATGTAACATTCATGTAAGTAAAAACAAAGTGTTTGAAAATAATGTTAAAAATTCATAAAAACTATAAAATAACTGTCGACCCGGCGTTTCGGTGAAAGGTAAATGATTCGTCACCTTCTTCAGGACAAGTATTGCACATTATATAGTCATCACTATGAAGAAAAAAATAATTGTTAAATAATACCCCCTAACAGGCCCAGTATCACCTATAGAAGAGGACGCAGTCTACGAGACATACTGGTGCACATTGACATCACTACCACAGACCAGAGCAGGGGTATCAATTTACAGGGCTTTTTTCCTTGAGACCACTGCAAAGCATGCCGCAGCAGCCACATGAGAAAAGAATACCTCAATCCCAGCACCGGCACCAATATTACCATCAAGCAGTTTCTCACGTGTGGCTCCACTTTTGTTGTATAGATACTGGAATGTCCCTGTAATCTCATACATGTGGGCAGTACGACACTCATGTCCTAGAAGAGGGTACTGGAGCAGATGAGGGCCATTGCCAACAAGGACCAACATTACCCAATTGCAAGGCACTTCGAAACATATAGTTTTTCTGATTGCTCCAAACTCAGGTATTATGCCATTGAACAAGTTACTGCTAACACCAGGGGAGGCAACAGGGCACTCCAACTTAGGAAAAGAGAATCTAGGCACATCATCAGCCTTTGGACCCGCTATCCTGGGGGTCACAATATCGATGAAGAGATGGCAATTCATCTGCATGAGGAATAACAGTTTTCCTCCTGCCTTCCTCCCCCTGCCCTTGGTTTCCCATGTCCCCTTTGGCACCTGTACTTCTTTCGAGTCTGCTTTAGTTTGTCACTGCAGCATTTGCTTTGTATAGTGAATATGTATTCCATATGATATATGTCCAGTTTTTACTGTTTGCAGACTAACTGAATAATGTGTCTTCTGCTTTCCTGAGGTTCATGTCTCGGGACTCACCTGCCATTTTGTCTATCTTCACAGGAGGAATGGAAGGGGCCCTCGAGTTGATCAGGCGAAATAATATGGGTTCCCTACCCTTATCTTCGAGTCATTCATTAGGTGTATCGCATCATCCAGATAAGGAACTTCACAATTTTTTTATTTTACATTGTATTGTATTATATGTGCACTGTTTTGGTTTCTTAGGGATTTGTAATCACCATACACTGTCTTTGAGTGTCTTGGGGCCTCTGGGCATGTACCTGCCAATAGCCATTATTATGTTGCCATGCTTCCACTAGTTTGTCTTCCACCCCTCTACAGGCACACCTGGTACCACAGTATCCCTGTGACTATGGTCTAGCCACCATGTTTTCTCTGACTCATGTGGTACCTTCTGACACTATGTCATCATGGGCACCCTTCCACTCTGAGTCACAGTGGGCACCGGGTAGCTTTTTCTGCCCTTCTGTGAAGAATCTGGTCCTCCACTCGGGGGAACTATCAGGCACTATGCCGAGACTATGTTTGCTGCCCTCAACCTCCACTTCACTGCATTTGCCTCTACAAAGCGCTTCTCTGTGCCTTCTGCCACCTGCACTTGGTCAATTTTCGTACATCCAGCACGTCAATAGGTGCAACAGGTGGCCCAGTCTGTTTTCATGGTTTGCACCTTTCCTGGTTGTGTGCCAGTTATACCATGGCTCGAAGGCAAGTTTTATTGTATTCAAAGGGTAGGATTATACCTATGAAGTGTGTGATCTGTGACACCTGCTTGCCTCATAGGCACATTTGGAATTTGATCTATGTATTTCTGTTTATTTTGCAGCATTATGCGTTATATTATTGATATAATTTTGTATACAACACATGATACAATTGAAGGTTACCAGTCGGAACATGTTACAAAATGGCCCCTGTTTTCACTGTTCCTGCATAGCACGGTATCCTTTGTTGGTTTCTGTATTCATGTATGTAAAGACGCTCATTTTTTGGCACTCCGTTGTGTGATCAAGACCGTATACCGGTCGAAACGCTTCGCGCGGGGTTTATGAATTAATAAATCCCCATTCTGTTTGAATATCACTGTGTTTGGCTGAGTGCCCGCTCTACAAACTTGATGCATATATATATACGAGGGTACAAAAGAAACATGTAATTATATATGAATATAGGATTGAACCTATTATTAATGTATTTTTCTGCTTTTAGTATTTTACGTGTAATTTTAAAAAGCATTGGAAAAATGAGAATTTAAACTATTTTCTAATATTACTATGTTTTAAACAGCCCAAAAATGATGGAATATGCTTAGCAACATCATAAACAGTGTTGGTACCATAAGTATTTTCTCTTTGTCCATGAACATGTGATGATCAATTGCGATGTACGTTTCACTTTAAATATTGCACTAACCTGTGTATCCATGTCATGTGATCAAGGCTCCACGGAGTCGAAACGCGTAATGGAGACGGTTGAATAAAACATCCTAGCACCGAATTGGGTCCGTGTCCGTGATTTGGAGAGAAAAAGACGCTTCCAGGGTGCGGAGTTATTGTTTTATATATATATATATATATATATATATATATATATATATATATATATATATATATATATATTCACTGAAAAACCATAGGTTTTAGGGACAGTTATAGTTAGTTGGACATTGCACTCGTACAAAACCCGTGAAATTTCCCTGTTATAGTTAGTTCAGCTAACTATAACTCGCGCCCCGTAATGCACTGCTGATGACGTCACATATTACATCACTCATCACATGGTCAGTGACATCACTGATGACATCACTGATGACATCTCAAATGACATCACTGATGACATCACTGATGACATCATCCAGTGACTGTGTGTTTCTGTAAAGTTTAAATATGTTTAATATATATAGGGAAAGGCGTATTGAAGAATGAGTGGGTGTATAAGTGTCTGAATGGATGATTTAGTACGTGAGTGACTGACTCTACAAGTGAGTGATTAAACGTATCTTACTGAATGCATGGGTTAGTGACTAAACTGTGTGAATGTCTGTATCCGTCTGTTTGTTGGTGTGTAAGTGGATGCATGGATTTGCGAATAGCTACATGAGT
This sequence comes from Calotriton arnoldi, assembly GCA_963921515.1. Taxonomy (NCBI): domain Eukaryota; kingdom Metazoa; phylum Chordata; class Amphibia; order Caudata; family Salamandridae; genus Calotriton; species Calotriton arnoldi. Next base: position 2,047,514 of record CAWUFW010001225.1, read on the forward strand.
GTCTATATGGGTTATTGATTGGTTCTCTGAGTATCTGTATGGCTGGCTGAGTGTTTGTGTGGGTGGGGTGTGTGTGACTCTATACATAGATGTGTGAGTGGGTGATTCACTGGGTGCATGATTTCAAGAGTGCATCTGTGATGGACTGCTTGGGTGGGTGAGTGTGTGTATGGGTGTGTTAGTGAGTGAATGTATATCTCAGTGGTACATGTGCGAGTAACTACATATGTAAAAGGCAGTATATATGTGTGTTAGAGTATTTAAATGGCTATAAGTGAGAGTGTGTTATTGTGAGAGTGGCTGTATGGATGCGTGTGTGCTTGTATCAGTTATTGTATAAGAGCGTAAGAATGTGCTAGTATTTGTATGAGTAAGTGAGCTGGTGTGTGTATAACTGTATAGGTGAGTAAATGGGTGTGTGATTAATTTTTTGCATGACTGACTAGGTGTGTGAGTACCTCTATGGATGAGTGGCGGTGTGTGAGTGTTTATATAGGTGTATGAGTGCATATGATAGTCCTGTACTGAGTGACTGTAAGTATGAGTGACTGTACAGGTGAGTGAGTGGATGTGTGTGTGTAGACCTAAGAATCAGTGAGTGGGTATGTAGTTTTTGGTGTTGGAGTGTCTATGGTTTTGAGAATGGCAGTCTGTAATTTAGAGTGGGTGTATCAAAAGTTATATTAGGGTGTGAGAAGATGCATGAAATTATCACATGGATGATGTCATCAGTGATGTCATTTGAGATGTCATCAGTGATGTCATCAGTGATGTCACTGACCATGTGATGAGTGATGTAATATGTGACGTCATCAGCAGTGCATTGCAGGGCGCGAGTTATAGTTAGCTGAACTAACTATAACAGGGGAATTTCACGGGTTTTGTACGAGTGCAATGTCCAACTAACTATAACTGTCCCTAAAACCTATGGTTTTTTCAGTGAATTTCAAAGGTTTTTTAAATGCTAATTTCTAACTATAACGTGCCTGAAACCTATGGTTTTTTCAGTGAATTTCAAAGGTTTTTTAAATGCTAATTTCTAACTATAACGTGCCTGAAACCTATGATTTTTAAGTGAATTTCAAAGGTTTTTTAAATGCTAGTTTCTAACTATGCCAACAGAGGTAGGACATGTGAAGAAAGAAGAAAAAACGCACAGAAAGAAGCAAAAGATGTGCAGAAAGAACCAACAGAGGAGCAGAAAGAGGCCTTGTTGCAAAATCATCCTGTGCCCACAACTTTTTCAGACGGGTACTGGTGGTAACTGACTCTGACTAACCAGAGCCAGTGCGCGTTTGCACAGTGGTGAAGGGAGGGGGGCCTGAGGTGACATGTGTGCAAACGCGCCCGTGGCGCGTTTTAAGTTGCGGGATTAAGTCCCCTTGAATCCTGAGGGTCCCTGGCGCCCAACTAGCCCCCAGGTACCTACAGTTAGGACCACAGAGCTGAGTTGCAGAGAGGCGTTCCGAGGCCACGCACCTTTTTCACCTCTCTGCAACGCAACTCTGTTGTGCTTACTGAAGGTACCTGGTGGGCTAGTTGGCCCCCAGGATTCAAAGGGAATTAACTCCCCAACTTAAAACGCACCACAGGGCGTGTTTGCGCACATGTCACCTGAGGCCCCGCCCCCTCCCTTCACCACTGTGCAAACGCGCCCCGTGGCGCGTTTTAAGTTGGGGAGTAGGTCACCTTGAATCCTGAGAGTCCCTGGGGCCCAACTAGCCCACCAGGTACTTCAAGTAAGCACCACAGGCCTGCGTTGCAACGCCTGTAACAAATTGTGCAGTTGTGTTTAGGTAGTGAAGAGGGTCATGCTGGGGGTAGTGTTTTAGGGTTTAGGGTAGTGCAGTGGTGTTTGTGTAGTGTAGGTGGTCATTCTGTGGGTAGATTTAGGGTTTAGGGTAGTGCAGTGGTGTTTGGGTAGTGTAGGGAGTCGTGCTGGGGAGAGTGTTTTAGGGTTTAGGGTAGTACAGTGGTGTTTGGGTAGTGTAGGGGGTCGTGCTGGGGTTAGTGTTTTAGGGTTTTAGGGTTTAGGGTAGTGCAGTGGTGTTTGGGTAGTGTAGGGGATACTGCTGGGGGTAGTGTTTTAGGGTTTAGGGTAGTGCAATGGTGTTTGGGTAGTGTAGGGGGTACTGCTGGGGGTAGTGTTTTAGGGTTTAGGGTAGTGCAGTGGTGTTTGGGTAGAGTAGGGGGTACTGCTGGGGGTAGTGTTTTATGGTTTAGGGTAGTGCAGTGGTGTTTGGGTAGTGTAGGGGTTCGTGCTGGGGGTAGTTTTTAGGGTTTAGGGTAGTGCAGTGGTGTTTGTGTAGTGTAGGAGGTCGTGTTTTAGGGTTTAGGGTAGTGCAGTGGTCTTTGGGTAGTGTAGGGAGTCGTGCGGGGTATTGTTTTAGAGTTTAAGGTAGTGCAGTGGTCTTTGGGTAGTGTAGGGGGTTGTGCGGGGGTAGTGTTTTAGGGATTAGGGTAGTGCATTGGTATTTGGGTAGTGTAGGGGGTCATGCGGGGGGTAGTGTTTTAGGGTTTAGGGCAGTGCAGTGGTGTTTAGGTAGTGTAGGGGGTCGTGCTTGGGGAGTGTTTTAGGGTTTAGGGCAGTGCAGTGGTGTTCGGGTAGTGTAGGGGGTCGTGCTGCGGGGAGTGTTTTAGGGTTTAGGGCAGTGCAGTTGTGTTCAGGTAGTGTAGGGGGTCGTGCTGGGGGAGTATTTTAGGGTTTAGGGTAGTGCAGTGGTGTTCGGGTAGTGTAGGGGGTCATGCTGGGGGTAGTGTTCTAGGGTTTAGGGCAGTGCAGTGGTGTTCGGGCAGTGTAGAGGGTCGTGCTGGGGGTGGTGTTTTAGGGTTTAGGGCAGTGCAGTGGTGTTCGGGCAGTGTAGGGGGTCGTGCTGGGGGTGGTGTTTCAGGGTTTAGGGCAGTGCAGTGGTGTTCGGGCAGTGTAGGGGGTCGTGCTGGGGCTGGTGTTTCAGGGTTTAGGGCAGTGCAGTGGTGTTCGGGCAGTGTAGGGGGTCATGCTGGGGCTGGTGTTTCAGGGTTTAGGGCAGTGCAGTGCAGTGGTGTTCGGGCAGTGTAGGGGGTCTTGCTGGGGCTGGTGTTTCAGAGTCTAGGGCAATGCAGTGGTGTTTGGGCAGTGTAGGGGGTCTTGCTGGGGCTGGTGTTTCAGTGTTTAGGGCAGTGCAGTGGTGTTCGGGCAGTGTAGTGGGTCGTCCTGGGGCTAGTGTTTCAGGGTTTAGGGCAGAGCAATGGTGCTCAGGCAGTGTAGGGGGTTGTGCTGGGGGTGATGTTTCAGGGTTTAGGGCAGTGCAGTGGTGTTAGGGCAGTGTAGGGGGTCGTGCTGGGGGTGGTGCTGCAGGGTTTAGGGCAGTGCAGTGGTGTTCCGGCAGTGTAGGGGGTCATGCAGGGGGTGGTGTTTCAGGGTTTAGTGCAGTGGTGTTCGGGCAGTGTAGGGGTCGTGCTGGGGTGGTGTTTCAGGGTTTAGGGCAGTGTAGTGGTGTTCGGGCAGTGTAGGGTGTCGTGCTGAGGGGTGGTGTTTCAGGGTTTAGGGCAGTGCAGTAGTGTTTGGGCAGTGTAGGGGGTCGTGCAGGGGGTGGTGTTTCAGGGTTTAGGGCAGTGCAGTGGTGTTCGGCCAGTGTAGGTAGTCTTGCTGGGGTTGGTGTTTCAGGGTTTAGGGCAGTGCAGTAGTTTTCGGGCAGTGTAGGCGGTCGTGCTGGGGCTGGTGTTTCAGGGTATAGGGCAGTGCAGTGGTGTTAGGGCAGTGTACGGGGTGGTGCTGGGGCTGGTGTTTAAGGGTTTAGGGCAGTGCAGTGGTGTGCGGGCAGTGTACGGGGTTGTGCTGGGGCTGGTGTTTCAGGGTTTAGGGCAGTGCAGTGGTGTTCGGGCAGTGTAGGGGGTCATGCTGGGGGTGGTGTTTCAGGGTTTAGGGCAGTGCAGTGGTGTTAGGGCAGTGTAGGGGGTCGTGCTGGGGCTGGTGTTTCAGGGTTTAGGGCAGTGCAGTGGTGTTCAGGGCAGTGTAGGGGGTCGTGCTGGGGCTGGTGTTTCAGGGTTTTGGGCAGAGCCGTGGTGTTCGGGCAGTATAGGGGGTCGTGCTGGGGGTGGTGTTTAAGGGTTTAGGGCAGTGCATTGGTGTTCGGGCAGTGTAGGGGGTCTTGCTGGGGTGGTGTTTCAGGGTTTAGGGCAGTGCAGTGGTGTTCGGGCAGTGTAGGGGGTCTTGCTGGGGGTGGTGTTTCAGGGTTTAGGGCAGTGGTGTTCGGGCAGTGTAGGGGTCTTGCTGGGGGTGATGTTTCAGGGTTTAGGGCAGTGCAGTGGTGTTTGGGCAGTGTAGGGGGTCTTGCTGGGGGTAGTGTTTCATGGTTTAGGGTGGTGCACTGGTGTTCGTGCAGTGTAGGGGGTCGTGCTGGGGGTGGTGTTTCAGGGTTTAGGGCAGTGCAGTAGTGTTCGGGCAGTGTAGGGGGTCGTGCAGGGGGTGGTGTTTCAGGGTTTAGGGCAGTGCAGTGGTGTTCTGGCAGTGTAGGGGGTCGTGCTGGGACTGGTGTTTCAGGGTTTAGGGCAGTACAGTGGTGTTCGGGCAGTGTAGGGGTCTTGCTGGGGGTGGTGTTTCAGGGTTTAGGGCAGTGGTGTTCGGGCAGTGTAGGGTGTTGTGCTGGGGCTGGTGTTTCAGGGTTCAGGGCAGTGCAGTGATGTTCAGGCAGTGTAGGGGGTCGTGCTGAGGCTGGTGTTTCACAGTTTAGGGCAGTGCAGTGGTGTTCGGGCATTGTAGGGGGTCGTGCTGGGGCTGGTGTTTCAGGGTTTAGGGCAGTGCAGTGGTGTTCGGGCAGTGTAGGCGGTCGTGCTGGGGCTGGTGTTTCAGGGTTTAGGGCAGTGCAGTGGTGTTCGGGCAGTGTAGGGGGTCGTGCTGGGGCTGGTGTTTCAGGGTTTAGGGCAGTGCAGTGGTGCTCGGGCAGTGTAGGGGGTCGTGCTGGGGGTGATGTTTCAGGGTTTAGGGTAGTGCAGTGGTGTTCGGGCAGTGTAGGGGGTCGTGCAGGGGCTGGTGTTTCAAGGTTTAGGGCAGTGCAGTGGTGTTCGGGCAGTGTAGGGGGTCGTGCTGGGGCTGGTGTTTCAGGGTTTTGGGCAGAGCAGTGGTGTTCGGGCAGTGTAGGGGGTCATGCTGGGGGTAGTGTTTCAGGGTTTAGGGCAGTGCAGTGGTGTTCGGGCAGTGTAGGGGGTCGTGCTGGGGGTGGTGTTTCAGGGTTTAGGTCAGTGGTGTTCGGGCAGTGTAGGGGGTCTTGCTGGGGGTGATGTTTCAGTGTTTAGGGCAGTGCAGTGGTGTTCGGGCAGTGTAGGGGGTCTTGCTGGGGGTAGTGTTTCAGGGTTTATGGCAGTGCAGTGGTGTTCGGGCAGTGTAGGGGGTCATGCTGGGGTGGAATTTCAGGGTTTAGGGCAGTGCAGTGGTGTTCGGGCAGTGTTGGGGGTCGTGAAGGGGTGGTGTTTCAGGGTTTAGGGCAGTGCAGTGGTGTTCGGGCACTGTAGGGGGTCATGCTAGGGGTGGTGTTTCAGGGTTTAGGGCAGTGCAGTGGTGTTCGGGCAGTGTAGGGGGTCAAGCAGGTGCTGGTGTTTCAGGGTTTAGGGCAGTGCAGTGGTGTTCGGGCAGTGTAGGGGGTCGTGCTGGGGGTAGGGTTTTAGGGTTTAGGGTAGTGCAGTGGTGCTTGTGTAGTGTAGGGGTCGTGCTGGGGGTAGTGTTTTAGGGTTTAGGGTAGTGCAGTGGTGTTTGTGTAGTGTAGGGGTCATGTTTTAGGGTAGTGCAGTGGTGTTTTGGTAGTGTAGGGGGTCGTGCTGGGGGTAGTGTTTTAGGATTTAGGTTAGTGCAGTGGTGTTTGGGTAGTGTAGGGGTCGTGCTGGGGGTAGTGTTTTAGGGTTTATGGTAGTGCAGGGTGTTTGTGTAGTGTAGGGGGTCGTGCTGGGGGTAGTGTTTTAGGGTTTAGGGTAGTGCAGTGGTGCTTGTGTAGTGTAGGGGGTCGTGCTGGGGGTAGTGTTTAAGGGTTTAGGGTAGTGCAGTGGTGTTTGTGTAGTATAGGGGGTCATGTTTTAGGGTAGTGCAGTGGTGTTTGGGTAGTGTAGGGGTCGTGCTGGGGGTAGTGTTTTAGGGTTTAGGATAGTGCAGTGGTGCTTGTGTAGTGTAGGGGTCGTGCTGGGGGTAGTGTTTTAGGGTTTAAGGTAGTGCAGTGGTGTTTTTGTAGTGTAGGGGGTCATGTTTTAAGATGCAATGCTCCAATACCTGACCAGTCTGCACTACATAAAACTGCAAAAAAACTAAAAATAAAAAGTGTTTTGCACACTTTTGTCATTGGGCTATATGTGGGCTACATCTGGGTAATATTTGTGCTACATTTGGGCTCTTTTTTCACTGGTGGCCATCTTGGAAGACTTCTTTGTTATGAAGTTTCCTAATTTCTTCATTTACTGCAGTCTCCTCAGTAGGAAATGCTTTCAGTTTTTACTTTGATTCCATCAAGAAGGCATTCAGATGTGTCTCACATCTGCCATAAATTCAGAATGTTAGCACTCTAGTTGCTCATTAGATCACTGGAGTAAAGCTACTGCTCACCAGGGAGTTAACTGGTAGTCTGCTGCTGGTATTGAAAGTGATTGTTTCAGTCTGCATGTCAGAATTTTCTAATGAAATAGAAGAGTATTTGAGATCTCACTTAAAACATGCCCTAATTTTTCTTTCTGCAGCACTAACCATAATTTCTATTTCAAAAAGAACCCCTCATTTTGTTCCTTTTTAAATTAAATGTTTTAAGTGTTACCGGTTTATTCCAATCAAGATGGCTTCAGGTGTGCCATACTTTTGTCATAAGTAAGGCTGTTAGCGCTCTAGTTGTTCTTTAGAACACTCTGGGAAGCTGCAGTAGAACACAAAGGCATCAACTGGCAGGCTGCTCCTGTTGAAATATAACAGGAAGATATTTGAGATCACACTTGAAATATGTCCTAATTTTTCTTTCTACAGCACTAACCATAATTTCTATGACAAAATGAACCCCATCATTTTGTTCCTTTTTAAATTAAATGTTTTAAGTGTTACCAGTTTATTCCAATGAAGATGGCTTCAGGTGTGCCATACTTTTGTCATAAGTAAGGCTGTTAGCGCTCTAGTTGTTCTTTAGAACACTCTGGGAAGCTGCAGTAGAACACAAAGGCATCAACTGGCAGGCTGCTCCTGTTGAAATATAACAGGAAGATATTTGAGATCACACTTGAAATATGTCCTAATTTTTCTTTCTACAGCACTAACCATAATTTCTATGACAAAATGAACCCCATCATTTTGTTCCTTTTTAAATTAAATGTTTTAAGTGTTACCAGTTTATTCCAATGAAGATGGCTTCAGGTGTGCCATACTTTTGTCATAAGTAAGGCTGTTAGCACTCTAGTTGTTCTTTAGAACACTCTGGGAAGCTGCAGTAGAACACAAAGGAATCAACTGACAGTCTCTGCCCTTGTTGGATGTACATGTTTTACTGAGAATGTCAGACTTCATTCTCACATGAGTGAGAAAGATAATGTGAATTTACAGAAAATTTGCTCTCATTTTAGCTTCTGGAGCACCTTCCAAACCTCCATGGGACAAGCATGAGAAAATAGTGTTCTCTCAAACATGATTCATGATATCCCAGCAGAAGGTTTTTCACATGGTAAAATCACCTTAGAATACACCACAATTCCTAAAATTAGTATGGTACCATCAACAAATAAATTCTAATGTAACTAAAGCCTGTTATCACCCTTTATAGTTCTCCTTTTGGTGACCCTCAAAATCTTCTATTCACTACAATGCATTTCAATGAGGTACTATCATTTATATTGGTCCCAAGATGGCTGCCAGCAATTCCAGGATGAAGTGCTGACAGCCAATCAGATCTCACGATGACATGTGTGGTTAGGCTCCGCCCAGATATATATGTGACTTTACTTTTGATTTTCTCAGGAACTACTGAACGGATTTACACCATTGAAGCAAAAGGCACGACACTGAACCAAGGGCTACCTCTTTGCCAAATTTGGTGTAATTCCGTTCAGCAGTTCGGGCTGTAGCTGCGACTAAAGGTTCCTATGGAAAAATGAATGGGGAAAACGCGTTTTGGGACCCCCCTTTTTCTCGGCCCCCGCTTGACGTATCACCCCGAGACTTTCAGGATAGGAGCGGACCGGAGCGCCCCAACAAGTTGGAAACTTTCGCGAAGATTCGTCAACCGGCGCCAACGTTATTTCAAATAGAATGTCGCGGATTTCCTATGGATAATAGGTTTTAACTATAACTATCTACTGGCGACCGCCAGTAGATAATATATATATATATATCACTGCCTATATAGCACTAAAATGCATGAACATAATGCAAGGCCCTGCAGTCCCTGAAGGGGGGCAACCCGACAAAGGGCGTGCAGGGGGCCCCCCCAGCCCTTCAAGGGGCCCCCAACCCTTTTGAAGGTTCCCATTCAGCCCAAGTCCAATGTATATATGTGAGATATGGGCGACTCAGGGGTCTATCATCACATTCTGCAGGGGGTGCAATCATTTTGCGTTACACCACTGCTAAAATGCTCCAATGCTCCCTGACCATGTCTTCTCTGTGTTTGCTTTCAGAATGAATTTCTATTTGTGCATTGCACCGAATCTGTGTCAAAGCAGGACTGCCTAGCACACTCCATTGAACATTAACAGAAGACCACAAAGTGAACGAGATTCATTTCATCTATTGTAAACCACAACGTTCCTTGAGAGAGTGCGCCAGGTGCAGACTGTAACATAAACAGACTTGAAAATTGATTTTTTTGTGTTGCTGAATCCCAGGGAAAGTGTTACAAAATACCAACAGGGCACAATATGTTGCAAAAGCTATTATGATGTTCAGTAAAATGAACACGAGTTCTTTTCTGAAACCAGAGACTATTTAAAATGCATTACCCAAAAGTCTATTTGCTATCTTTAGAAACTTAATGCATTTGGAAGTAACGTTCTGCTATTAGGATGTGTGAAATCGCAGAGTTCAACCTGTGAAAGGCAATAATAGAGTGCATCTCTATTATTTGGTGCCATGATGCGGGATTGGGGAGGCGGGGGGAGTGGGAGGGTGATACCATCACCGAGAGAAGGGTGCTGTACTGGAAAACAATTCTTTTACTTCCACTGTCTGCAAGATGAACAGTAAGGCTCATCCTCAGTTCGTGGTATATCTAATATCGGGAGCAAATGATGCTTATCCCCGATTTTAGATTTGAAGTTCCTGTCAAACTGCGCTCGAAGCCACGATTTTTACCTTCACAATTTTCTACTAGTATAACGTGGAGGACTTTGCATAGAAAAAGCAGTTGAAAAGGGGAAAACATGCAGCTTTACTGCCCGGTGAAACCGAAATGGCATGGTATACCCCATTTCAAAATATGAACCGTCCTGGGGGTAAATTGGCCCTGCGTGGTAGAGGTATCACCCGAGGTGGTTTCACTATTATATAATCCGACTCAGAATTAGGAGTTTAGACAAGTGTTTTTCAAATTTAAAACAGTTAATATATTTTCTGTCAGGTATATATAGACAGAGCTAAATGTAATCTAATTGCTGACAGGCTGATGTGCACAGAGCTATCTGTAATGTAATTGATCTCAGGCTAATGTACACAGTTATATTTACTAAAACCTATAAAGAATACTAAGACATTAAATACACTGACGTCCCATAAATTTGAATAAGTATTTAGAATCGAGCTGGCAGACTCTAAAACAATCTAGAAAAGACAGACATCCGTTGTGAAATCCCCTGATGACTCATGTTAGAGCAGAGAATCAATACCCCCTGCACCACTAAAAGAGTTCACAGGAGCAAAAAGTCTAAATGCTCTCCAAAGCAGATGTTTCTGAGCAGTACACCCCAAAACCGATGGTGGCAACCTCCTCTTTTACCCACGAAGAGTCCCCGCCTCACAGTCTCTAAAATTGCCACTGCTGGCGGCCCGCAACCCACCCCACCTCCTTTCCTCTCTTTCTGTATCACACCTTACCTGGTCAAACCCCACCCCTTTCTCGTCCATCTACTGATGCATTTTTATCTCTCCCATTGTGGTAGCTTGCTCGTGGCTGGGTTTACGCATATAAATCGACAAAATACTTACAAGCTGCTCCCCACATTGCACCTCCCCCAACCTGGAACATCAGATCTAGCAACCCAAAGATGATCTTTCAGACTGAATTCAGACAGATCATGAGCAGAGGCAAAAACATCCAGATACAGGGAAGTCACGCGCAGGTTGCCAGGACTCCCTTCTGAAAGCCACACCTTGTACCACTATTTTCATGAAAAACTTGCTGTCAGCCTTTTCAGTAGCTTCAGCTATAGTCCCAGACTAACTGCATCTCAATCTGCTGGTGTTAAATGTACATCTGTATTAATCATTAACAATATTGTCAAAAACCAGTGCAAAAAAGCAAATGGGTGCACACCTATGGCCACTCAACATATATATTGTACTGCCAGTGTAACATACGGCTGTAAAATGCAGCGAAAAAGAACATAGGGTGACATGCTGCCACCCAAAAACTATCTCAATGAACACAACAATAAAAAAATTAAATGATCGTGTGTATAGGTTCCTAATGGTCTAACCAATGATCAGCAACTCCAAATAGAAATTGGTCTCCAAATGTACTAACATTAATACAGCGTAGCTCTTTTTGAATATGTGCACCGCTGTCTAAACAAGCAAAAATAATGCTGTACCATATTTAGATTGAGTCAGATGCCGACGAGGTCATTAGCCAGACTTAGGGCAAGAAAGGTGTTTTCTGTGCAATCCTCAGTGTTGCGCTATGCCAAATAGACGAACTGCCTTGTGCAGGATCTGTAGTCGAAATTCACCCTCTGTGAGAAATTGGCTTACTGGTTGACTGGGTGGGGGCCTTTGTCAAGCAGCAACCACAATCCCTGTCAGGGTGAGGCACAAGCACACCCCAAATTAATGTGCTCCCCCCCTCTCCCCCCTGGTATCTTGGCACAGAGAAATTAGGCTCAACTTAGAGGCAAAGTGTAAATTATTTGTGCAACACTTCAAACAGTAAAACAGTGAAAACTCCACACAAAAAGGCCCCAAACCAAGTTAGAAAACTAGAGCAAATTGTAATAAATAAAACAAGACCAAAATTACAAAAAAATTCTAATCAGTAAAACCGGAGTTTGCAATTTTTAGAGAATAAACTGACTATACCACCAAAAAGCACAAAGAGCCAACTTGGGATATCTGGTTGTACTGAACCAAGTCAAAGTCAAAAGTTCAGGCTGACCGCGATGGAGCGCAGGTTGGATACAGTCCCAGGTTAGTCCTGCTGAAGGTTTACCCTCTCAAGTTGGTGACAAGAGTCCTGTTCATGTTGCAGAGGGCCGCGAGGAGCAAGGAGAGTGTTACGGGATGCTGTTGGCCAAAGCACAAGGAGTCAGTCAGGTGTCGCAGGCACGCATTGCTGGAGCTTCACAGTGGTGGTTCCTGTGAGTGGTCGATGCCGCAGTGTGAAGAGCCAGGCTGACAGAGCTCCATGCTGAATTACGTTGCAAGTGACAAGGTCTCTATGGGAACAGGCCCATTCGGGAAGAGCCCAAAAAATTTAAAAACAAAATGACCAATTCATTAATTGACATAATTAATTATAAATAAATTAAACGCAAAATCACATAAAAATGTACTGCAAATTAAAAGCAAACATTCACTGTTTGAAAAAACTCTCACTCTAATCCCTTTTTCAGCAAACTCTAGAGGCGAGCATTCACTGTGCATATATGGTACACCTAGGACATATCAAAGTCCAAGACATTTATTGAATTATTAGGCTAGATATTATGGAACTGATCGATGAATGTGCAAATACTGGATTTGCTCTCCCCTACAGACAGAGATAGATGTGAATAGATCTAACACATAATTTTTCACTGTACTTATATGGGAGCAGCTAAATATGAATTCAAAGTCTTTTGGGCTAAAAAAAGATAACAACTTGTTATGTACTGGTATAGAAGTACTATTCGATCTTTTGGAAGTTGTACAGTTGGCAATAGGTCAGTTTCTCAATTAAGTTGGGTGTAACATTTGGAGTGGACACACTTTCTATGTTGTACTATCGCACTTCTGGAGCAATATCTCCATTATATAGCATTGAAAAAGTCCGAGGTTGGACAAAGCACATGTCGACTAAATCATCTGTATCTTGTATGATTGAACCATGTCAAGACTGAGTAAAGAAACAACTTAAAACTTTACATGAATTACTGACTATTGATTTCAAGAGGAGTTGACAAGGACCAAAATACTACTAAATGGCTGAAACTTAACTTAGGGGCAATATTATAAGTTTGTCTAGTTACAGGTGTAACGAGTGCTCCACTATTTATTGTTGATATGATTCAAGCAAAGATCACCAATTTGTTAGGATCACGCTTAGGCACATTGTGGCAACAGATGTGGAATAGTGTATGAGCACCAATCTCTAATGTAACAGAGCTTCAAAGGTGAGGCTGTGTGCCACCGAAACCACAGTTGCCTTGTTTTGCATCTGTTAATCTCTTACAAACCTAACAACCTGCTATTAAATAAACAATTTCTAATGACATTTTTTTCTAAATAATCTCAAATGTACTAACTTTACTCAAACAAATTAAATATAAAGATTATAATAATGAATTATAGTACTCAATGCATATTTATTAAAAATATTAAAAAGATATGTCATACAACTATATTAAATAAAAATATAGTATACAGCTATATTTAAAACAAAAGTTGTGAAATAACTAAAAAGACCATATTCTTGCCTTCTATATTCTATTCCATGATATTCTTGACATCACAAACTTTTTTTGACTCAATATTTATTAACCACAATACTTTACACAATATTTTGTCGGAATTCTGTAGCAGCAACAATCAAAAGTTAGAATTAGTCAACTACTTTACTTCTGTGATATGTTCCTTGCTATTGCCTTCTACACACACTATTATCATCACACAAAATCTGCTGTTGTAAATCACTAAATGGGAAGCGTAGCTACAGAAGAACATCAAGTTGGTCTGCTATCAATCTCTGCACAGGCACCACAGCCTAAAACAAGGTAACCTCTGTCAGGAAAAATCAACACAGAGGAACACTCTGTGACGAGAAACAGGAGACTAAAAGAAAAGGGAATGAGAGAGAAGGAAATCCAGAAAGAAACAGAATAGCAGGTACAGGGAGAGATGAAAAAAGTGCAGAGCGACAGAGAGAGAAAAAGGTACAGAAAAAGTATGAGAAACAAACAGGAAGAGAGGGGTGATGAGAGAAGAAAAAAGATAGAGAGAGTGAGACAAAGAGAAAGAGCGACAGAGAAAGACAGAAAGGTACAGAGAGAAAGGACCCACAAAATGAAAAAGAAAGGAAGGAAACAGGAGAAGAGAGAGGAGAGAAAAGGGCAGACAGAGTAAGAGCGAGGGAGATGAAAAGTGATAGAAATAACATGATAGACCACACATATGCACCATTTCGAGTACCACTGGCTATCATAGCTTCTCCTTTACTTTCACAGTTCATTTCTTCAGAATAACAGCACCACTAATATTAAAAATCATACAGTATTAGAGTAGTTGTAAGTCTGAAAAAATATATTGTTCAATAAAACCCAAAGAATCTTTCAGATGCCTTGCAGTGCTATATATGTTATGAATTCAGGAAAGGATATTATGATCATAACCATCTGACCCTGATCCATATACATTTATTTTTTTCTAAATCTTGACTGCATTAGAGTACTTCTGCCCAGATCAAGGAGGAACCACTCTTAAGTTATATATGAGAACGTATCACACTATTCTGGATTGTGCCCTGGAGGATATTTTAATCATAAGTTCCCTTTCTCCACTGTTGCATTTCTTAGATGCATTGATAGGTTTATTACATGTAGCTTCCAGTGCAGTTAGTGTTGGTGCTACATATGCTATGCATGGCAACCGAGTGTTGTGCGAGTGAGGGAGAGGATTTGTTCACATGTTGGCAAATGTAAAAATCTGGGTTTCCTGTTCCTCTATCTCTTTTTTCCAAATTCATTTTCTGAGTCAGGAGATCCAGAATTTGGGCACTATATTTGTTATCATGTGAGCAAATCTGTTACTCCAACTTCTCCACAAAGTTCCTGGGAAATCTGTTAAAATATCCCCCTGCCACAAGAGGGGAGCAGTCCTTCTCAGGGCTAGAAGAAATCAAGCAGTTGCGGACACAAAGTTCTTGAAAAAGAGTTATCATCTGCACCATTTGAAGTAGAAGGATCGACCATTCCCTTGCATAGAAAATGATACTCTTTTGCTGAGGGTGGGCTTGCTTGAACACAAAATCATTTTTTTAGGTAATCTAAATTTGCTACTTGAACTTGCTGCATCTGAGTAAGAATTTATATGAAAATTACCTGTGACATAGGAAATGGTAGTAGAAATTTTATTTTGCCAGAAAGCTGGGGTACCATGAGTTACCTCATTCTAAAGGATGTTGAGTCACAGTGCCTAAAGTGATGAACAGCCAGCCATGGGTGGCACTCCAAGTGACCGTCACCCAAGTTTCTGCTGTTCATGGTACATGAATTAGTATTTCTGTCATGAGCTAAACAATCTGCCTGTAAACTGAAGGTATCTCCAGAACAATACAGAGTGAAGTTTGGATCCCTTAGTTCAGGATGCTGAATGCTCCAGTGCTTGTGTAAGGGACCAAAAACAAAAGTGTGCTAATAACAAAATACCTAATAAGAAATGGGAACAATGCAAGTTAACTGTTATAACGAAGATCCTCACCTTGCAGACTTTTCACCTGCAATGACGTAAGGATCACTCATCATTGAACCACAAAGAGAATGCAAAAAAATGTGATTTTCCCTGGCTATAATAAAAATTCTCTGAAGAATTCATCATATATTTTCTACTAATTGTCTGGAATCATCACATCAGCCTAATGGCTGATGAATTCTTTCATGGTGCTATAAAGTCAGTAAGTAAGAACTGGCAATGTTACTCCATCAAACAAACCTGGAACATGTATAGTAGTGCAGCTCTCAGCACTTTCACCGCAAATATTTTTCATTGATATGTGACATTTGACTGACATGGTAGAACATCTAGAATTTCAAATGTATATCAAACTGCTCTAGTTACATCTATTAGGGAAGAAGAAGAACTGCACATATTCGACTGGTTCCAAGATCGGGGACATGATTACAGGACACTCAGTTGAGTCCACCTAACCATCAGTCTGATTAACACAACTGGGAGAAGGCACTATGTCCATATGACAGTAAAAAAACCTTGCAGTATGGCTTGGCTCGGAATGTTCCGCCAACCAAACAGGTCACACAAGAGTTAAGAAGAACTCCCAGTTCATGATGCTGAGGAAAAACCTTGCTAATGCAGTTGCAGTACAGATTCAAGCTTACACCATCACTAGACCTTTACAATACAATCTACATCACTGCACCAAATACCAACATTCTGCAACCCCACCAAACACAGAATCAATCCACTAGACAGAAGCTTCCTAAATGTATGGAAATATGACCACATAACTGCAGCTCTATATGAGCTTCACCGACACCCAGTAGAACAAAGGATAACATTCAAAGTTCTGTGAATTATCTCCAAATCCATGTTGGGAAAGGATTTGATTACCCACAAACAGTGACCCCTAAATGTACACGATCTCAGAACCTTACATCTAGAAATACAAGGCTGATCACACCTTTCAAATAAAGGAAAGAGAAATGCTGGAAAACCATCAGAGATTAGGGCACACGCAATTAGAACCCCTTTGACACTTATCTGAGCACACTGCCTAAGTTAACATCAGTCAAAAGAGCATTGAGACCCTGCTCTTTCTATCAGGATTTCAGTCCCAGCAGGAATAGGGTCACTTGACACAACCTTCAATTCAACATAATTCCCATCAATTGGTGATTGATCACAAGGGGGCTTTGTGTTTGTCTTCTCTCCAATAGTGTACTATTTAGTTTGAATGAGACTGAACCTTGTTACTTAGAGCTGGGAAGTTGCCTTTGATTACAAATGAAGCATCGAGTAAATCAAACAAATAAATCAATCCCAGACCATCCTTAAAACTGTAGCTTCCTCTGAAAGTTCTTATTCCAATGGCTCGCTGGAACTACAGTAGACACAACATGTCTTCTTTAGTTAGAACTTATGGAATTTGATGGTGTAAAACAAGTGTTTATGTTATGGGTTGGGTTAATCTGGTATTCCTTCTATTTTCCTACAAGTATCAACTTATTTTATTGCTTTAGTTACTCCATTCTGCCAGCCTAGGATTCTGCAAATCTGGAACCGTGATTCACACTCACTTAAGTAAATCTGATTTTTGTGTGCAAAATATTTTGAGAATCTGCCCCTCTGTGTCTGATTCCTAATTTAACACATTTCAAAGATTCATAACCCTTTCCCAGGTTAGGCCTTGAATACTAATTTACATGCAGCTTTCCAATCATAATACCCGAAAAGTCAAGTGAGTTCTTTTTTTTGTGTAAGCTTTTCTCCAATGCCAAATTCTGTGTATAGTACAACTGAACATTTACTTTTGTGCTCAAGGGAGAAATCCCTCCACTTATGCTCGCTTAAAGTTTGGGTGTGGTCTCCTTCCTTTGCCGCCCCAGAAAGAGATGTACTCCTGTTCTTGAAACCACCGACCTTATCCAGAGCGCTGTCATGAGGAGTTTGTGAATACATGCAAAATTATTGTTGTGGTGTTCCAAACTATTAAAGCTAATTATGTCTTGGAACACCACCTTTCAGCCTCATGCATGGGATATACCCTGCTTAATATTACACAATTGTGGAGTGATATTCTAAAGGTGTCAATGGCTTTACAACAGCAGTGTCACCTTTTGTAAATTCCTTCCTATCATTTGAACTTGTAAATCTGATTTACGGATGTGATTGCCTTTCTGAATCTGTCCTATAGGTTTAAGTTAAAAGTTTCCGCATAATGCTGGAACAATGTACTATCCAAAAGCTGAGAGAAAATGACAAAAGCAAGGGGGTGAGATGTGATGACACAGGGCAATCCAACTCACAGGAGGATATATTGCTCCCAAAAGGATTTATGCACACCATAGTGTTGGAATTATCATGTTTTTCCCTTTCAGCTGTCCTCGTTTTTTAATTAGATATGTTAGCTTTTTGATTATAAAGAATATGAAATCCACATTTATCCATGTCACTATTCACTCCAATGTGATAACCAAGTATGCTTAAATATATACAAGTTATTCTATCTGAATGATGTTCTCAGTTCCAATAATTGTTTTGAGATTGTGAACGAGATTTAATGAAAGCAGATAATTTTGATTATTGTTTATTATTATTAAAAACATGAGGATGGTTTCACATAATCTAAATGAAAGGTTGTGAAGGCCTTTTTCTGCTAATTGTTTATTTTAAAAAGATTCAACAAGGAACAGATATCTTTTCAAACCTAAGACCAGAATGTAATAGATAGAGAAGAACTTCGTAGACCCAAGGACCGAGGCTATGCTGAGCTATATCACTTCCTTTTATTGAAGGCTATCTGTCTGCCTGTCAAAGCAGATGAGAATAGCAGACACTGGTATTATACTGAATGTTAGATTTGGGGGTCTCTAGTTGGCAGAGGTAGGTACCTTTGTCCAAATAGGGACCCTTGCGTCTAGTCAGGGAAAGTAGGTACACTCCCGAAATAACCCCTGCTCACCCTCTTGGTAGCTTGGCACGAGCAGACAGGCTTAGTTCAGAGGCAGTGTGTAAAGCATTTGTGAACACATACAGTAATCAAGTGACAACACTACAAATGGACACCACACAGGTTATATATTTATAAAAATAGGTATACTTTATATAGATTTATCACAAGACCATAAACGACAAAAATAATCCACAATACTGTTAAGAATACTTAGTTCTGATCAAAAAGGCTTAATTCAAGGTTCTGTGCGAGTCGGTAGCCTCCTCCGGCTACGGCGATGTCGAGAACAAACAGAGTCTAACAAATCCAGCTGACCGCGTCGAGACGGGCCAACACAGCGTAGACAGACTCGGTCACAGTACCTTTTACTTGAAGCGGCAGGCACGGGCGTGCGAGCCGGATGGCTGTTCGTCGCGGTCGCGATGCAAAATTGGAAGCGTTGCAGGACGCGTTGTCCCTCGATGCGGTGCAGGCAGCGGCTCGTTGACGTCGTCGAGACGGAGTCGGTGAGACCAGGGCCGTGCGTTGCAGGGCGAGACGGTGCTTCGATGCGGTGCTGGCAGGTTGCGGTGTGGCGACGGAGCCGGATTCAGGAGCTGGCGTCGATCAGTCCGGACAGCGGTGCGAGTCTGGCGGTGCGTCGCAAAGCGTGCGACCGGTGCCCAACTCCGGTGCGGTCACAGGACTCGAACTCAGCAGCAGTGACCGTGTCGGTCGGACCAGTTCGATTCGGCGTAGCGAAGCGTTGCAGGACGCGTTGTCCCTCGATGCGGTGCAGGCAGCGGCTCGTTGACGGAGTCGGTGAGACCAGGGCCGTGCGTTGCAGGGCGAGACGGTGCTTCGATGCGGTGCTTACAGGACACCGAGTCGGTCGTGAGAGTCGGTCACAGCTCCCTACCTCTGCAGCCACTGAAACAGAGTTTCCAGCAGCAGTTCACAAAGGGGGTGAAGTCCAATGGTCCTGGGACTTCGGTCAGGGGGCAAGCTCTCTTCCAAGCCCTTGGAGATCCTTCACAAGTTGATGAAAGTCACAGCAAAGCAAAAGTTCCTTTCTCCTTTCTTTGGCAGTCCGGCAAACCACTGCAGGCCAATCCCCCAAGCAGCACTTCAGGCTTAGGGATAGTCTCTCCTCAGTTTCTTCTTGGTTCCGCTCCTCAGCAAAGGTTTCTTCTTGTTCCCAAAAGTGATCTAATTTTCCTGGGGTCTGGGTGCCCCTCTTATACCCTGATTCTCTTTGTTCTCTGGAGGCAGAGAGGCCTCTGCCTAGTCCAAAACCAGTTCTGGTCAGTCCTGGAGCACTTTGTTTTTCTGACTCCTTCTTTCCTTTCAGAATGTGGGGCAGAGTGCTCAGCCGCCCGGCAGGAGGTGGAGCCAGCATTGTGGAAGGCAGGCACAGCCCTATTCAGACCCAGGTGCAACTCCTCCCTCCACTCTGGATGCAGATCTTTCTATTCAGCCCTGGGCTGACTCACCCTGTCTCCTGTAGCCACCCCCAGCCCCTGTCACTCAATCTCCAGACAAGGAATACACAACCTAGCAGAGGCAGGCTTGGATAGTTAGGCAAGAAAATACCCACTTTCTAAAAGTGGTATTTTCAAACACAGAATGTTAAAACCAACTTCACTAAAAGATGCATTTTATCATCCTGAGTTCAGGCATACTAAATTCGTTTTTCTACCATGTTCCCTGGGTCAGTTCTGACTATAAGGTGTAATAGTCAGTCTGCCCATTCTGGCCTATGGGGAGCAGGTAGCCTTGCAATAGTGAAAAACGAAAATGGCTGTAATTCACTATTAGGACATGCCACACACACCAGGGCATGTCCTACCTTATACTTACAATGCACCCTGCCCTAGGGCCTACTTTAGGGGTGACCAACATGCAGTAAAGGGAAGGTTTAGGGACTGGTAAGTGGGTGTACTCACCAAGTCGACATGGCAGCCCTGGGCTGCACACAGGCTCTGCGATGGCAGGCCTGAGACACATTTTACAGGCCGCTTCTGTGGGTGGCACAACCAGTGCTGCAAGCCCACCAGCGGCATTGGATTTACAAGCCCTGGGCACACTGAGTGCACTGTACTAGGGACTGACAAGTAAACCAATCATCCAATCATGGAGTCACTAATACATATATCAATTAACGATAGGGAGCACTTGCACTTTGGCACTGATTAGCAGCGGCAAAGTGCCCATGAGCATCTAGTCCAGCAAAAACATATCGGCAACAGTGGAGGCATTACGAAAAAATGGAAGGGAGACCCACGCCAAGGATGCCAGGTCTAACACGTGTCCCCTCCAGCTGAAATGTGGGGAGAACTATCCTACCCCTAGGGAGTTCTCATCGCTAAGGCGGAAAAATCTGGACAGACCATCAGCATTGGCGTGTTCTGTACCAGGGCGGTGTTCCACCGTAAAGTCCATCCCCTGTAGGGAAATGGACCACCTCAACAGCTTTGGATTCTCACCCCTCATCTGCATCAACCATCTGAGGGGCCTGTGGTCTGTCTGAACCCGGAAGTGAGTCCCAAACAGGTATGGTCTCAGCTTCTTCAGTGCCCAGACCACAGCAAATGCCTCCCGCTCAATAGCACTCCATCTCTGTTCCCGGGGAAGTAACCTCCTACTGATGAAGGCTACAGGTTGGTCTAGGCCCTCCTCATTGATCTGTGATAGAACAGCCCCTACACCATGCTCTGAAGCGTCGGTCTGAACAATGAACTCATTGGAGAAGTTGGGTGCCTGGAGCACAGGCGCCGTGCACATGGCAGTCTTCAAGGTGTCAAAAGCTTTTTGACAGGCGTCAGTCCAAATCACTTTCCTGGGCTGCTTCTTGGAAGTCAGCTCTGTCAAGGGGGCAACAATGCTGCCATACCCCTTGACGAATCTCCGGTAATACCCGGTGAGTCCTAGGAAGGCTCTCACCTCTGTCTGGGTCTTGGGGGGCTCCCAAGCCAGAATGGTATCAATTTTCGGTTGGAGGGGCGCCACCTGGCCGCTCCCAACCTGGTGTCCCAAGTACACCACAGAACCCTGCCCAATCTGGCACTTACTCGCCTTGATTGTGAGGCCTGCCCTCCGCAGCGCCATCAACACTTCCCAGAGGTGGCGCAGATGTTCTTCCCAACTGGCACTGAACACTGCGATGTCATCCAGGTAGGCGGCACTGAAATCCTCCAGTCCAACCAACACCTGGTTGACCAACCTCTGAAAGGTGGCAGGGGCATTCTTCATCCCAAAGGGCATCACCCGGAACTGGTAGTGCCCATCTGGTGTGGAGAATGCTGACCTCTCTTTTGCCCCATCAGTCAAGGCGATCTGCCAGTACCCAGACGTTAAGTCAAACGTGCTGAGGTACCGCGCAGCCCCTAACCGATCTATGAGCTCATCAGCTCTGGGGATGGGGTGGGCGTCAGTCCTGGTGACGGAATTGAGTCCCCTGTAGTCCACACAGAACCGGAGTTCTGGTGTGGCACCAGGCGCGGCAGCCTTTGGAACCAAGACCACTGGGCTGGCCCAAGGGCTGTTAGAGGACTCAATGACCCCTAGCGCAAACATCTTGGAGACCTCCTCCTTGATGCAGGCTCTGACCCTGTCAGTCACCCTGTAAGCCTTGTGCTTCACAGGAAGACTGTCCCCAGTGTCCACATCATGGACGCACCAATGAGTGACACTGGGAACCAGGGAGAACAGGTCAGGGAACTGTCCCAACAGTTGGCGACAGTCACCCTGCTGCTCAGGTGTCAGGGAGGTAGAGAGGTTTACTCCCTCCACTGATCCATCTTGCTCTCGGGCTGACAGGAGGTCAGGAAGAGGCTCGGTCTCCTCCTCCATTCCATCATCTGTAGCTAAGAGCATGCCCACTTGGGACCTCTCCAAGTGGGGCTTCAGGCGGTTCACATGCAGGACCCGCAAGGGGTTCCTGGGAGACTGCAAGTCCACCAAATAGGTAACTGGACTCTTGCGCTCCACCACCGTAAAAGGGCCGGTCCACCTGTCCTGGAGCGCACAAGGCTCCACAGGGGCCATGACCCACACTTTCTGACCAGGCTGAAGCTCTACCAGAGTGGCATTCTGGTCGTACCACCGCTTCATCTCCTCCTGGCTGGCTTCCAGATTTGCCTCAGCAAGTTCTCTGAAACGCCTAGTCTGGTTCCTGAAGGCCAGCATGTAACTGTATACATCCTGGGGAGGTTTCCTGGGAGATTGCTCCCAGCCTTCCTTGACCAAACTCAGAGGTCCTCGCACCGGGTGTCCATAGAGGAGCTCAAAGGGACTGAACCCTAGAGACTTCTGTGGCACCTCCCGGTATGCAAACAACAGGCATGGTAAGAGGACGTCCCATTTACGCCTCATGGGTTCTTCCAGACCCATAATCATGCCCTTGAGGGTCCGGTTGAATCTCTCAACCAGACCATTTCCTTGAGGGTGGTAAGGAGTGGTGAACTTGTAAGTTACACCGCACTCCTGCCACAGGGACTTCATGTACTTGGACACGAAGTTGGTACCTCTGTCAGACACCACCTCTTGAGGGAATCCCACACGTGAGAAAATTCCCATCAGTGCCCGTCCCACCACGGGGGCCGTCACTGTCCTCAGAGGGATGGCTTCAGGGTACCGGGTGGCATGGTCCACCAAGACCAGGATAAACCTGTTGCCCATGGCTGTCTTGGGGTCCAGTGGCCCCACAATGTCAATACCCACCCGTTCAAAGGGGGTGCTGACCACAGGGAATGGCTGGAGAGGAGCCTTGTGCTTCCTCCCACTCTTTCCACTTGCCTGGCAAGTCTGGCATGTCCTGCAGTGAGTGGCGGCACTCCTGCGCATCTGGGGCCAATAGAAATGGGTAACAAGCCTGTCAAAGGTCTTGTCCTGCCCCAGATGTCCCGCTAACGGTACATCATGAGCCAACCCCAGTAGGAAGGCTCTGAAGCGCTGGGGTACCACCAGCACACGGGCTGACCCAGGCTCAGCAACCTTAGGCTCTGAATACAGGAGACCATTCTCCCAGTAAACCCAATGTGATCCAGACTGATCACCTGCTGCCTGGTCTGTGGCCTGTTGCCTCAGACCCACGAGAGAAGGGCATGTGTTCTGCTCCTTGCAGAACTCTTCCCTGGAGGGTCCTCCTTCTTGCTGCCAATGGGTCAGCTCAGGTAGGTCCCCCAGTTCAGCTACCTGTTCCCCTGTAGGCTCCAGGGCATCCCCCTCAGGGTCTGCCTCCTCCTGGACCGTGGGAACTTCGGGGGCCGGTTTCCCGCGCCCCCTGCCTCCTCTCTCTCCGGCAGGCACCTGGGCCTCCCTCTCAGGCTCCAGGTCCTCTTGAACACCTTTAGCTGCCATTGACCGGGTGGTCACACATGCCCAATCAGGCAAGCCCAACATTTCTAAATGCGCACTCCGCTCCACCTTAGCCCAAGGTGAGCTCTCCAAATCGTTCCCTAACAAACAGTCAACAGGCATGGCTGGCCTCACAGCTACTTGAAGAGTACCCGAGACCCCCCCACTCAAAGGGAACCTGAGCCACCTTGCAGTGACTCTCTGTGTTGTCAGCGGCAACAACCGGATAGAATGCATCAGGGATAACCTGCTCTTTAGACACCAGGTGACACTTGACAGCTGTCACACTGGCTCCTGTGTCTCTCAGAGCCTCCACCCTATGGCCATTGATGGTCACCCACTGCCTGTATTTCTTAGTGTTCTCAGGCAGCGGGGTCCTAGGGACCATCTCAGAGTCTCCTAATGAGACAAGGGAAAACACTGTGGGATCCCCCCACCTTGGGCACCCAACTCCTCCCCCAGGGCTACACTAGCCAACTGCCGGGGGACTGCACTGGTGGGTGCTGGTTTTCCATGCAAAGGGCAACGAGGATCGTTTGCCTTGTGGCCAGGGGCGCCACACTTGTAACATACCAGTGGTCCCTGGTGAACAGGGGGCCTGTCAGGGCCACTGGCTTCTTCTCAGGGGGAGGCTGGGAACCTTTCCCTTGGTTCCCTTGGGGTCTACTTTGGGGCCCTTTATGGAACTCCTTCTGTTTACCCTTGTCCCCCCCACTCTTCTGCTGGGGACCCTGCCCACCCTTGGCGGAGTCTCCCACGTGACCCTTGTGGACCCGGGTACTCACCCAGCGGTCCGCCTCCTCAGCAAGCTGCCTAGGGTTAGTCAGCTTACTATCAATCAGGTGCTGGCGTAGCTCAGGAAAACAATTACCGGACAAGTGCTCCCAGGCAATTAAATCAAAGAGCGCCTGAAAATCAGTCGCTTTGCTACCCTTTACCCAACCATCCAAGGCTCTGCAAAAGAAGGTCACATATTCAACCCAGGTACTGCTTTCAATCTTACTACAGTTCCTGAACCTTTGCCTATAAAGCTCAGGGGTCAAACCATACCTAGTCATTAAGGCATCCTTCATGTGGCTGTACGAATTATAGACTTCAGAGGGCAAATCCAACAAGGTATCCCGCCCTTCACTGAGGAACCGTCCCCACAACCCCGCTCCCCAATCCTTCTCAGGGACCCGGTGGGAAGACATGGCTACCTCATAGGCTTTGAACCACTGCCCTATGTCATCATTTTTAAAAAACTCCTTCACCACATCTTTGGGAATATACACCCTAGCTTCAACAGGCACAGGCGGTACACTGCCACCAGAGGGAGTAATCTCTAAGCTCTTGGCCTTCAATTCCAACTCCCTCAAAACTTTCTCATGTTCAAACTGCATTTTCTTTTCCTCTAGGGCCAATTTCCTAGTTTGCATTTGGAATTCTAACTGCCCATTCAGCTTGAGCTTGGTCAGCTCCATTTCGTGCATCCTACTCTCTTTCCTGTCCTCCAACTCCTCTGGAGACAGTCCTCTGGCAGAAACACTGCTACCTACTGGGGAAGGTGGTCTTTTATCCCCTAGACCCAATAGCCCCTCCAGCTGCCCTTCTGCATTCTCAGCCCCCTCCACAGGGGCACTCCTTGATTCGACCCAGGCCCTCAGCGCCTTTTGGAGGTCCTCCTTCCTGGAGAGTCCGGTCATGGAAACTTTAAACTTTTTGCAGAATTGCCTGAGCTGCTTAAGGGTGTAGCATTCTAGCCTCTCTTCTTCCCAATCACACTCAACAGAGGCTACTGATGCTGGTTTCTCCATAGTGACTGAACTTGGCATTTGCAAAAATAGGAAATCCCAGAAAAAATGCTATAAAAGTATGTGGTTGCGTTTTGGTCTGCACTCACTAAGTAGTGTTCACCAATCACTGTACATGAGTCACAAATGCAAGTCCAGAATCCTCACCGCTGACCACCAATGTTAGATTTGGGGGTCTCTAGTTGGCAGAGGTAGGTACCTTTGTCCAAATAGGGACCCTTGCGTCTAGTCAGGGAAAGTAGGTACACTCCCGAAATAACCCCTGCTCACCCTCTTGGTAGCTTGGCACGAGCAGACAGGCTTAGTTCAGAGGCAGTGTGTAAAGCATTTGTGAACACATACAGTAATCAAGTGACAACACTACAAATGGACACCACACAGGTTATATATTTATAAAAATAGGTATACTTTATATAGATTTATCACAAGACCATAAACGACAAAAATAATCCACAATACTGTTAAGAATACTTAGTTCTGATCAAAAAGGCTTAATTCAAGGTTCTGTGCGAGTCGGTAGCCTCCTCCGGCTACGGCGATGTCGAGAACAAACAGAGTCTAACAAATCCAGCTGACCGCGTCGAGACGGGCCAACACAGCGTAGACAGACTCGGTCACAGTACCTTTTACTTGAAGCGGCAGGCACGGGCGTGCGAGCCGGATGGCTGTTCGTCGCGGTCGCGATGCAAAAATGGAAGCGTTGCAGGACGCGTTGTCCCTCGATGCGGTGCAGGCAGCGGCTCGTTGACGTCGTCGAGACGGAGTCGGTGAGACCAGGGCCGTGCGTTGCAGGGCGAGACGGTGCTTCGATGCGGTGCTGGCAGGTTGCGGTGCGGCGACGGAGCCGGATTCAGGAGCTGGCGTCGATCAGTCCGGACAGCGGTGCGAGTCGGGCGGTGCGTCGCAAAGCGTGCGAGCGGTGCCCAACTCCGGTGCGGTCACAGGACTCGAACTCAGCAGCAGTGACCGTGTCGGTCGGACCAGTTCGATTCGGCGTAGCGAAGCGTTGCAGGACGCGTTGTCCCTCGATGCGGTGCAGGCAGCGGCTCGTTGACGGAGTCGGTGAGACCAGGGCCGTGCGTTGCAGGGCGAGACGGTGCTTCGATGCGGTGCTTACAGGACACCGAGTCGGTCGTGAGAGTCGGTCACAGCTCCCTACCTCTGCAGCCACTGAAACAGAGTTTCCAGCAGCAGTTCACAAAGGGGGTGAAGTCCAATGGTCCTGGGACTTCGGTCAGGGGGCAAGCTCTCTTCCAAGCCCTTGGAGATCCTTCACAAGTTGATGAAAGTCACAGCAAAGCAAAAGTTCCTTTCTCCTTTCTTTGGCAGTCAGGCAAACCACTGCAGGCCAATCCCCCAAGCAGCACTTCAGGCTTAGGGATAGTCTCTCCTCAGTTTCTTCTTGGTTCCGCTCCTCAGCAAAGGTTTCTTCTTGTTCCCAAAAGTGATCTAATTTTCCTGGGGTCTGGGTGCCCCTCTTATACCCTGATTCTCTTTGTTCTCTGGAGGCAGAGAGGCCTCTGCCTAGTCCAAAACCAGTTCTGGTCAGTCCTGGAGCACTTTGTCTTTCTGACTCCTTCTTTCCTTTCAGAATGTGGGGCAGAGTGCTCAGCCGCCCGGCAGGAGGTGGAGCCAGCATTGTGGAAGGCAGGCACAGCCCTATTCAGACCCAGGTGCAACTCCTCCCTCCACTCTGGATGCAGATCTTTCTATTCAGCCCTGGGCTGACTCACCCTGTCTCCTGTAGCCACCCCCAGCCCCTGTCACTCAATCTCCAGACAAGGAATACACAACCTAGCAGAGGCAGGCTTGGATAGTTAGGCAAGAAAATACCCACTTTCTAAAAGTGGTATTTTCAAACACAGAATGTTAAAACCAACTTCACTAAAAGATGCATTTTATCATCCTGAGTTCAGGCATACTAAATTCGTTTTTCTACCATGTTCCCTGGGTCAGTTCTGACTATAAGGTGTAATAGTCAGTCTGCCCATTCTGGCCTATGGGGAGCAGGTAGCCTTGCAATAGTGAAAAACGAAAATGGCTGTAATTCACTATTAGGACATGCCACACACACCAGGGCATGTCCTACCTTATACTTACAATGCACCCTGCCCTAGGGCCTACTTTAGGGGTGACCAACATGCAGTAAAGGGAAGGTTTAGGGACTGGTAAGTGGGTGTACTCACCAAGTCGACATGGCAACCCGGGGCTGCACACAGGCTCTGCGATGGCAGGCCTGAGACACATTTTACAGGCCGCTTCTGTGGGTGGCACAACCAGTGCTGCAAGCCCACCAGCGGCATTGGATTTACAAGCCCTGGGCACACTGAGTGCACTGTACTAGGGACTGACAAGTAAACCAATCATCCAATCATGGAGTCACTAATACATATATCAATTAACGATAGGGTGCACTTGCACTTTGGCACTGATTAGCAGTGGCAAAGTGCCCATGAGCATCTAGTCCAGCAAAAACATATCGGCAACAGTGGAGGCATTACGAAAAAATGGAAGGGAGACCCACGCCAAGGATGCCAGGTCTAACACGGAAGATAACTTCTTTGTTCAGAAGAGGTAAATGGGTGTAAACCATTTTTGAAATTCTAATAAGACCTTTTTTGTGGGGCTAGGATCAGTTTAGTTAGCCAAAGAGGTGAGGGTGAGATTGAAAATAGTAACATAAAGAAAGGATTTATGATTTAACCAATATGTTTACTTTTCCATTCCATTCATTCAATAACTTTATTTCGGTCTCAAGGACCATAAAAGTACAGTTCAAAGCAGTGTAAAAAGACAGTATATACATTTAAATCATGAATAATACACTATCATAAAACTACTGTATGAAGAAAAACAGCACATTTAAACGCGAATGAACCTAGTTTAGAATAAATACAAGAAGAAATCCGTAGACAGTTAAAAACAAATAAAATTGGACTAATATCCCAAGTTAAAACAATGAAAATTTGTATATACAAAGTAATAACAACATGCTTACTAATTTAAAAATTTCCGCCGGGCATGCCACATAGAGTTTAGGAAGCGGGAAACAGAGAAAACAATGGGGGCGTAAGTATCATATTTTAAAACTCTGTATGCCACAGCACATTGGGTGAAACCTAGGTTCTTACATAATTGGATGAGCCAGCGCTGTCGTATTCTTCTATAAGCAGGGCAGAAGAAAAGCACATGTATATCTGTCTCCTCCTTATAACTACAGGCAGGGCATCCCTCATGGTCTAGTTTAGACCATTTGTTAGTAAAGCCAAAAAGCGGCAGGATCCCCATTCTGAACTGCATATACAGTTTTCTAGCCTGGCTAGGTTGGATATAATCCAAAAGAGGCTCCATTGAATAGTCATCTTTAATTTGAAAAAAGTCCGCCGTCAGGCGACCACAGGGCGAACTATGGATGGTAGATAATTTGTTCACTCTATACGATCTTACTAATTCCAGCCGTGAGATTGCCGGGCATGATTCCTCTGGCGATTTCCAAAGTTCTACCTTGCCCAAGATGCTGCAGAGAACTTTAATATGTTTAAGCCAGGGTAACTTTATAGAGGCCAGGTTATTCAATATCTCTTTGAGCTCTGCTTGATAGATGGCCAGTTCAGGGGTCACCCATAGACGCCTCCAGTAAGTTAGGGGTCTGAGGGCTATCTCTTCACAGATAGGCCTGATGCCTAAGTCTAGGCGTAGGGGGATGAGGGGTGTACTAGAGGGGAGACCTACCAACTGCCTCATAAAGCTATTCTCAATTTTGTTCAAGCTGGTGGTAGAACAGTGTCCCCACAATTCCGCCCCATACATTGCAGCCCCCTTGCCTGGGTTTTGTAGATTTCGACAACTGGCCTTACAGGTTTAAGTGTAGAAGTTCTGTGTAGTTTTGTAAGCCCTCCCACTGTCTGTGCTAGCTTATTAGTTGCTTTGGTCCCTTGAGGCCCCCATTGCAGATGTTCCGTTAGTGTAATACCCAGGTAGTCAAACACCGACACCCTTTCCAATAAGGTGCCGTGTAGGGATGGATTTGCGCGAGACTTGTTCGCAGGGTTGAAGACCATGTATTTGGTCTTTAATGTATTGATCTCCAACCCCCGATTTTTACAAAAGACATCAAAACTATCAAGAATGCGCTGAATTCCCATGGGCGATTTTGATAATAGGAGGGTATCATCAGCGAACATCATCGCTGGAACCCTCCCAGAGGCTAGCCTGGGGGCATCGTTGTCCTTCACCTCCCTGAGCTGCTCAATAAGTCCATTAATAAAAAGGCAGAACAGGGTGGGAGCGAGCACGCAGCCTTGCCGCACTCCCTTGCTCACTGGGAAGCGAGATGTCAATTCGCCGTGTTTCCCGAACCTTACCTGGGCAAAATTGTCATCATGGAGCCTCACTAAAATACTAAGGAGATACGATGGGATCCTCAATTCTTTCAGAACATCCCAGAGTTTGTTCCTGGGAACTAGATCAAAAGCAGACTTCAGATCTACAAAGATTAAATAGAGGCTGCCACCCTCTATAACCACTGTTTTCCAGTACAGGAGTTGAAGCCTGAATAGCTGGTCGACGGTGGAGGTGTTCTTTCTGAAGCCAGCTTGATATGGACTCAAGATCTCTTCTTCTTCTATCCACACCAATAGGCGGTCAAGAAGCACACGAGCAAAAGTTTCTGGGATACGTCAATTAGGCTAATCGGCCGATAATTAGTAGGCAGGAGGGGACAACCTTTCTTAAAGACCGGGACAATTTCTGCGCCACCCCAGGTATCTGGTGGGTCCATCCCGCTCATAATTGCATTAAACAGGGACCATAGATATGGTCCCCATACTTTCGGTTCATCCCGAAAGAGGTCCCCTGGTATTCTATCAAGGCCCGGTGCTTTATTACTAGAAAGCTTATTGATAGCATTCAGCACTTCGGGCAAGGTAATCCTTGAAGTTGCCTCCTCAGCAAGCATAGAAAATGTTGGAGAGGGGTCTTCATTAGCAATTGTTGGCACTGTGCTATTATACAAAGAGCAAAAATGATTCTCCCAGGCTTCAGATGATATATTCGGCTCAATAGCTAACCTCTCATGGTTATCACCTGTGCTAACTATTGCCCAGAATGTCCTCAGATCTTTATTTGTTAGTGCAATTTTAAGGCTTTCCCACCTATCCATTTCCCAGTTCTTTTTCCGATTGGATGGTTTCTTTATACAGAGCCCGTTTTAACTTCATTCCATTTCTATCCTTTGCCTTGACCGCATCCAACAAGGCCCGTTTTGCATTGCGACATTTTGTGTTGAACCATTTGCATCTATTCTGGGCTTTGGCCCGCCTAGGAGCCACTGGATAAAATATGTCTTCCATTTTTGAGATTAATTCTAAGTGCATTTTTACAACTACCGCATCAACAGGGGGCAAGCCCTTTGCACCTACAAGTGCCCCCATTTTTACAAGTATTGGGGCTACCAACTGGTAGACCATGGCCAACTTGTCAGGTGTCTGTTTGATTTGCGGCCACCTGACTCTCCGTCTGTTGTTAGCTAATACTAGACCATTGTCCCTGTATGTAGTCATGAGATCGGTGGTAGTGTATCCCAGGTTTGGCCACTTCAGTTCCAGGACCAAGGCATTATGGTCACTGTCCTGTCTCACTATGACGACAAAGTCGTATACCAATTGCCAGAGTCTGGTCTCCACCAGTATATAATCCAACAAAGACTCTTGCCCTACTCTGTTGAAAGTTTGCTGCCCCGGGCTATCTGATTTTATTCTGCCATTACATGCTCTTAGTGAATGGACTAATGTGATCGAACTGATCTGCAGTGCCAGCGGTGACCAGGCTTTGTCAGGTCGAATTTGAGGATCAGGAATTTGCCAGTAGGAATCCTCTTCACTAGGAGAGGTGTTGCTCGGATCAATGAGGGGTTCGAATTGACAATTAAAGTCACCCCCTATGATCTTCCGCACGGAAGGATCCATAGTGGAGATGAAGAGGCCCAAGCGGTCTATGGTGGTGAATTCTGAGCTGATGGAAACCGGTCGGGAGTAAACATTGATAAGAGCAATTTTTGTCTTTGTAGGGAAGGTAAGTAGGACACATTGGATGTCATTTGTAGGCGTGGGTATCTGCTCGGCACTGCAGCCCAAGTGTGATCCTACCCATATGGATAGGCCCCCTGATGGTCTACCCCTTCCCCCATGTGTAGCATGAATGGTAAATGGTGCAAAACCTATCCTCCAACAGTCTTCCCTGGCCCATGTTTCCTGAAACATACATATGTCCAGTTTATCTACAAAAATTCCCCTGTCTGGGCAAACAAGTTTGTTTTTAAGCCCAGCAACATTCCACGACAAGATTCTTAGTGTACTACCTCAGTCAGTTTCCCTGTCTGAGACCTTATTTACACAGCCAGTAGTAATTTGGATGTCACTAGCTTTGATCATATAGTCAGAATCTGGGGACCTCAGACGGACCCCCACTCTATCAATCTCAGCCGGAATGGTACCATTAGGCCCGCCAAGTAATCTACCCACCTGTACCTCCGCCACTTGTAGGGCAGTTATCTGTAGGGAATCCCGTATATTTTCCTTACTAGCTACCCCGTCCCACTGTACTTCACCCAGTAGTTGTCTAACCCCTGTTCCTCAGAGACCCCACCACAAGTCAGACTAACCTCGTGTCAATCTACCTCCTCAAGAGATCCAAATCTGTTACTTACTGGCAGATTGAATGTTGTGGATCTTGGGGGGGGCATTCCACCTGCCATCTATTAGTGATCTTGGTTGGGAGCTTGGAGTGCTGGGGGTAGTGCGACCTCTAAACATCAGCTGGTGTTGGGTCTAGAAAAAGTCCAATGGGTATAACCCAATTCCTGTTCTTAGGTCCTGGTGAAATGTGGTTTGGCAAAGTAAATAACTCACAATTTTTTGGATTTGTAAAGTTTATAACTACACAATCTCCCTGCTCTGTTTTTTGTCGATTTCCCACCCAGCCTATTCTGCGGGTCATTAAAATTTCCCCTGCCCGGCGATAGTCAAACTGCCTATATTTTGCTAACCAATAAAGGCACTTGTTCCTAAGATCAAATTGGGTTTCCCTATAGTTGGGAGCAGCTTCGGGGACACCAGTCAGTATAATGACATATGGGGCACATGCAGGGGGCAAGTTAATAGTTGGCAGGTTTTCTGTTTTTGGATTACCGTTAAGGCGTTCTGCCAAGGCCTGCATGGTCGGCACCTTATTAGGCCCGTTTTGGGGCCGACTGGGTTTATCTCTGCCTGTTTGGGAGGAAACTAACTCATTACCACTGTTATCGTAACTTGTACTCCTGCCTAACTGATGATTGGCAGCAATCTGATGCCTTACCTCTTGAGCTGTGGTGGGACCATTACTTGTCTGCCCACCCAACTCGCCCGGAGATTTTGCATCAGAAATGTCTACCTGGCATTCAAAGTCAGTTCCTCTTAGTGCTGGGCTTAGATGTATTTGCCTATTTTCCCCATCTGCTATCAGATTATCTAAACGAATAAATAAGGGGGCCAACTCGTCTCTTACAATATCCCGTATTTGGGTTTTTAAATCAGTCAGGAGATTCAGTACCCAATTAGGGTGGTTCTTCTCAGCTCTACAATTCAATGGACTGCTTAGTTTAGGATCCCGGTTTTGCCCAACCCCTACGCTAGGTGCAATATCTTCACGCAGTTTCTTCCTTTTGGGTCCCACCTCAATCTATTGTTTACGCTTTCCATTTTTGGGATTGGTAGTGGTAGTCCTACTTTTGCGTACAGCTTTTTTAGGTGGGGCTTCAAGGGGTGAAGACAATGGTGGGGCTTCAAGAAGTGAGGACAGTGTTTCTTCTTCAAGGGGCACATGAGTATTATTCTGCACAGTTGGCGAGTCTATCGCTAAGATGCTTAGGTCCGGGGTAAGTAACAGGCGCCTCTCTGTGCGTTCTATTTCAGTGTTAACTGCCCCAATAGCCCTCTGCAGCATTTTATCAATCGAGGTTGGAGGGAGAGCTACTGAGCTAGGAGCTTTAGTTTTTGTCACACATGAGCGCTTCCCCATTTTTAAAACCTTCTAGATCTAATTCTTCAGCCAAACCACAAACCCACCACCAGTCAGTGCAAATTATATATATTTGTGTGGGCAGCTCGAGGTGCAAATAATTGCAGCAACAGATGGTAGATGTTACTACATGTGCCCACACAGATGGTGTAGCCTAGAGGTTACCAACCATTCGGCAAATCTCATTACAGAATCTATGTTTTTGTGGGGTTTGACTCTCTGACCTTACTTAGGCATTACAATCTAAGCTAGTCAAACAAATTGTAAAAATGAGGTGGTCAACCCAGTAAGTTCTTTGTGATTATATAATGAAAGACCCTATAAGTCAGCACCAAGAATTTTTGGCAAGCAGTGTCTGTTTGGCTGAGAAATAAGAAACAGAATAGTCCCACTCTGTGTTGTTCCCGTCTTCTTTTAGTCTCTAATGTGTTAAAGAATTCCAAATGTTAACTCCAAATGTTCACTGTAACTTAAAGAACCATAACAGGTGGGCGCTTACCCGCTGGATAAAACCAAGAAATGTGGCCCTGTCCTGTCTCCTCCTGTCGCAGACGGGCGCGGACGGGCCCGCCCTTCGCCCGGGCTTAGCCCGGGCGCGGCCAGCGCGCTTCCCGCACCGCGGGGGGAAAGGCGGTGCTTTAAGCGCGATGTCAGACGCCTCCCCCTCACTAGCGGCAGCTGTGGGTGGCGCACTGTTCACTGGGACTTGTGGTCCCCTTTACTGCTGGCTGATGCTGCGGGGCAAAAGAAAACAGCATCTGTCGTGCCCTGGGACTCCGGTCCCACCAGGGCAAGGAAACAGGCAAGAGAAACCCCCGTAGTCAGTGGAGCACTGCGGTGAAATGAAGTTGTGCAGAGTGATGTCCCGAGCCGCGGGGGGAGAGGCGGCGCTTTAAGCGCGATGTCAGATGCCTCCCCCTCACTAGCGGCAGCTGTGGGTGGCGCACTGTTCACTGGGACTTGTGGTCCCCTTTACTGCTGGCTGATGCTGCGGGGCAAAAGAAAACAGCGTCTGTCGTGCCCTGGGACTCCGGTCCCACCAGGGCAAGGAAACAGGCAAGAGAAACCCCCGTGGTCAGTGGAGCACTGCGGTGAAATGAAGTTGTGCAGAGTGATGTCCCGCGCCGTGGGGGGAGAGGCGGCGCTTTAAGCGCGATGTCAGACGCCTCCCCCTCACTAGCGGCAGCTGTGGGTGGCGCACTGTTCACTGGGACTTGTGGTCCCCTTTACTGCTGGCTGATGCTGCGGGGCAAAAGAAAACAGCGTCTGTCGTGCCCTGGGACTCCGGTCCCACCAGGGCAAGGAAACAGGCAAGAGAAACCCCCGTGGTCAGTGGAGCACTGCGGTGAAATGAAGTTGTGCAGAGTGATGTCCCACGCCGCGGGGGGAGAGGCGGCGCTTTAAGCGCGATGTCAGACGCCTCCCCCTCACTAGCGGCAGCTGTGGGTGGCGCACTGTTCACTGGGACTTGTGGTCCCCTTTACTGTTGGCTGATGCTGCGGGGCAAAAGAAAACAGCGTCTGTCGTGCCCTGGGACTCCGGTCCCACCAGGGCAAGGAAACAGGCAAGAGAAACCCCCGTGGTCAGTGGAGCACTGCGGTGAAATGAAGTTGTGCAGAGTGATTACTTTTCACAATTCTAGTAAATTGTGTGGACACTATATAGTTTATATTCATAATAGTTACTATTCATATTGTGTGCACTAGGATATGGTTGTGATTTTTTTAAGTCAACCTTTTAAAACGTACCTATGGTCTCCTAGTGTTCTTGAGTGTGTCTTATCTAGATTAGAAGGGCTTTGTATTCCACAAATTTTCCATGTGATATCTAATAGAATTGATTGTTACATCTCACTTAAATATTGCAGAATGGGCTGCAGAGTGGTTACAGCCCAACTGGCTTTCTGTCTTGGGCTGGCACATTACAAGGTCCTTAGAGCCAGGGGATCTAGTAAACCTAGCTCCAGGCCGTGTTCTGGAATATTGATCCAGAAAATGTACCAATAGTTGTCTAATTTGTGGGTAACAAAAATATGCGTGATTCGCAAAGCAAAACAGAAGTGCAAGTGTATGTTTTACTATCATAATATGTGCTACGTCAACGTAACTTACTCACACTTAACATAAAAAATGGTGTGAAAAGGCTGGTGTACTGAGAGGAATATCAACAGACCCGTCAGGGAGTGGCCAATAGTAGAGAATGTAAATGGTCTAAATGCAAAAAGAATATATCTCACAGCAAGTTTGATGATACACATAGTACATGTATGAGATTTGTACCTGTCTTTCCTTGTAGATCTCTTTGTCCAATCTTGTGTAACACAGGAACTTTACTTGTTTAAATATGAGGATAATAACGTTTTATTTAAATTCACATTTAACAAATGTTGCTCTCATGGAAAAAGTGTACTTTCAGATGTACATGAGAAAATACCGTTTTTTCCACTTCGTGTGTGGTCATGTACAAAGTAACTGCTTGGTACATGAGTTAGAGAAGGGGTATCCAATGCAGGTGCAGAAGTGTCGGATTTGGGCTATCCTAACATAAATTTACAGGCAATCTACTTAAATGGAACTAATTTACTGAACCAGTTGTTATCCTGAAAATCTGTGTTCTGCCTTCTAGAACCAACATTGGACACCCATGAGTTAGGGCCTGGGCCAAAATGGTATTTATTTCCTGTCACTTTCATACATTTCTGTAAGCCTCCTATTCTATTGGCCACCTGTAGGAGACTAGTAAGCAATGCATACTATGGTGTATGTATGCGTGTTGTGGCGTGAGTAATTCAAATTTCAGTAGCAACATGCTGTAAATCCTGTACGTCAAAAGTAGGTCCAAGACGTAACACACCCATGTCAAAGTTTCAGGATAAACAACTGACCCAGTTTTACTGGGCCCACAATTTTACTTTCCCTCTCTACTTGCTCTTGGTCCTCCGATGGACCTTTCTTGTCGCACTGAGGGGAAAGGGAGCTAGTATTTAATGTCCTATCAAATCAAATACACAATGAGGACCAGGAATCGGTAGCCAAGATTAAGAAAGTGTATTACAAATTAGTAATCAAATTCAAATAGGTCACTCTTACGACCATGCTATAAAGATTCAAAATTACAACTAGAAGTCCAAGCCTCCTAAGGAAATTGAGGCTGACCAATATTAAACAGACAACAATTCAGTGACTGTGATGCAAAACAATAACATTAGAATCTGATGCCCAGAAAACAATCTTAAGTTCTCCCTTCTATGCATTAGTAATCTAAATCATCCAAACGACTTCCAAAGCAAGGGATTGTTTGATTATCTAAAGAGTCTCAGAAATCAAAGAGTTCCATGTAAGGAATAGGAACAAGGCAAGGATGCTTAAGTAGGACAAGCGTTAGCATCTCAGAAACTCAGTCAAGAGTCTTCAGTAGGTCAGGAGTAAAGGTTAGCCTAAGCCACACTCAGGGCAGGATTCAAAGGAAACATAGAGGTCTAAACCTCTAAAGGTCCATTCAAGGGGCAGTTGGGAATCATAAAATGAGTTAGCAAGGAGTCCAAGGAAGGTTCTTCATAGAGTCTGCAGAAAGAGGTTCAGCAAAGAAGTCCGGAAAGGATCAGTGGAGTTAGCCTCCTCGAAGATGACAAGGGCATCTCGCCTTTCCAACGGGCTGTCGGTATATTATAATCCATAAAGTCCATAGGAGACACCCCTTTGAGCACATCATCGTCAAGTGTCCATTGTCTTTGTTCCATTTCCCACAATGCAGACTGCAACAGCCATAAAAAGTCCCACACAAGACATGGGAATGACATCTTTTGTCATACCCAAGTCCGTAAATAATAGTCCTTTCATTTGCCGTCTGGTTTCTCATGTACTTTCGTCAAGATTTGTTTCTCAGGCTATGTATCTAACTCTAGTAGACAAATATATCTATTCTAAACTGACAATGCGTGTGAATACCTGCAAGAAAGCCACGTTAGCAGAAACTGGAATACGGTATTTTATGAAATGCAGCATGGTGAAACATAGGCCTAACTATAAAGTCAAGTTAATCAGTAAACTTTATGGTGCGTATTTAATATGCGTGTGCACAAATTAGCATAAACAAATATAAACTCTTTAATACATTTAGTTCATATTCCATAAGACATAATGTAAATCATCAAATTACTCAAAGCCAAGTATGACTGAGAACTATGTTTGAATGTACATACATATAACATTAGTGCATCCATTACATATGAATTAACGTTTCAATTGCAATGGTATTCTAGACATGAGGATGGTTATTATCGAATTTTCCATTGATTATATGTTTTACAGACAATATAGCATGCATTTGGAAAAGTCTGTTTTTTTCATCAGCAAAAGTTCATTATTTATTAAACGAGGATGGTTTTTCCATTAGTCAAGCTTCAATAAAACATCTTAATCATCATAGATAAATTCATACTTATGAGTAGATTCTCTGATTCTACAAGAAAAGCACTCTTTAATAGTAATATTGAGTGTAACTTTTTCATCATTCGTTGAATCAAGTAAGAAACGTGCTAAGTGCACGTTCAATTCACATCTCTGTGGACATTTTCTGTCATATTCTGTGATGTGTAAAAAGAGTGGACTTCTTTGAGCTGTACCACCACTATGTAAAGGAATTCAATATAGATTGGTAGTATACAAATGTATATTCTGTGGATATCCATGGTTAGGCCTTCCTGACTATCAGTTGAGGGAGTAACTGTTTGGAGAATTTATGAGCAGTAAATATTTCCTATTTAGGATTATGGCCTGAAATTCTATCTTCGGTTGTAGTTGTGAGTTTTTATAAACCCTCAGAGGTATGTGCACATTCTCGGCAGCCTCCCTTCCAACACTGCATTCACTATTGCTATGATTAACACGATCCTGTCTCGGCTGCCCTACCCATATATATACCCTTGCTTAAATCTTTTATAATCATTCATTTAGTTGCCGCGATAAGGTGTGCTTTTATCAGTCTTCCCCCCTCTTTCACACACACCATACTGCCAAGCTAACCATCCCCCCATTCATCCCGACTTCGATACAATTTAAAAATGTGCAAACAATAAAGCAGCTTATTACCCGGCTCTCAAAGTGAAGTGCTTTTTGGGCGATATTTGCAGATACCACTCTAGATTGTTTCTTCTGGCAGCAAATCAAATTTCAGGCGCCATCTTTCATGGAAACTGTTCAACGCAGCTCGAAAGTACAATTTGTAAATCATTTCACACTGTGTGCTGCAGCGGCTATAAGCCGGCTGAAACAATTCAATTTGGATTGCATTTCTGCTTGATTTGTACAATACTGGTGCGTTTACGCGGTATCGGTTTTATTAGGCGCGTTAAGTTGTTTTGTTTCTGCAGTGTATTTTACCATGTTGCTGCCGCTTTCTTTCCTCAGGACAGACTTATAAACAAGATGTTTCCCATAATGATTTTTTTTTTTCTTGGCAAAATTAATTTGAGCAAATATCTCCGGCCCACAGTAATATGTGCTGACAGGCCGCAGCCCACGTTCGAAATGTGAGCGCTGTGTTTGTAATACCAGTCAGTCCAGTTGTCTAAATATATCATCACGAAAAATGACGACGGCAAACCGAGCCCGAAGCTGAATATCTATAAAACTTAATTTAATATATCATCAACATTTGCAGAGAAAGAAGAAAATTGCGCGAATCTTAGTTAAATCGTGTCATTAGTGAACAGGTGGCCACAGGGATATCAGAAATAGCGTGCGGGAATATTGGATTGCACGGATTTTAAATTGTATTTGCCTGCTGATGAGTGGCACAATGATTTCGTCGCCTGTGTTGTTAACCAAGAATATATCGCAGCTAGTCTTCATTATTCTATCTTATTCTAGCTTGTTATGTTACATTTGATTACATGTGTTCGCATTGTAACAAGTTTATTTAATTTTAATACTTTATAAGTACTCTCGAAAAAGTTCTAAATGTAGAGTTCAGACGAAAATGTAAAACCAGGGGCCGTCGATGACGAACTGACGAGGAGCGAATGACAGAAGATTTATCAGGACAAAGACAACGGAAAGTAGGTTTGTGGCAGAGCAAATGGAATACAAAGGTAAAGAACAGCAGTGTGCGCACGAAAGCCCTGGAGAATCAAGAAAACCTGGAAGACAGAACAGAATTTTGCAGCTAGGATATACAAGGGTACAAGGGCTGTGAGATATGGGAACCGGGGGCAGGGCCATGGTATGTAAAGATAGGTTTTCCTGTTTTCTGTGTTTATTTTTTATGAACTACACTAGGCATTTTTCAATGGGTTCCCAAATTTTGGAAATCAATGGTTATCAGTGTTTATTTTTTTGGTGTCACAAAAATTTGCCGGAGACTTTTTCTGAGGGTCTACAGAATGCATCCAAGATAAAAAATTATTGTAGCAAGGCCTGAAATTAACAGACACAAGAAAGCTAGAAAAACATCTTGCATATCAACAATTGTCACTTTAGCATTTTCCAACTTCTGTAAGTAAAAAAACACACGCACATACTACATCCAATTTTCTTGATGCTAAAAGGTGTAATGCAACTAACTATAAGACGCTGCCCTCTTCTGCACCAACACATACAAAGCAGAGGGATTTCCAAGCTGAACTAAGCCCTATAAAGCTGTCACTGATAGTGAGAAATGGGTTTTCTGGATGTCTAGGGTTTGCACCTAAGCCATGTAGAACCCACCACTCCAGTCAGGGCATGTAAGTTACACATCAAAGATAACCTGTGCTCACCCTCTGGGAGCTTGTCTCAGAGTAGGCAGGCTTATCATCAGAGGCAATGTGTAAAGCATTTGCGCAACACACTCATACAATAACACAATGAATACACCACAAAAGGGAATCCACACAGGATTATATAAAAATATATACAGTACAATATACATAAACAAGACCAAAACAACATGAATCATAAATATTGTGCATATTATGCAAATACTAAGAGAGTACTCGTTACCCTGGACAATGCAAGAATCAAAATGACATACATCAGTAAATACCTAGCAGGTAATGCATAATGTTTAGGGTAAATCACATACAAATGCAGGGAACACATAGATACAGCGCATCTTCCCTCCTTTTACATGTTATGCAGTATTATAGCGAGCCCTGTGAAAATAATGATACACAGGCATGAAGTGTAGGGCGTAGAAAATGTATCTGATAATCATAAATCTTGAACGCACCTTTGCTTCCTTTAGGCCCTCTTACGGGCACCTGTCCATGCAATTACAATGATCCCCCTCAGGGATCGGGGAGAGAACTCCTAGGTGCCAAACAACAATGCTGCATGGGGAACAATATTCACAAAGCTCTGGGTGAATTGGCCTCGGGAGGCGGTCACATGCCTTGCCCCAGGTCTCGTGCCTGGCGTCAGCAGAAGCACTGTCCCAGAGCCCAGGCGAGCCCCCCTTAAGCTAGGCAGGGTGCTCGCGGAGGAGCGTGGGACGTTTTCTTCACATGCCTCCCTCAATGTCTCACCCCAGAATGCTCCACAGTACCTTCAGGCTGACTGGCTCAACTTGGGGGATGACCATACAAGGGGTCCCTTATCACGGGGGGCTCTTCTGAGGGAAGGCGGGGAGATGAGGTACCACTCAGGTCCGCACGTACAGCAGATGCGCCCATAGAAGAACTTCAGTTTTTGCATCTTCTTTGTTTAACCCCCTGGGAATCATCCAGATGATCAGCTCAGAGAGGCCTTCCTTTATGTTTGAGATGTCATCATGAGGTCTTGAAGAACAATTTGATTGGCATGTTTTCTTGGACCATCTTAGATATTAAGTCATCGCTTGTGACAGCTGTGCCTCGAGGGCAGATAAGACTGGCAAACATGTTTGACACACTTGAGCTATGTTGATTGTGTCTAATGCAGCAACAATTCATGTTTACGGGTTCATTCTGATAAACCAAAAAAGAATCCACTTGTGAACAGTCTCACTCTTTGAGGGACTGTCAAATGAAAATGGCAGCTTTAAGTAACTGAGGTTGGCCTTTGCTTGACCAGTCCAATGAAAGTGAACAAGTCACATGCAACAATCATCTGCATTTATCACACCACCACACCAAAGACTGATCATTGCTACAAGTGGATTCTCTAAATGTTTGGCTGTAGGAGCTTCCATCCATGAACTATTAGATTACACAGCTCTGGCTCATCCTTTCGTGTTAATTTGTTCACGTGCCCATGACTAGTTTTATTGACATAAGTCTGCCTAGCCCAATATTAGCTCAGAAGTGCATCTGAGATGTGGTCTCAGTCAGTCAAATAACTTATTTTTGGCTGCCAGGGCTATGGAAATCCAGATACAGATAAAAACTGGTAAACAGCCCTTATAACGAATCCATTACCCCGCTTGCAATTACAACGCAGTTGTTACAACAACCGCATTGTAACAACGCATACCATTACCCCGCAAGTCGTAACAATGACTTGCGGAGGGGGGAGAAGGTGTTGGATTTAAAATCCAACACCTTCCCTACTGTCCGCACAGACTGGAGTTGGAATAGTAAATTATACCATTCCAACATCCAGCGCCCCCCTCCGCAAGTCGTTGTTACGACTTGCCGGGTAATGGTATGGGTTGTTACAACGCGGTTGTTGTAACGACCGCGTTGTAATTGCATGCGGAGTGAAGGCATGCGTAATAAGGAGGCATATTCATAAAAACTACATAATGAATAAATAAGACAATACATTTCAGCATAAAAAAGGTTCATAATTCATGTAAAATGAATACCAGAATTGATTCAGTAAAATGATAAAATATCATTGAACACATGTGAAATGCAAATAAGTACAAAGTGGACTACTGGTGTACTGACACACGAGATGTAAAAACTTAAATAGAACACAGAGGCCAACACAAAGTTAATAGGGATCTCTCAGACTCACAGCAGCTACATTGAGGGTGAAACTATGAGGACCAGTGTGCTACAGGGCCAAAGTAGGCAGTCCCTGTACCTTTCATCGCCTGCACCTGTTTTGCCAAGCAAGTGCTATATAGCGCGTTCACCCGTTCCACTGCACAGGATCTCTCAGACTGACAGTGGCTACATTGGAGGTGAAACTACGAGGACCAGTGTGC
Source organism: Calotriton arnoldi (assembly GCA_963921515.1). NCBI lineage: Eukaryota > Metazoa > Chordata > Amphibia > Caudata > Salamandridae > Calotriton > Calotriton arnoldi. The sequence goes on from CAWUFW010001225.1 coordinate 2,089,554, forward strand.
TACCGGACCCCAGGAGGAGGTCCCTGTACCTTTCATCGTCTGCACCTGTTTTGCCAAGTAAGCGCTATGTAGCTCGTTCAACTGTCCTGCCACACTGGACGTGCCCGAGCAAAGCCTGGTCCAAGAGCAGGCCCATCCTTGCCTGTCATTGCCAGGAAGAGCAAGGGCAGGGCCACCCCCCCTTGAGTTTGCTTCCAAAGTCCATAATAATGGGACAAATACTGCATGTTTCCCCCCTCTGAAGCTTCCCTTTGTGGGACTTACTGACTCGCCACTAATACTCATTGACCTCTGTATTAAGGACACGATGATTGAGTGAATGGGCAAGCCTTTTTTCTAAGGAGTGTCGGGGCCTGCTGCTACTCTCAGCTTGAATTATACTCTGAGTGCTATTGTACTTTGAAAATAATCGAGCCTTAAGATTCTCTGCCTGCAAGTGCCAGACCACTCTTTGCAAAATGGGACATTACCGGGTAACATTTAACGGCCCTGGAAGAACGAGGTCAAGCAGGAGTGACGTTTCTCAGCTTGGGACTCTGCATTTAAATCCAAGGTAGGAAACGCTCTCTTTTCCCCTATTACTACACAAGGGCAGTGGCGGCTCGCATAGGGCGTGCTGCGAGGCAGTAGGGCGGGGGAGGGGCAGGGTGGGGAGGTAGTAACTCGGACATACGACGGAACGGAGGAATGTAATTATTACGTTCCTCCGTTCCGTCGTATGTCCTAGTTTACTACCCCCCTCCCCACCGCCCCGCAGCACGCTCTATGCGAGCCGCCACTGCACAAGGGCAGTGATTAACTTAAATTATCTATCCTATAACAAATATGGTAAAAAGGAAACTTACCCAAGGCCCTGAATGGAAAATTTTGAAGACATCCACTAATTCCATCACTAATTACTTAACGGATGCTGTGGGACTAATAGATACTGAAATGATTAACGCAGAAGAAAGGCTTGCCCCAACTAAACTCACTGCAAGTGAGGCTATATGCAGCGCTATGGTGGAAGCTTCATGGGATAAAATAGTAACATCTATTTGAGCCACAAGTCCAAATTGACACCACCAAGTTTACAAATAGTTTATCAAACGTAAAATCTGCACCTTGTGCTACCAAGCAGTCACTTGACCTAATTGAACTATCACTTACGCAAGACTCAAATTCACCTCCAGCCAAGAAGAGTATACATCCAGGGGGACTGCCTGAAGTAATTCCTAAAAAGATGGCCAGGGTTCCCCAAGTTAGTGCAACAAACAATAGTGCCTATTGTATAGGGTGCGCGAAAGACCAAGATACAATTGCGATTAGAAACTTGGAGGTTCTGTCACACAAATTATATACGAAACTTGATAACATTGAATGAAAGATCCTACCGGAACTCAATAACATCAAAAATAGAGTTGTAGCACTTAAGACTATAGTCAAGAACCCTGCAGGGACACCACAGATCTGTGCCACTACACGCATAGAACCATTTGCCACTAAAGTAAGTGAGCCCGTCAGAAGTGAACAACACGTAATAACAAATCCTGTCCAAATGTCGTGCCCGCCTGAATCTACAAATAGACTTGACAGTGGAATCGTCCCTTGTGAGGGCCCTTTACACATACCTGCTCTGGATAGGGCAGGTTTTACATTATGACAACAATACAGAGATAGGGAGGAATGTGGACAACTACCCCAGGTACAATAAATCTGCCACCCGATACTGCCCCATACGTCATAGTTCTGAGGGGCATTCCCAAAATAGGGCCACATGCTAAGGAAAATTGGGACGACTTAAAGAACAAAGTGGTCCACTGGATGTCAAAATAAAGTCATAACATTAATTTTCTGTGCCAAGAAATATTCATGGTCAGAAAGGTCAAATGGACTGGACATTCACAGAAAACAGATCACAGCGATTGCATCATTATACATTTTCAACATCCCACCGTGGTAAAATTCCTCCCTTCCAATCTTCAACATAGTCAACAGCTTTCCAAAGACCACAAAGAGAAGGTCGTTGCTGTACCCTTGTGGTTCATCAATAAACCAGCAACCATTCTGAGGCCACAGGGTCCATCGACGACGATTCACTATGGCAATTACAGAATGGGCACCCCAGTAACTTGCATAAACAGATTTGGCCCCCTTTCAAGTCTTAGCAAACAGGACTGACATCTGGAGGATTGTGGGGAAATGAAAGAGCCCACAAGGCTGGGGGACCTAAGAAGCATGAATGTGTCTCAGGGGCAGCTAATAGGTGAGGTGTATTCTGACTATACATTAGTAATTAGATCTTGGAATGTTGTGGGGATTAAAAATAAAATTAACAATAAGGAATTGCAAAGTCACAGTTACTATGTCTGCAAGAAACATGGCATCCACAAACATTTGCTATGGATGGCTATGTGACAAATATTACACACGCAACACCTTCAGTGCACGGCGGGGCAAGGGGAGACCTGGTGATCCTGATATCAACCACAGCACTGGTGACTTTAAAAAAGGCGTATACCAAGTCCCCTTTTTTCCAGTTGGCTCTCTTATATTTCGATATGAAGCAATTGTTTTTTATTGATTAACTTCTATAATAATTTTTTTTAACAGTACAAAGTATGCAGTAGCGGCCGGCATGGCTCACGGGTGGAGGGCCGGGCGTGGGGTCGCGCGGGGATGGGGGTCACACGGGGAGGGGGGTCAATAAAAAAACCCCATTTAAACCTACCTTTCCGCCGGCCCTGGTCCCGCGTCTTCACTGCTCCTGCTCTCCTGCCTCCGACAGGAAATGGAAGCAGGCAGCCTCCCTCCCCTCCCCTAAGCCAATCACAATGCTCCGGAGGAGCGTTGTCATTAGTCAGGACATCACCCAGCCAGGGGCTGGGGGTGATGGCATGTTCTCTATGTAGGCTGCAATGCAGACTGCATGGAGAAGGGCAGAGTGTGCATGACTGGTTTGGGCGGCCCGAGAGGGCCGACCAAACAGTCTTTGCGCACTCAGGAGTGGACAAACCACTCCTGCCCGGGCAGCTCCACCCACCCACCCGCTCGCAATGCGCTAAGAAACATAAAATGGTAATAACCAAAAGTTATTACCATTTTATGTTTTGGCTTTCTCGCACTGCGAGAAAGCAGTGGGGCAACGCTCCTCCGCCCTAGTGGAGGAGCTGCCCCTGAAAGTATGAAGTAGTGGAGTACCTTGACTCAGAACCGATTCAATTTACAAGGGGGATAGAGGCTGAAAGTGTTTATATATATGGCGGTGGACTTTAATATTAGTAAGTGTCAGTTTTCAATGCTGGAGGTATGTGGACACGTCAATGACCTAGGGAACAATCAGGCCCACTATCCTCATGACAAATATGGCAATTCCATTAACGAAGTATTATGCAAACATAATTTTGAATTATTGAAACAGGATGGCGATGAGGATAATATCTCACTACCTACCTTCTTAGGGAATAAGAGTTCATAATGCATCGATCACATATTACTTTCAATGAATGTAGGGAACTATTTAGTTCTTTTATAGTAGAATACTCCAGTTTTAGTGACCATTCCATGCTTACCTTAACCTTGAAATTAAAAATAAAATATCCTGAAGCAGCCCATTTAGCAGCAAGAATTGCTGTTGTGAGAAAAACGGGAACAGCCTCAAATGGACAGGTATTAATGAATTAGCCATTTTGAAAAAGGTTGTGAAGGATAATAAGGAGAACTTTATAATCTGTACCGACATTGAGGCTCACCTGGATATGATTGCGGCTGCCTTTAGCAAAATTACATCTGCGATAGCAACCAACCTCAAAGCTGCCAATAAAGGTCAAAAAAACATAATCTAGGTTGGTTTGTTCATTGATGCTCACAGGCCAACAAGAACCTAAGAAAGGCCATAAAGCAAATACCTGGGGACAGAGAGGAAGCGAAATCACTTAGATACATCTACAAACAAGCCTTAGGACAGAGAGAGAGAGAATTACAAGAGCAAGTGTGGGCCAGTTTGGAACAGGCAGCAATAACAAGAGATTCCATTCTGTTCTGGAAAGTAATAACTCCATGTTCCTGAGAGTTTATCAAGATCCGAGGGTAGAGGCATCTGTCTCACCATCTGCCTGGATAACTCACTTCGGAAGCATCTTTAATCCCCAGAATGAGCACCTAACTTCCACCAATGTCAACAAATCCTGTACAGTTGGCTAGCTTAGACGAAGTCACAATCACTATTGAAAAATCTGCCAGTGGGAAAGCCCCCAGCCCCAATGGGGTTCTGGTAGATGTAAATCCTATACAGTTGTATGGCCCCAATAGTGATGCAGGTTTGTAATACTGTGGTATGAGGATTTATTCCACCTACTTGGGCTGGCAGATTAATTGTCCCAATATTCAAAAAAGGGGACATGGGGGCACTAAATGCTATGGTCCAATATCCCTCCTGGACTCATCTGTAAAGATAAGGGGGAGACTTGTATTGCATAGACTAGACACCTGGGCAACAGAGAATCAAGTGGTAACAGATTCCCAGTACAGATTTAGAAAGGACATTGGGACTCTAAAGTAATGCAGTCATCTCAACCTTCTTATTGGGAAGTATACGCTAGCAAAAAAGTGACATATTTCCATCTGCTTCGCACTTCTAAGTAGTGCCTTCGATCTTGTGAATCATGCCAAATTGTGGGCGACCTTGATTGAAATGGGTGCACCAGAAAAAATTGTATCTCTTCTGTCACAAATGTATTCCTCTTTAACAGCAAGGGTAAGATATGGCTAGATGAGGAATGAACCTCAAGATTTAGAGTTACTAGGGGCATTAGACAAGGCTGCGTCTTTGTCCCTTTTTTATTCTCTTCATACATAAATGGGGTGGACAGCGTGCTACAAGAGGTGGATGCTGACGTGCCGAGAATAGGCTTTCACCCAACACCCATACTCCTTTATGCAGATGATGCAGTATTCATTTCTAGAACCGCCAATGGCCTTCAGAAGTTGATAACAAATTTGTAACTTATAAGGAGCAAAAAGATCTAAAGCTCAATTTGACTAAAACTTTTGTGATGGTCTGCGGGAGGAGGAAAGTGAGGACAAAGGCACACTTTGTGAGAGACCATAAGCTAGAAGAAGTTCAAAACGTTTCCTATCTGGATGTACTTTCATTACTCTCTGGCACCTGTGGTCCACACATAGAAATGGCTAAGCTAAAATTTATAATGTCAATCGAGGCTCTTTTCAGATTTGCCAATAAATGGGTCACAAACCGGTACGCAAAATGGTGCAATTGTACAAGAGCAAATGCATTCCAACCGCCAATTACGGGGCCACACTATGGGGCATGACAGAGAATACAGCATTGCAAACTCAGGAAAACACTTTCCTTTGTAGACTTTGGGCTGTCCCTCACTTGGTACCAACACACGTTACCCACACAGAGAATCAAATGTATTGCATCTGGAAGACACAATTCACCTAAGTGCAATCATTGGTTGGTATAACATATGGAGCAAGACCGGAACAAAATTTACAAGAGAAGTTATTAAAGACTGTCTTACGCTCGAGCACCATGGTAAGATTACCTGGTTGGAATATCTGAATAAACTACTTAAAGAAATAGATAACAATATCTCCCTAAAGAGTCCTACCAGTATCTTACAGTTTAGCAAGAACGAGCTGAAAATGATCTATATAAGGAAAGGGGTGGGGGCGAAAGAGAAAGGAGAGAAAGCCAAAAACCGGCAGTATCAAGGAATTTGTCAGGGCACTTACACCAGGGCCTGCAAAACTATTTAATTAGGGTAACAAATGTCTAGGAGAGATTTTACCTCACAAGATTGAGGTTGGGCATCATACATCATTCAGTTGCTTTTCTGAGAAAGAAGGCATGGTCAAAAAATGTACCTACATGCCCATATGATGGCAAAGCTACTTAATCACTGTACATTTTCTACTGTTTTACAGGTTTTATGTAGATATTAGAAAGCGTCTTCAAAGTCTCTTTTTCACTAAGAAATTGTTATTTTCCAAAGATGCCCTGAACTTTTTAGGTTAACTTGAGTCTGATGTTATTTGCCATGCTGTCTCTGCCTATATTGCACAAGCAATCTTTAGAAGGAAACTGCTTAACCACCTAGATGGCATGACCACGAAAAAGATTAACAGGGGCAATGGTCCTAGGAATGCAATGAGATGTAGAAGCACAACAAAAGGCCAATACTATTTGTATTATCTTGGATTATATATATATTAGACTGCACTTCTATGTACTTTTTTTGTCTAGCCTGTATTACAGGACACTGTGTACACATCTGTCTGCACATTTTGTGCATTTTTGCACTTCAATGACTAGATTCCATGCATGTTTCAGCTACTGTGTTCTTATATTAGTAGTATATGATTTTATCTTGTATATGTTATGATCTTTTATGGATCTAAAAAATACAAATAAAGATTTATTTGATTTGATTTGAAGTTAATAGGAGAGGAGTATCTTTCTTCGGAGTATTCACATGGCACCCAAGAACTTGGCTACTGAAATAGCGTAAATTAAACTACAGTCCGATCTCAAAATACGACGAGCGACAGAGTGGCTGTACATGCCTGATAGCCTACAGGTGGGTGCTAACCAAGTTCTATGGGGACAGGCATAAGCTGGACAAACAAAAAAGAGATGTGGTTTCAACAGCGTTGTATCTCAGGTTAGAAAGAAAGCAGAACTACGCTGGGCTTTTTAACACATTATCAACCTTTTCTATATGGAGTGTCAAAGATTCGCAATCCATGGGGGGACTCACCTCTGCATAGGAAGACATGACCTGCCCTCTAACAGTCAGAATTGAAAGGAACCTACTAATGCCAACAGCCAGCGAATAGTCCAAATTGGATCTTTCAAATATCCAAGTGAGCAACTGAGGTTAAACAAAGAATGATATTACAAACACTAACAATCAAGAGAAAGCCCTGAAAAGGCTGGTTCACTGAATAACTACATTTGGCAGCTACTGTAAGTGGGCAGATAGGTATATAGAAATCATTTCCCTTCGGAAGTACTAATAGGTATGAATTATTCCCCTTTTCTGAATCACAATTTTGCAAAATTGTCATCACAAAATGCAGGTATGGTACTAGAATATTGTGGATTTCATATCGTCCTACAAAAATATTGTTGGAGAACAATATCTTAGCTAGAATATGGAGTACCAAATTATTGTCACAGCACGTATACGAAATAAACTGAAGGTTTATGTAGGAAGCAGGCTCTTTACATCCTATACCAGAGTAAGGTATAGTGTGAACATAGTCCAGTGGATCCCCAAAGGTAGGCAGAGGTAAAAGTAGATAATACCTTACTCTCTATTTGTGGGAGTGTGAGCGAGCAGTAACGCTTTACCAGAGGGTAGTCTTAATCATTTGTTGTACACACTCAGGCAAGGAATGATGTCATACACTCAAAGACTGAACTCAGACCAATTTGTTTGTATAAAAATATTATTTAGTTGTATTTTATTTCTAGAACCAAACCAGGCCTGATACAGGTAAGTGAAATAATACTTTGCAGGAATAATACAGTTGAATGCAGTTGTATGTAATTGATTTTGATACAGGTAGGTCAAATATTCAGTTACAGTTGAAATTACTTTTCAGTTACTTTGCAGTTACTGTATGATTACTTTTTAGATTACTTTTTAAGTTACTTTTTCTACTCAGTGTGATATGCCTTGATATCACACTGGTACATTTCTTATTAAAAAAGTAAGTAAAACAGTTTTGGTAAATATAGAGTTTCTTAGGTTTTCATACAATTTCTCAACTCCACGCAGAACATTTTTCAAAGAAAAGCAGTCAATGCTATCCTATTGGAGGAAATGAAGTTATAGATTTACAGGTAAGTACTTGGTTTAGGGGGTTGAGTTTCTTGGGTTAGAACAAGGGTTCCCCCAGGGTCAAGGATGCACTCTCAAAGCACCCTCAGCAGCACTAGGGTGGCCGGTACAGAGTGCTGAGGCCCAATGTTATCCAAGGGGGGAAAGGGGGCCTCCAGTTTGTGGCTGCTCACGAGCAGGCCACAGGGTTGTGGGAGCAAAGCTCCTGGACTTAAGCTCAGGGCAAAGGGGGATCCAAGTTAGCACACAAAGTGCACCCACAGCGGCACAGGGGCGGCTGGGGGCAGGGCTCTGTTTTGGCGTTGGGTGCCCTGTTGTTTTCAATGGGGATTCTCCTGTTGCAACAAACACTGCAGGCTCGGGGGCGAAGAACTTCTGGAGGCGATCACCAGTCGAAGGGGTAAGTTGAGATGTCGAAACATGCCAGGACACTGTTGGTTGGGCCACTCAAGGCCGTGGGGCATCGGGGGCAGGGGTGTCTTTTGGCATTGGGTTTTCCTTACCGGCTCCGGTCACGGTCGGGGGGGATCTCCAGAAAGGGGCTGCAGGCGTCGTCGGGAGACTCAAGGCAGGTCAGGGATCACCAGATCCCAGGTCAGGATCACCGGGGAAACCTCCTTGTGGTGTTGGGCCACTCGAACTCGGGCCATGGGCGTCGGGTGCAGAGTGGTGCAGACTCGCGGATTGGGCTGGAGCCAGATTCTGTTGGTGGGTGAATCCGGTGCTCACGAGAGACAAAGTCTGGTTGCGGAAGGCAGGGCAGGTCCTCTGGGCTCTGGGTGGCTGCTGGCTGCAGGACACACCGGAATTTCACTGGAGCAGGTCGAGGTCAGGACAGGCCGGTAGGGCTGGGGCCAAGTCAGTTGGTGTCCTCCTCTTCTTCCTTCAGCACAGCTCTTCGGTCCTTCTTCTTCTTGTTTCTTCTTGTCTGAGGAGGCAAGGTTCAGGGTTGCCACTAAATACAAAATATAGGGGTGTTTCAGGTAGGTAAAGATTGGGACCAATGGGTCCCTTCCTTGGGGTGAGTACACCCCCTATTTTGCCACCCTCTAGTGGGAGGGGGGCATGAGCCTCACTCTGGTTGGCTGGGCCCCCCATCTTCAAGATGGTGGGGACTGAGAGTTGTGCTTCGTCTCGCCTCCCCCACCTGAGGGGTGGGGTTGGCAAAGGTGGGCACACCTCTCCTCCTATCTTGGTTTTCCCACCAATCCTCCCGCCCAAAGTGGGGGTCAGAACCGGTGGGGGCCAGTTGCTGGGAGCAGCAAGTGGCTGGGGTAGCTCACAAACGCGGTAAGCATTTGAAGCTTCCTCTTCGTGGACCAGGCCCATCCTGGGGGAGGAGGCTTGGCACCGTTGCCCAGGATGTACTTTGTTTCAGGACCCCGCGAGCGGGTGGCTCTCGACCCAGGGGTCCAGAAACATGTCTGAGGGTGGCAGCCGGCTAGCAGCCAGTCAGCCAAGACACTAGAGTCCGGTTGTTTCTCAGGGGGCATCTCTAAGATGCCCTTTGAGTGTGTTTTACATTAAATCCCACATTGGCATCAGTGTGGGTTTAATGTGCTGAGAACTTCCCAGTTTTAAGAAAAGCCATTATGGTGCTGTGGAGTTGGTATTGACAAACTACCTTACCATATACTCTTAATGGCATTACTGCACTTACAGTATATAAGAATTGACTTAGACACTGTAGGGGTACAGGGCTCATGCACCTGTACCCTCACCAGTGGTATAGTGCACCCAGCTAGAGGGGTGGCTGACCTATGCCATAGGCAGTGGGTTGTAGGCATGGCACACAGGGATGTGTGCCTTGTCGACTCTTCACTTTGTTCTGCACCAAAAAATTCAGCCTGCAATGGCAGTCTGTGGTTGTAAAGGTACAGGGCATCTAAAGATGGCACAATAAGTGCTGCAGCCCTTAGGGGCCTTCCATGGCCACAGTGCCCTTGATACCCATGGTACCTTTTAAAAGGGACTTATATGTGGCCAGAGAGTTGCCAATTTGAGTGTGCAACAGTACAGATTTAGGGAAAGAACATAGGCCCTTGTTACCTGGTTGGCAGGAACCCAGGGCACACTTAGTCAAAGAGCATCCACATCAGGCAAAAAGTGAGGGGCAACCATGCAAAAAGGGGCACTTTCCTAGAGTTTACTATACTTAACTGCACACAACACATATGCAGCTAGAAAACATATATAACACAGTTTAAGAGTTAAGAATAGGAAATCTATTACACCTATATATAGTTACCTATCTAATATTTTGGTAGTTTAAAATTGGGCTATAGTATTCTAGTGCGATGATGTTAAAGCCCGATATTCTTTCATACAATCCAAAATAAAAATTCACAATAATTATCTTGATAATTTCTAAACAACTAATCAAGTTTTTCAGGATTACATTTTAATTTGTTCTCGGCAAGAGTTGGGAATCTTCCCTTAATTAAATTATTGCGTGTTCTACAGTGCAAGTATTGCAATATCGATGTATGGACTTGGAAACTATGTTGGCCACAGTTTACAAACATGTCCTCTAACCCTCTACATAATTGTAATGACGGCCATCATTAATCATTAACTAATACAATAGAGCAGTGCTTAATTCGTGAAAAAATAAGTGCCAGGGCTCTCGTCAGGAGGCCACTGCAGCGTGTCCCACACATTGCTCCTACCATGCTGCCAATGATAGTAACAACAAAACTACAAAGCATCACACTCCTACAAGTGTGGCAATTTGGACTATTCCAGACCCCCAGAGCTATAAGAATGGCTTGGGCGGCAGGTATAGTCATTTTAATGGATATTGAATGAATAATTAACTGTTGTTGTGGTCTTCTCTACATTAGCCAGACAGTGCCACCTTGTAGCAGCATGTCTGGCAATCTCCGGTGCTGACAATTAGGTGCCGGTGCCAAGCACTGGAAACCACCGGCACAAATTAAGCACTGCAATAGAGGCACACTCAATTGAAGCCTGACACAACTAAAACAACTCATTCTTTGAGAAAACTAAAAATGCCAAAACATTTTAAGGTAGAAGCCAAAACCATTAAAATAATGCAATGGCTCTCTAACAGTAGCCACTTTTCTAAAAAAAAAGCACCCCACATTCACAGGGCCTAATTGAACGTAGTTTTGTGGCCCGATTGGCTTCTAGTCACGTCATGTCTTTGATAAATAATTGCAGCAACACACACAAAACCACAAGGGACCAACACTGCTCCATGAGATGCCTCTTAGACCAGTGCAGTAATTGGTGAAATGTTTTTTTAAGTCACAGAAGCACATAGTTGCCACACATGCAAGATGTTTCGTTTTGAAGTTGAAAAACATATGCCAATAATTGGGGTTCTGTAATAGGCTTCTGTAATGTGTGACCGGTGAACCTGCAGACATCCACACTCACCAGACTGGATAGCCACATAACCAGCCCAATGTTTCACATTCAATGAAAGTTGCATCACTAGAACGATGCAAAGGGCTGTCTTTGACAATCTTTGTAAATTTTGTGGGTACTGATTTTAACACAATTTGAAAGAAATTAAGGGGCATATTAGCAAGACCGGCGATAAAATTATCGCCGTTTTAGCGGCAGGAAACTGCCGCTAAAACGGCGATAATGGGCTTGCTAATATGCGTTATAGAATTCCAATAGAAGCCCAGGTTAGATGTCCTGCACATCTAACCTGGGCTTCTATTGAATTCCATAACGCATATTAGCAAGCCCATTATCGCCGTTTTAGCGGCAGTTTCCTGCCGCTAAAACGGCGATAATTTTATCGCCGGTCTTGCTAATATGCCCCTAAACATTTCTGATTTTGTGCAATGCAAATTGTTTTACATAATGGTATGTAATACATACATTATTGTTTTTAATTGATGAATGTTGAAAAATATACTTTATTTGTATTTGTACAAAAACAATGTATGATAGTAAGACAGTCCCCACACACTTTGCAGCATTCTTGTGATGCAAATTTGCATGTAATGTGACACATGCCAATCATTGCCTCAAAAAGTGACATATCATCTGAAAAAGGCCAATAAAACAAAGTTGTCCTCTGATCCAAAAACAGAATAGTCATAGCTTTGGGAAATTTAAAACCTGCCCCCTTGACACAATAGACAGAAAGTGTAATTTAGCCATCAAACGCTCTGACAGGATGAGGCCCCTGGCAATCACACACGCAGATAGCATTCGTCATCCAGGGCTCGAGCTTGAGGCAGCAGCGCAGCTCGGTCGACGCCACCGACAGAGAACAAACAGTCCCCAAAATGAAGAAGTGCAGCGAGCCACAGGATGCGCGAGAGCCGCTTACTCCGCCACTCAGCCCTTGTTTTTCCCAGCTTTTCTTTTCTTTAAGCCCTCCAGCCAGCTCATGGACATAGCACATTGCATTTAAATGAAAGGGATCGTTTGTGCAGAATGAAACATGATTGTATTTGCTTCGGGGTTTCAGGCGCCCAAGCAGTTCTGTGAGTCACCTGGCGCGTGTCAACGGTGAAGAGTTCGCCAACAACGGTGTCCACCACGAATGTTATGTACAGCAGCGGATCTGAAATGAAAAATTGCTTTTTTACGTCGTTCGTCATTTTCTATTCAGAGTCATGCTGCATTACTAATGCGGCACGTTAAGTATAGACAATGGGCTAGTGCTTCATTTGTAAAAGAATGGGTGCTGGTGCCCAAAGGTCTGCTCAGAAGTCCGAGTCCGGTGCAAATAAATGTTGGCGTGCCCAATACCAAGTTGCGTAGTCTTTATTTCACCTTGTGCATCTTTAATTCATTACCAGACACTCACTGCCCCTATTATCTCATTCTCTAAGGTTACTGCTTTCTTCCTTTAGGATGGTTTTTCCATCTTTCTCTTCCTCAGTCTTTCTGCTTTGTTTTTCTCTCTCTTGCATTCAGTACATAATGCAAAAAGATAAGTGCCAGTGGTCCCCACCGGCAACCACCAGCTTAAATTAAGCACTGTCAAAGGCAGCCAGTGGCGTAGATGGACTAGTTGCTGCCCGTGGCGGTCCTTGCGGCGGCTGTCTGTAAGAGCAGGGGGTGCTGGCGATGCCGCAGGTAAGAGCGGGGGAGGGAGGTCCCCCCCTTGGTACGCCAATGAAGGCAGCAATGCTGAATGGGTCGACTGTTTTAAAAGGTTAAAAAATGGATTGTGGGTAATATGATACTAATATATACAACCAGGGTCGGCTTTAGTGCTTGTGGTGCCCAGTCTGACAATCTTTTTGGCACCCCCTCCAAGTGAAGTCCTTCCCCACGGATTCCCTCACTACCATCCTCCAACAGTGCCCCTCATCTTTGTATAGCCCCTCTCTCAAATGCATTTAATTTGTAATATAGCGCTACTCATACCAATGTATGTGTTTGGTATCATGGCACTTAACATCACACATACACATTATACAGAGACAATGAATCAAATGCGTGTAAAGCAGTCTAAAGGAAATGTTACATAAAACAATGAGGATTACAAGGTGTAGGAATTAAATGTCATGAATACTAGTAGGCAGTGTATTTTAAGAGAGTTTGGTCTGGAAAGCACAAACTCAGGATTTAAAACGTACCTATTAGGAATGTATTTTTACCCAAACTAACCCTCTTTAGCAAAATTAGGATAGTGAAAGACTGGGGAAAGAAACCAAGGTAACATTCTAACCTAATCCATAAAGTTTGCAGGCGACTCTTTGATGACAGTTTAAAGGTCACTGTGCTATATCAGGATTATAACTTATGAACTGCAAGTAACAAAAAGATCTCCGTGGCAAAAGCAGTAACCCACTAAGCTATCCACATAAAATACAGTTTTGTGATCTGCATGGTACGCGTTCTTTACAGCTGGCATATTAACCCTCTGCTCTACTTTATGAGAGTCAAAACTAACCCAAAACAAAACAACCATGGAACCTGACACATTCCCAGATTTACAAAGTGTTGCAAACCTGGAAATGCGTCAGAATCCTACACCGCCACAGGGAATTCCAAAAATGTTAGGTTGTCCACCTACACAGCCTCCACTCTCTACCTTATGTCACAGCTACCCAGGTAAATCAACATGTTCCTGAATAGATCACATCTGGAACAGACAATACCTCAAGGTACTTACCACCGAAGATCCTAACGTGAATAGCACATGGAACACATGATTCAGGAAGTAGTGATTGGTCATGTTCTCACTGGCCTGCAGTGACCGTTTCAGTATTCATTTCTGATAGTATTGACCACACTACTTGCAGTGTCCGTCCATGATACTGGTGGTACTCCTGCGTTGAAAACTATACAAATAGTGTCCCTGTCAAGGTGATTTTACCATTAAGAAAATCAAAAAGTGATTGGTGGAATGCTTGAATTAATCCCAGCAACTGATTATTCCCCTGTGCTACATTTCAGTCAGTTATATTTTGATAAGTGCGCCACTACAGATAGTGGCCAAACGTGTAAACCGGCTTTTGTCCCGCTTCAATAGAAGTAGCCCAGCTTGAATCACAAGGCTACACCTCCTACATTTGAACACACGCAACCTCAGACAGATTCGAGTCATATTGGGCAAAAACTGTGGGTGCACCTTGAGTCCTAGACACAGTTGGTTTTAGGATGCGGATTTGATATACCTATCACTCTTAGGATGTAACTTAGAGAAAGCAAAAATGGTTTTACCATTCCTTTGAATGTCTACCTCAGACTAAAGTGGCACATGCTCATGAAATAAAGTAGAAAACACTAGAAAGCTTAAAAAAATATATTAGTCCTTGATTTAGTTTCACTATGTTACCACCATTACTCCTTTGTGCCCAGTAACTTGTCCACACTGTTGCATAGGGATAAAAACATTCACAAGAATCACCTTTCAGTCTCTAATACAATCTACCCGTTTACTGATGTTTGGCACTGGAAAGTAGCCCTAAACCAACTAACTAACCTCTGCTTCAGTTGTTTAATTAAGACTGGTTAAGATAACTATAACATTTCACCTAAAACCGTGATTGATGCCAGAAGTCTTACATAAATCGAGATGTAGCAGGCTGCAGCTTTTGAAAACTAATTATGTAAAACACTAGTCCGTGTTTGACTTGAATTCTGGAATTCGGCAGAGTTAAAATGTTGACGTGACCTTCTCTTTTAAGTGTCTGGGAGCCATTCCCGCCAGGACTTCCTTTGAATGAATATTCAGTGTGGCAGGAACTACTGTCTCTGACATATGTAAATTGTTCTGCTGAGAAAATTGCGCTGTGCTTTGCTTTCCTAAAGACCAATCTAAGCTCCTTCACTGATAGGTCTATCTGCCATAGCATGGAAATCTGAAGCAGAAAGTGCTAAAGCGGTGGGCTAAAAGCAAATTATTCTCTGCCAGCTGTTGGGCGGTGGGTGCATATCAACAAAGATGTTTAAAGGACAAGTCTGTCTGTGAAGTACCAAGGCTGTTACATTTTTTTCGATGGGGAGGGTTTCCCTTGTCATACAACTTTATAGCGCCAGGACACCTACGGGTAACAGTAGCGCTCTGCAAATGTTATAATAATAATAATAATATAAAATTCAGGTATCATGCGGGAGCAGATGCAACTTTAATATTGACACCACAATATCGATCGCACACAATCTCGAGGAGAAAGCATTGAAAATAAAATATCGACAGATAAGTAAGTCTAGATTTTCTATACTTGACTCCACATATATGTACCTTGGTGATATTATCTACTGGCAGTCGCCAGTAGATAGTTATAGTTAGGACCTATTATCCATAGGAAATCCGTAACATTCTATTCCCAATAACTTTGGCGTCGTTTGACGAATCATCACGAAATTTTCAAAACTAGTGGGGCGCTCCGGTCCGCTCCTGTCTTGAAAGTTTCGGGGTCATTCATCAAGCGGGGGCCGAGAAAAAAGGGGGGTCCCAAAACGTGTTTTCTCCATGTTAATTTCCATAGGAAATTTTAGCCACGGCTACAGCCCGAACTGCTGAACGGAATTACACCAAATTTGGCAAAAAGGTAGCGCTTGGTTCAGAAAGCGACCTTTTTTTAAATGGTGTAAATCCGTTCAGTAGTTGCGGAGAAATTCAAAAAATAAGAGTGAAAAATCAATTTCCCATAGGAAACTTTATGCAAGGCTACAGCAAAAACTGCTGAACGGAATTACACCAAATTTGACAAAAAGGTAGTGCTTGGTTCAGAAAGCACCCTTTTAAAAATGGTGTAAATCCGTTCAGTAGTTGCTGAGAAAATCCAAAATAAAAGTTTCGATATCTATGGCCGCGGTGGATCCGCGCACCCTCCCGACCACGAGCTGCATGCTAATTGGCTGTCAACACTCCAAACCAGGAAGTGTTGGCAGCCATCTTGTTCCTTGGTAGAACAGAGGAACAAGAAAGCAGTAAAACAACTGCGCAAAACGCAAAAAGGGGGCAGGGTAGAAACACCCTGACCCCCTAGGCCTGCTCAGGGGGTCCCACAAGGATGCGCTTAGGGTGCGCGGATCCCACCAAAAAAAAAAAAAACGAAGCGCGGTCTTCCGCGCTTCGTGGTTAATTGGCCCCGGGTGGGCCAAGCCCCGGGGGCATGGGGGTTTATTTAATAATATGGGGGCCTCTTAGGCCCCCCAAGCCCCGGGGACCGCCACCCCCCGGGCTTTAAAAATAATGGTGCGGGAGGGCTCTCGGCCCTCCCGCAGCCCCGGGGAACGCCACCCCCGGGGCTTCTGTTTTTAAAAATAATATACCTGTGTGGGGGCTCGAGCCCCCCCACACGCCCCGGGGACCGCCACCTCCCCGGGGCACTAAATATTTCAATATGGGGGTCCGTTACGGACCCCCGAGCCCCGGGGACCACCACCTCACCGGGGCTTTGCCAATGGAGGGAGGGGGGCCGCGCGGCCCCCCTCCTGGAGCCCTTGATGGCCCTGGGCTCCTGCAGTGTCCCGGGGTGCCTACCCCAGGGACACTGTAGTTTGCTATGACAGGACGGGAGCCTCGCGGCTCCCGTCCTGTCATAGCAAACTGCTTTGGTTTTGGAACAGAGAGCAGGAAACCTGCTCTCTCTTCCAAAACCAAAGCAGATTGCTTTCCACATGGGGAGCTGCATCTTAGCAGCTCCCCATGTGGAAAAGCAATGCCGGCTCCCGCAGGACGCGGGGAGCCGGCGGGACCGTGGGGGCATTGGGGACCCCCCCACGGTCCCCAATGGAGAGGGCCAGCCCCGAGGGATGGGGTCCCCGGGGCTAGTAGTGGTCCGGGAGGGGGCCACGCGCCCCCTCTCCCCAATTTTTTTTTTTTTTTAAATAAATAAATAAAGGCCGCCCCGGGGGATGGGGTCCCCGGGGCCAGTAGAGGCCTCAGGAGGGGGGCCACGCAGCCCCCCTCCATAAAAAAAAATATATATTTGGCCATGCCCCGGGGGATGGGGTCCCCGGGGCCGGAGTTGGCCACGGGAGGGGGGCCCCAGCGGCCCCCTTCCCGTTAATTTTTTTTTTTTATTTTATTAAAAAAGGGTTCAGGCCCTGGGGGATGGGGTCCCCAGGGCCCAAAAAAAGTAAAAAGAAGAGGGGCCACACAGCCCCCCTTCCAAAAAAAACTTTTTACACCTCTCTGCAACGCAGCTCTGTGGCGCTTACTGGAGGTACCTGGTGGGCTAGTTGGACCCCAGGGTCCCTCAGGATTCAAGGGGACTTAATCCCCCAACTTAAAACGCGCCACGGGGCGCGTTTGCACAGTGGTGAAGGGAGGGGGCGGGGCTTCAGGTGACATGTGTGCAAACAGGCCCCGTGGCGCGTTTTAAGATGGGGAATTAAATCCCATTCAATCCTGAGGGTCCCTGGGGGCCAACTATACCACCAGGTACCTCCAGTAAGCGCCACGGAGCTGCGTTGCAGAGTGTTGTAAAAAGGGGCGTGGCCTCTGAACACCACTCTACAACGCAGCTCTCTGGCGCATACTGGAGGTATCTGGTGGGCTAGTTGGCCCCTAGGGACCCTCGGGATTGAGGAGGAATTAATTCTCCAACTTAAAACGCGCCACAGGGCGTGTTTGCAGACATGTCACCTCAGGCCCCACCCCCTTCCTTCACCATTGTGCAAATATTCCTCTAAAATCAGCCGAACAACGAATTCCGATTTACTCACCTGTTATCAGGAGAGACCTCAGTGCTGCATCTTTGAGCCCAGTACTGATCCTGAAAAGTAATTCTAACCGTACTTACCAGTAACTTGAATTTCCTTCTATAGGCTAACATTGACTGGTTTCACTTGGAAATTCTTCTAAGTGTGGAGTTTTGGAACTTTATAATATTCCTCTAAAATCAGCCGAACTACGAATTCCGATTTACTCACCTGTTATCAGGAGAGACCTCAGTACTCCATCTTTGAGCCCAGTACTGATCCTGAAAAGTAATTCTAACCGTACTTACCAGTAACTTGAATTTCCTTCCATAGGCTAACATTGACTGGTTTCACTTGGAAATTCTTCTAAGTGTGGAGTTTTGGAACTTTATAATATTCCTCTAAAATCAGCTGAACTACGAATTCCAATTTACTCACCTGTTATCAGGAGAGACCTCAGTGCTGCATCTTTGAGCCCAGTACAGATCCTGAAAAGTAATTCTAACCGTACTTACCAGTAACTTGAATTTCCTTCCATAGGCTAACATTGACTGGTTTCACTTGGAAATTCTTGTGTGGAGTTTTGGAACTTTATAATATTCCTCTAAAATCAGCCGAGCTACGAATTCCGATTTACTCACCTGTTATCAGGAGAGAACCCAGTGCTGCATCTTTTAGCCCAGCACTGACCCTGAGAAGTAATTCTAACCGTACTTACCAGTAACTTGTATTTCCTTCCATAGGAATCCATTGTCTGGTTTTCAGCAGAAAAGTTTCAAAGTGTCGATTTTCACAAATTACAAATATTCCTTAAAAATCGCCTGTATGACTTAAACGCATTCTTAGAACTGTTTACAGGAGATGCACCAGTGCTGGATCCAGGATCCACCACTGAGTAAGAAAAAGTAACGATAACACTACTTACCTGCTAAGTGAATTTCCTCCCATAGGATAACATTGGTGATTCTATGTGAAAAAGTTTCTAAGTGTCAACTTTTAAAATACAATAATATTCCTTAAAAATCACTACTGTAACCAAAACGCTTTTACTCAACTGTTTACAGGAGATGTCCCAGGACTGAATCTAGGATCCAGTCCTGTGGTTAGAAAAGTAATCCATAAAGTAACTAATTGCATTTAACTAGAAATTCACATTGAGCTCAATGTTGCATTGTGTTTGAAATTGTGTTGCCCATTGCAACAACTGTAACTACTGTACTTAAAAGTCTATTGCCTATTTGCAAAGTATTTAAACTAAAGTAATTCATTCTGAGAAAGTATATTTTGTAATGTAATGTATAATGTAATTACAATGTAATTTAAAAAATAAAATATCTAAAAGTAAATAGTTTAAAAAAATGTAGTAAATCAGTATCAAAAAAATAAATATAACAATTAATACATTTAAAAATTGTCATTTACAAAACCTTTGAAATTCACTGAAAAAAACCATAGGTTTCAGACACGTTATAGTTAGGAATTAGCATTTAAAAAACCTTTGAAATTCACTGAAAAAACCATAGGTTTCAGGCACGTTATAGTTAGAAATTAGCATTTAAAAAACCTTACAAATTCACTGAAAAAACCATAGGTTTTAGGGACAGTTATAGTTAGTTGGACATTGCACTCGTACAAAACCCGTGAAATTCCCCCGTTATAGTTAGTTCAGCTAACTATAACTCGCGCCCGCAATGCACTGCTGATGACGTCACATATTACATCACTCATGACATGGTCAGTGACATCACTGATGACATCACTGATGACATCTCAAATGACATCACTGATGACATCACTGATGACATCATCCACGTGATAATCTGATGCACCTCCTCACACCCTAATATAACCTTTGATACACCCACTCTAAATTACAGACTGCCATTCGCAAAACCATAGACACTCCAACACCAATAACTACATACCCACTCACTGATTCTTAGGTCTACACACACACATCCACTCACTCACCCGTACAGTCACTCATACTTACGGTCACTCAATACAGGACTATCATATGCACTCATACTCCTATATAGACACTCAAACACCGCACTCATCCATAGAGGTACTCACACACCTAGTCAGTCATGCAAATAATTAAACACACTGCCATTTACTCACCTATACAGTTATACACACACCAGCTCACTTACTCATACAAATACTAGCACATTCTTACGCTCTTATACAATCACTGATACAAGCACACACTCATCCATACAGTCACTCTCACAATCACACACTCTCGCTTATAGCTATTTATATACTCCAACACACATATATACTGCCTTTCACATATGTAGTTACTCACACATGTACCACTGGGACATACATTCACTCACTAACACACTCTTACACACACTTACCCACCCATACAGTCTATCACAGATGCACTCTTGAAACCATCCACCCAGTGAATCACCCACTCACACATCTATGCACAGAGTCGCACACACCCCACCCACACAAACACTCAGGCACCCATACAGATACTCAGACAACCAATCAATAACTCATATAGACACTCATGTAGCTATTCACAAACCCATGCACCACTTACACAGCAACAGACAGACGGATACAGACATTCACCCAGTTTAATCACTAACCCATGCATTCAGTAAGATACGTTTAATCACTCACTTATAGAGTTAGTCACGCACCTACTAAATCATCCATACAGACACTTATACACCCACTCATTCTTCAATACGCCTTTCCCTATATATATTAAAAATATTGAAACTTTACAGAAACACACAGTCACTGGATGATGTCATCAGTGATGTCATTTGAGATGTCATCAGTGATGTCATTTGAGATGTCATCAGTGATGTCATCAGTGATGTCACTGACCATGTCATGAGTGATGTAATATGTGACGTCATCAGCAGTGCATTGCGGGGGCGCGAGTTATAGTTAGCTGAACTAACTATAACGGGGGAATTTCACGGGTTTTGTACGAGTGCAATGTCCAACTAACTATAACTGTCCCTGAAACCTATGGTTTTTTCAGTGAATATATATATATATAGCTTGAAGGTACATAGATGGGGAGTTGGGAATAGTAAATCTCTACTTACTTATATGCATTTACCAGTGGAGGCTCCTCCGCTAAGGCGGAGGAGCGTCGCCCCACTGCTCTGTGAGCAGTTCAAAAAGGCAAAATAAAATGATAATAACGCAGTGTTATTATCATTTTATTTTTCCATTCTGGCTCAGTTCTGAATGTGGGGCTGGCCTGTCCAGACCAGGGGGAGGAGTGGCTGGCAATCTCTTAAGTGCGCCTG
Organism: Calotriton arnoldi; assembly: GCA_963921515.1. NCBI lineage: Eukaryota > Metazoa > Chordata > Amphibia > Caudata > Salamandridae > Calotriton > Calotriton arnoldi. The sequence goes on from CAWUFW010001225.1 coordinate 2,110,801, forward strand.
ACGGTTTGGCCGGCTGCCTTGGGCCGACCAAACAGTAATGCACACTTAGCATGCACAGGCTCCCGGTCCCTGTCTGAGCGCCGAACCATGGTGCTCAGACCAATCACCAGGCTGATGTCAGGCTGGTGACAGCAGCGGCGTGATTTGCTAGGGTAGTCTGGGAGCCTGTGTGCTTTCTTCTTCTGGAGTCAGTCGACCAAAGAGGACCGAACGGCAGCGGCTGGTCTGCAGCTAAGTGATTTAAAAAAATATATTTTTCATTACCCCCCATCAGACTCCCCTCTGCCCCGCCACCCCCATTAAGTAGCAGCCACCACTGGCATTTATGTTTGATATTTTGTCCCTTGATATTCGCTCATCGATATTCTTGTACCACAATATTCTGGTGGTCGATATTTAGTAGTACAACCATGCAGGAGGCCTGTGGATATGCCCTTGCTCTAAATGTAGAGAACTAGAAAGACTCTGTCTTTGTCATGTCGCTTCTCTTAGAGAACAGCATCAGGCCGGCATAACTAGTAAATAAACTTGGGCCAGTTGAATTATGTGGCAAGACAGGGCCAAAATATGCATCACATTTGACTAAAGTATGAGGCATGGAACTAAAACTATAGAAAAGAGATTACAAAACTGTGTAAAATAGAACCTTTGCTTAAGAATGAAAAGTATATACATTCACCAGTCTATTGGAAATTTTACTCACCAACAAATGATCATGTCTTACTAGGAAGCAAGGGGACACCGCTCTATTAACACAGTATGTATTCAAACTTCCATGGTAAATATTTTGTATAAAACGTTCAGGCCCAGATTGACACATGTTTCACGCAATGCAGTGCGGCAACCAAATCTGATGTGCTGCATTGCACAAGGCAAAAAACAACAACACAGGGCCATGGCTACTAAAATTAATTTGCTGTCATCCTCACTCCTGGCACTCTAACAAGGCTCATTTGCATGATGTGCAGTCCCTTGTTCAGTGCTCCATAGTTCTCAAGCTAGGTTCTCGCTCTACAAATACCAACTCATATATACATACAGATTACTGTTACAAGTCCAACAATAGCCGACGCGTTTTTTTTTTACTGTTAGAAATTGTATTTTTGGTTGGCTAGGGCATGCGCCTAAGCCAGGCAGAAACCACCACTCTAGTCAGGGCAAGGGAGTTACACGCTGAAGATAACCCCTGCTCACCCACTTGGTAGCTTGGCACGAGCAGTCAGGCTTATCCCAGAGGCAATGTGTAAAGCGTTTGTGCAACACACTCACACAGCAGTGACACACTAGGCACACCACAAAAGAAACTCCACATAAGTTTTTATCAAAAATAGCCTTTGTATTACTCATAAAACACATTAGAACATAATCCCATATGTACACTGTGCCACCTGGCACTAGGTATGACTTACCAGGGATTATATACATTACAGGGCCAATTGGGCCACTGTCATCATATCGCAACCCACAGGTAGTGAAAACAACCAGTAACTACTGGCAATAGTGCCCTTAGCATAAACACATTATGCATACATCACAACATCACCTCCCACAGGAAATTGTGCAGAACATAATCAGCAGCAGAGTGCCATAATACACACTGCACACATGGTTACTCAGCATAGCACATTGTGTAAATACATCAATAGCAGTGCACCAATGTATCACACTGCCCAAGTGTCCATACTAGGAAAATACTGAGCCCCCATCAGGCAACTGCCTCAACTCCTAGGCACCTGACATGTACCCCAATCTTAGGGCACAAATGCAGCCGGTCGGGCGGGGGAGGGCCACCACGTGCCTCCCTTGCAGCTGCCACAGAATGTCCCCGCCGCCCCTGTGTCACAACAAAGAAAGGGGGCGGGGGTGCAACTCACCCGATCTCCCTCACTGGAGAGTCCTTGGTGCTGTGATGAGAATGCAGCTGCCCGTGATCATGCGGTCAGCTGCAATCAGGCCAGAAATGTGGAACAATTCTACTCAGGGGCCTCCGTCGAGGTTTTACCCTGAGCTCCCTTCTCCTGCCCAGGTTTCCAGTACACTCACCCGCATTCCGGGTGAATCCGAATCCTTGGGACCCCCCGCGAGGTCGAGCAGCCCGGTCTCGGCCTCTGATGGCCTGGCAACGCCATTCCTTCTCGACTACTAGCGGGCCTCACTCTGCTCTTCGTCGCTGGGGACACACAGGGCTCTCCTCTGCCTCTCGGGAGCCCCGCCCAAAGACAGGCCCAGGAAGTACGCGGGGCTCTCCACTTCACTACGGGAGCCCTGCCCACAGTCAGGCAACAACCACCTGACTTTCAGTTTTCCGCTTCACGGAGCGTAGACTCGTCGTTCTTTTGTCTTCCTACCTTGCTGCAGGCCCACAGGATTACGGAGCGCCCGCTGCAATCAAGGTCGGAGCCCCCTCCTCGGGCTCCGGCAATCAGATAAGGAAAAACGATCACCACGCATTATTTGGGACACCAGCCCATGCCAGGGGCTCAACACCTAGGAGCCCCGTCTTGCTCCAAGGCCAGGTACAGGGCATTCAGGCCAGAGCATTCAGCCCTCCTGGCAGAGAGCTGGGGGGACACGCAGGCAGGGCGCAGCCAGGCAGGCCAGCACTAGGGGCAGAGGGGTAGTCCTCCTCTCAGCAACAAAGTACCATGACGGTTCCTCCTGGCTCACTGCAGCCCACGCAGTGTCTCCTCTTCAGTCCCAAGTAAGCACCAGCAGCACACATTACATGGGGTCACAGCCCCAATATTTATACCACCTATGTTCTTTGTTCTGCCCTGGCACCGGTCCCTGTGCCCGGTCCAAACCAGTTCTGGGGGGCACTTACACATTTCTTTACAGTGCACAACATCTTCCTTTGTCAGTGTAGGCTCTGGCCCCAGACACTCCACAGGGGGCGGAGCTAGCATTGTGGAAGGCAGGCACAGTCCTATTCAAGTCCAGGTGCTACTCCTCCCCCTACTCCAAATGCAGATTGGCCTATTCAGCCTAGCGCCTATTCACCCAGCCCCTCTGGAGCCACTGCACCTCCCCAGTCTCTGTCACCCCAGAGCCAGACATGCAATACACAACAGGCAGGCACAAAGACACATAGCACACAGAAATGCCCACTTCTAAAAGTGGCATTTCTAAAATAGTGATAATACATCTGCGAACACCATTACGCAGCATTTATTACCACTATTCCAAACATACCAAACTTGACCATGCTACTCCTCTCATGTCAGGAATTACCACTGAAACACATATCAGGGAATCCCCAATGCATTCCTATGAGAGGGCAGCCTCACAGTAGTGAGAAACCAAAAATTGCTGTTTGTCACTACCAGGACATGCCACACAGTTAAGGCACATGTCCTACCTTTTACCTACAGCGCACCCTGCCCATAGGGCTAGCTAGAGCCTACCTTAGGGGTGACTGATATGTAGTAAAAGGGGAGTCACAGACGTGGCACCCACTTTATGTGCCACGTCACAGCGGCAGTAAACTGCGCGCGCAGGCCCTGCAATGGCAGAGGCCTAAGACAGGTATGAAAGGCTACTTTAGTGGGTGGCGCAAGCAGCGCTGCAAGCCCACCAGTAGCATTTAATTTCTTGGCCCTGGGTATATGAGATACCACTTTACAAGAGACTGATAGGTAAATTAAATACGCCAAAGAGGTGTAGACCCATCTTACCACATTTACCATAGAGAGCACATGCACTTTAACACTGAACAGCAGTGATAAAGTGCTCAGAGTCCTAAAACCACAAACACCAGCTCAGAAAAAATACCAGGAGGAAGGCAAAACGTTCAGGGATGACCCTGCAAAAAGGGCCAAGTCCAACACTTACCCTCCTCAAATCTCTTCTCTTGCCACCAGAAGCTTCCCCATGACCTTTAAATTCCTCATAAACACCCATTGACTCTTGATGCCTCCTTAAGGAGTCCCTTCAGACTTCTCGTAAAATTACTACAACAAACACCACCCTCCCTCACAGCTCCATTTATGGGCCTCCTTCACAGCTTTCCTGTTGCAACCCTCCAAAGGAGACAGGGCAGTGCTTAATTTGAGCTGGTAGTTGCAGGTGGGGACCCATCAGCACTCATTTTTAAGAACTGCACTTACTTTTCTATCTAGAGCAAAAGAGTGAAAGACACACAAAGGGAAAAAAGGTTGAAAAAGAAAGTAGGATAAGCCGTGACAAAGGGAAAAAGCAGGAACCTGCAAGAGTGAGATAAATGGGCAAGGAGTGTCTGGTGGTGGATTAAAGAGATGTCAAGTGGAATCAAGACAAAGCAGCCTTGATATTTGGCACCCCAACCTTTAATAGCACCAGCCACAGTCTTCTGTACAAAGCTGTGGGCCCTGGCACTTGTCCTTCTACAAATTAAGCACTGGGACAGGTAGATCAGATGCGAAGTAAGACCCACATGGTCACAAAATTCAGTGACGCACTCACCACTCACAAATAAATCTATGACATTTTTTCAACAAATTTACATCCCAAGGAAAAATAACTTTAGCCTTACACCAGCTGCCATGCTAACATAAAACAAATATTTATGTCCCACATTTTTCTCTAAAACCCGTTGCAACAGCTATGCACGCTTCGCACCTCCCACCCATCCTCCACAAAATATTTGTTACAGTTGCCCACACTGGCCTCCAACTTAGCTAATCAGTTCAAGATTTAGAATTGCGTAGGATCCCCAGGTTAGTCGTGTTCCACCAAAAATAAGTAATTTTCACAAATGAAATCCACATAAAAAAAGTGAATGTGAGTGACATGAAAGGATTGACGTGGATACACTGAAGCAGGACTCTGGCAGAAGTTAGCAAAAGGGGTTTAAATTCCAAAGTCATAGATATCCACTGCGCAACATCTGCCCTTACATGTGTGACACTATCGATTAAAAGAATTAAATGCATGAGCTCAAGGTCAAAGGCAGTGATGGTATTCACACTCTGGTACCCCACTTCTTACAGCAGTATTTGCAAGGAAACCAGGTAGCTTCTTTCTATAGCTAATGATGAAAGTGAACACCCACACAGCTGTCTCCTAGGGTTCTATCACAGCTTTCTTCAGACACACCTTTGTGCCTTCACAATCCCTTCTCCAGGACCCATTTACAGAGCACAACATGCACAAAACTTCATTGTAGGCCCCTCCTCACCCATACACTGGCCTCTCTATGCAGCACTTGCTCGAAAGAGTTCCCTACTTTAACCATAGGGTTTGTCCTTCCTTGAAGACTCACTGTTAACTAACTGTTCAAAAACCCCACCCTTCACATCATTCAGTGAGTCACGTTACAGCTTGCCATCAGTAATCTGATAACAACCTCTCGCACTCACAGTCCAACGACCATTCTTACTACTCTACTTCACTGGACCATCCATAATTCCACTCTCATTTACCCCCAACTCCACTAGAACTAGTTATCCCAAAAAACATCCCCTTGCAATCCTGTTTGTACACCCTCCCTTTCACAGCTTTATCTCTCACAGGGATCTATCTATCAGTCTATCTATCTATCTATCTATCTATCTATCTATCTATCTATCTATCTATCTATCTATCTATCTATGAGATTTATAAAGTGCAGCAGCTACTCATTGAGTGTCCCGGCGCTGTATGTAAGACTGATCCTGAGTGGCCTGTAAATAAAATGCAAGGTCAAAAAGGGAAGTTTTAAGAAGGTGCTTGAAGGCCTGAATGTCCTCTGTGGTGCAGAGCTGCTGCGGGAGGGCGTTCCAATCTTTAGCTGCCAGATAGGAATGGGAGCTGCTGTCCCACTTTTTCCTTCTGAATTTGGGAATCACCACCAATAGGGAACTGGAGGAATGGAGTGGTCTGGATGGTTGGTAGGGGTGAGCCTTTTAGATAGGTATTGAGGGCCAGAGTTATAGACAGCTCTGTGTGTCAGGGCTAATCCTTTAAACCTCACCTGTTCCTTAATAGGAAGTCAGTGATGTTCTTTCAGGTAAGGTTGGATGTGGGTCCTCCTAGAGAGTCTCCACAGAAGCCGAGCTGCAGCGTTCTGCATAAGCTGTAGTCTCCTCAGGAGATAAGCAGGTTCTTTCTCTCCTGCTAGCTTCACCAGGATCACTCCACAGTTACTCCTTAGCCCTCCCACAGCACCATTTGTGACCATCACAGCTTATTGTTATGGCCTTTGATACCCCCCACAGCCTACTAGCACAGAGGATGTTTACCCTCTGACTCTTCCCTATGGTCTCCATCTCAAAGCTGCCCTTAACCTCCCCTGCACAAATGTCTTTCATTTATGATACAAGAAGCTGGACTGAATCTGAAAAACAAGCATTGGAACAGTCAATACGTCTATCGTGGTTGCCAGCCTATTGGCCTTGTAAATGCTTGTTTATTTTTGGCATGGCTTTGTAACGCTATATCGTTGTGGAAGCTGAATGGCCTCCTCTAATATAAAAACAAATTGCTTAACAGCAAAACATTTTTTTGGTCTCCAAAAGCACACATTGCCATTGTAGCTCATGGTGCTGAAGGGAACTAATTTGGGTACAGATGTGTTCCTTGTGAAAGAGCAGAATGCCATTACTCACAGTAAAGGTAGCCATTGGGCTGACCCATTGCCCTGTACTGTATGTTGTCGTGGGTGTAGGTAAAACGTGATTGACATAATAATAGACAAATAGATGAAGAGGACTGGATGACTGCCCCTATAAGTAAGCATATCACATGTTTAATTTTAATAAAATCAAAAGATCTTAGCTAACGCTAGGCTTAGCAATGATTATTCAAAGATAAAGGCCTGTGCTTGTGGGGTGTGAGACAAGGGGACTAAAAGCAGGAGAGTTGGGAAATGGGGCCCAGTGGCATAACGCAAAAGGATGGAGCCCACCTGAGGACTGTGAAGGGGCTCCTCAGTCTCCAATACCTTCCAGATAGTTATTGGCCTTGGGCTGAATGGGGTCTCCTGAAGGGTGGGAGGCCCCTGAAAAGTTGGGGGTCCACCTGCCCTGCAGGGCCTGTATGGGTCTGCATTATGCCCCTGATAGGTGTGAGTGCTTGAGGGGGAGAAGTCAGGCAGTAATAGTGTGAGCAAGTGCTGCTCCTTAGTAAAAACGAATTTGAAGTAAAAGAGAAAATATTGGTGAAATACAAAAGCAAAAATGTAAAAGAAAATCAAAGAATAAACCCTATTGTATTTTAAAGTTCATTTTTATTTTTAAATTCCATAACTATAAATGAGATATAGATCCGTCATTGCTCCTGCTAAGTAAGAGAAAAAACAATGCAGCAGATGAGGGATGGACGCAGTGATTGTTGTTGATGTAAATGGGGAGGTGACACTGGACCAAGGATATAACATTCTCTTACAGACAGGTGCTTGGTAAACACAGGTCAGTATGCACTGTGAAATTAGAAGGTGTTTGCCACATAGTTGTTTAGCATTGGAAGAGTGGCAGCAAGTAGCATTACTTTACTATATAATTGTATATTATACTTTTGAAATTCCAACACTCCCCACTTTCTGTGGCCCATTTTAGTGCTTCCTTTTAAAATGTCTTAGCTTTCTCCATTAGAGATATCGAAATGTGGTGTCTTCATTTCGTCCAAAGTTCATACAAAATCTGTTAAAGACAGGCCACTTTATCCATGTAGTCGGCTTTCACAGATACATAAAATAAACAGAAGGTCGGTATTTCCAGGTCAGTTCTACCTTAATTCAATGCCTGTAATTCATTGTGACAGCATCTTCAGCGGTGACCTCTACTCCCTGCACTTTCTTTTTGCATACTTTTATTTCCTCCATGGAGCTATACCTCCCAGTGTACTTCAAGGCAGAACTAAATCAAATTACATTGCCCTACTCTCTCTGTGTCTTTCAATGCTTCTCCTAGTGCTCCCCCTTGTCAAGTTCTGAGTAACAGATAACTCTGTTCTTTTACTTCATAGCTTTTGCTGCTTCTGCTGATTCTGTTACCACCTTATGTTTGTGGGGCAAGTCTCTTTGCATGTGACACTCCTGGGAACATTTGTTTATCAGACTTAGCTCATCTAGATGAGATAGATTTTGTGTCTACCAGAATCCATCTGTTGCTCTCAGCTCAGAGTCCAGGGAAGCGTCTCTCTCACTGCATACCTCCTCCATGGCCTTCATTTGACATCCCTGGGTTTGTCTGTGTGCCATCTGTGTTAGCTGGTTGCCATGGTGTGGGAGATTCTAGATATAGAGCATTTGTCGTAAGGAGTTGTCAGTTGGAAGTCGGACGGGAGTAGGGAGGATTACATTCAGCTTGCTCTCACATTAAACCACTCTACAACCTTCAAGCCGTCTCATGTCTCTAAGAATTGCTGACTTACCCATCTTCTGGTGTACACTGCAGGATCAGTGCTTCTACAGTGGGTTGTTGTGTTTTTTTCCCTGTTGTGGATCTTCATAGGGCATCTGCTGTGGCAGTGAGAGCAAGCGAGATTTGGAGGTACTATCAGCGGAAACAAGAGGGGGACTTGATTTTATGAATTTCAGTGACCTAGTACTGCACAGGCACATGATGGGTTCCTGTGTGAGCCTTGACTTACTCCTGCACGAGTGAAGACCACAAGCTCCTTTGCTTGCATTATGACACCGTGCCGCATGCCTTACACGCACCATCAACGCTTCCTGTGGTCTATGTAACAGACATTGTCACACAAGCAAGCAGTGCCCAGAAAATCCCTGGGAGGAGTTGGGTATTGATGTTCTTGGACCAATTTTAGACTTATGAAGTGTACCTAAATACATACTTTTTCTCTTGTGCTTGTATTCTAAATGGCTGGAGTTTGAGATTTGTAGAAAGGTAGACTCTACAATGGTAGTTTCCTTTCTTGAGAGGATTTTATTGAGGCAGGAAATTCCTAAATCCTTGCTGAGTGACAATGGTCACTGGTTTACAGATGACAAGTTGGAGGGATTTTTATTTAAGAATGGTATCAAAGGAAACTCAGTCCGGATAATCACCGTTCAGGAAACGGTGCTGTGGAAAGGTTTAACAGAGAGATCATTAGTGTGCAAGTTGCTATCAATGCAGACCTGGATTGGGAAAAGGAGCTGGGAAGCATGATTTAGGTGTATAGGATTTGTCAAGAGAAACTTGTTGAGGGCACAGAGAGTGTACAAAGATTACTATGATAAGAAACATGGTGTGAAGAAGATGCAATTGGCGCCAGGAGCCATTTTGGACAGGTTGTGACTTGCGGCATCTTGTCGGCGTGCACAGTGGTGAGGTGCACACCTTCATTTGGATATGTACTGTGGAATCTATACATTTCAGGGTATCAGGAGTATTCCACAATGATACACACACCATTCTAGACTTCTTGGTATGTACTGTGCTATTGTCTTTCTTTACCTCACAGGCAGTATCGCGTGTCTAGCACTGATAATACGCACATCATTAAAGTACACCATCAAGCTGTGCCTAGTTATCTTACTGTAGGAGGAATTGAGATCCTTCCTAGGATTGTCAGAGTTTTCTCTAAATTTGTGAAGAATTTTGCGGTTAAAACATATGGATTGAGACAACTGTTGAAGGAGTGTCAACAGTTTGAGTGGAGTGAAGAGTTTCAAAAGATTTTTGAAACCATTAAAAGGGATATCTGCACAGCGGGTCCTTTGCTAGGGATTTATTCTACTGCTCCTAGTGTTTTTACTACTGATGCTGGTGGCAAAGGTTTAGGAGATGTTTTTACACAGATTTCTGCAGAAGGTTCTGAGTGCACTGCGGCATTTGCTTCTCGTTCCTTGCCCCCAGCTGACGAGACGTTTTCTGTAATCGAGAAGGAAATGTCAGCAACAGTATGGGCAATGGAGAAATTGAGACAGTATTTATGTGCCTCAAATTTTACACTGTGCACTAATCATAAGCCTCTTGCCAAGGTTTTAACGTAATATGGTGTGGTTAAAGGTGAACCTCGCCTTGCCAAGATGATTCTAAGACTTCTTGATTTTATGTATGATGTTGAGTATTTGCCTGTTAATAAAAATAAGGTGACATTATTTAAGCAAGTCTCCCTTGCCATTGAGTGAACATAATGGCAGTGAATGGGACAGTATAGTGTTACAATGGTCAATGAGAATAATGAAGTAGTTATAAATAAAGACTGGATTTCTGGCTATGGAAATGATGACACCTTAAGGGTAATAAAGGAGCACATCTCTTGAGATTGGCCTTACAAAAACAAGTTGTCCGAGGAATGCAGGAAGATTTGGGAGCTCAGGATGAGTGGTCTGTAAGTGATGAGTGGTTCATTTTGAGAGGTGATAGAATTCTGCCCCATAAAAGTCTTAGAGAGAGGATTTTGAGGATTACACGTGAAGGACATTTGGCAACAGTCAAATGGAAAAGAAGAGTGAAGGCCACGTATTGGAGGCCTGGAATAAATGCTGATGTGCCAAGGTTTGTGAGGGCTTGTGAGTATTGTGCTAATTCAGATAATTTCTTTTCAGTTTTTCAACCTTCGTTAGGAAGCAAGAAGTGGCCAGAGAATCCCTGGGAGGAGTCAGGTATTGATGTTCTTGGACCAATTTTAGACTTGTGGAGTGTACCTAAATACATACTTGTTCTCTTGGACTTGTAATTTAAATGGCTGGATTTTGAAATTTGTAACAAGGTAGACTTAGCAGTGTAGGTTCCTTTCTTGAGAGGATTTTATTGAGGGGGGATTCCTAAATCCTTGCTGAGTGACAATGGTCACTGGTTTACAGATGACAAGTTGGAGGGATTTTTATTTAGGAATGGTATCAAAGGGAAACTCACTCCGGTTTATCACAGTTCAGGAAACGGTGCTGTGGAACAGGTTAACAGAGTGATCATTAGTGTGCAAGTTGCTATCAATGCAGGGCTGGATTGGGAAAAGGAGCTGGGAAGCAGGATTTAGGCGTATAGGATTTGTCAAGAGAAACTTGTTGAGGGCACAGAGTGTGTACAAAGAATACTATGATAAGAAACATGGTGTGAAGAAGATGCAATTGGCGCAAGGTGATAGGGTGAGGGTCAAGCTAGGTATCAACACCAGGAACGGTTGTAGTACATTCTCTGAACTTCTGCAAGTGAGAGAAGTTTACTTGAATTCAGCATTGTTGAGTGATGGGAAGGTAGGGCACTTTGGGAGAATGTCTAAAGGTAACAAGGTTTTAACATGAAAACTGGATACAAATCTTCACAAGAATGTAGTTAAACCTAATGTGTGGTTGTGGGATGAGGATGAGCATGTAGTGAATAAGGATGTGTTGTCTGAGGATGTTGTGGATGGTGGTGACCATATTGTACCTAGTAAAGGGTGTGCTGACACTGTAAGGAATGACAATAGTTTTACAGGGCGTAACCTGTTAAAAGTCTCCACGTAGTCGAAAGGTGATGGACCAATTGTTTTTTCTGCAGAACCTGGAGTCTCTACTCGAGTAGGGAGGTCAACTGCTCTACCTGTGAAGTTTAAGGGTTTTGTGATGGGTGTGAAGCTGTTCTTTTAATTGTTTTATATTATAGTATATTATCAGATTTAGATCTGTTCTTATGGGGTTGTGGTATTGATATTGTTTGTATTAGGTCTTATGTATTATTTAGATGGTGGATATGTGGCATCTGGTTTAGCTACTTGCCATGATGTGGGAGATTCTAGAATGTAGGGTATTTGTTGTAAGAGGTTATCAGTTGTAAGTCGGAAGGAAGTAGAGAGGATTACATTCAGCTTGTTCTCACATTAAACCACTGTACAACGTTCAAGCCATCTTGTGTCTCTACAGTCTTGCATAAGTAAATCTGATTTATTCCCTATTTCTTTTGACACTGCGTAGCCGAATCTGCAGCAGCTGCTGTGAGGTGAGTGTCCATGCTGCAGTTCCAGCATGGGAGTTACTTGAAGTAAATTGTCTATGTTCTCATCAAAATGTATTCAAAGTTGAGCACAACGTGTCAACTATCTTTTCTGACCTTATAATTAACACAGACAACACAGACCCTGTATAAATTTGCACTTAAAGCATACTAGCACTACTTTCAGTCCCCTATGTTTTAGGGGTGTTATAATTTGGTTATATGTTAGAATATCATATATAGAAGTAGAGGGCTTTATTTAGTTTGGCTGATGGGGTCACAAATGTGGCGGATGTCCCTTCTGCCGTATTACAAGTGCAATATAGTCTGTGACATCAGTTTCCAGTCACAAAAAATGGATATCTTTGTTTAAAGATAGGCAGGACCTTCACAAAAAATGTTCATATGGCACGAGTTGTAGATACATCCAAAATGCCTAATGACTATGTATAACCACTGGCTACACAGAGATTTTGTCTCTGGTAATAGTGACACTTCTCAGAGTCTGTAACACAGCAAATGGTACTGAGCAAATAAAATAGAGTTACTCACCCTTGGTGTTCCAAAAACATATAAAATCCATATTTTATAGTTGGATATGCCATCTTAACCCCTCTGTCTTCAATACTTAAACTAATCTATATATTTTCTTACCTTATAGTCTGGATCAAATCTATAAAGTATGGGGCTGGACTGGTGAACCAAAAGCAGCTGGCAAAAATACTCAAACCAGCCCCTCTACTCTCATCTTCTTGCACAATCTCTGTCTTTCCGTCCATCCATTCTTTCTAACCTTCTCTCCTCTCTCTCTTCTCCCTCTCTGATCACTTTCTCTCCACCTTTCCCCTCCGTCCCTCCTTCCCTCCCACCCTCTCTTTCTCTCTCTTAAAGTATCCCTGTGCCTGTTGCAATTAACCTTAGGGAGCTTTAGAACCTGGCAGAGGTATCCATGGCTTTCAGACAGATGTCCGAGGGCGCTATCCCACCTGGGAAATACGTGGTGGAATAAATGGCCTGTCTAGTCTTGATGGAATACAGTCTCCATATCTTGTGCTAGTCACATTGGGGTTGGTTCTTGCCCTGAGTACGGGGGATGTTCTTGAAAAGGTGTAACACATTCAAGTAGCTCAAAACTCTCCTTCATTCAAAGTAGATTAGCTCCTCATAATTACTGTGGTTTAGAGCTGAAGCCATGCAAACGTACCAACTAGGGCTCCAAAATTCTTCAGCCATAAGATTGAACAAGATGGAAGAGAGAAGTCCCCACCTGCAAACTAAAGGTAAGATTTACTTTTTTTTCACTCAGTGCAGCATGGCAGCCAATTTGCTGCACGACGGGGGGCAAGGGGGAAAACACAGTGCAAAGTATTTCTATTAAGATTTGCCTGCTGCTGGTGTATAAGCAAACTGCCTCGCATGATGTACAGCCTCGTACCATGGTGCCGAGGTGAGTGTGTGCTATCTAGCATAGGATTTGTTCTGGAAGTGACCTTCCAGTGCCAATTCCAATGGGTAGACAAAGTCAGAAGAATCCCACACGTATGTGTGCTGTGCACTGCAGACCACATGCAATGAGTGGTATTTTTTTTAGAAGAAAACACCCTTTCTTAACGACACAGCAAGGAGACATTCGTTTTTGAAGCAAAGCCCGATGTGCCTGTTTTAGAAGATTAAACTTGGTATAAAAACCTAAGTGTGTTTGTGCTGATCTGCCTCAGAAACACTTCAGTCACGCCTCCTTGATGTAAAGCAGTGCAAAGTTGTTCTTGCGCTGATAAAAGACACCTTCTCAACACAAAACACCTTTTACACTGGATAATAAATGTGCTTGTGAGACTACGTTGTTTTGAGCCAGCGCAATGCCTTAGTGAATCTAGGCCTAAAAAAAGCTCACATAAACACAGTGGATACTTTCCTTGCCCCCCTCAACTAGGAAGAAAATATGGAAAGAGACAAAATAATGGTCTGGAAGACTGGTAGTAGTCTCGGAATGTCCTCTGGGAGATGCGCAATTGTAAAAATTGTTGTCATATCAATACTGTTACACACACACACACACTTTCACTTCCTCATTTACTCTCAAGACATCATATATAAATATAGCCTTGATTATGTTTCCGGGTAGGGGTGAATTACTTCCTCTCAAACTATGCTCTGAATATTTGATTCTCTCTTACAGAGCAGGCAACACCTATAATGAGTGTTGAATGGTTATGGAACCATTTCACTAGGCCCTGGGATCGTTTGTGGTTAAAAGACAGGAGCCATTGTGGAACCTATTATTAACCACTGGTATTTCATGTCTACAGACACGGTTGATTTCCATTTGGTTAACCAAGCTATATTCTTAGTACTTTTGACTCTCCATCCATAGTTAGTTGAAACAAAGCCTTTATTTACAAGTGGGAGATGGACATCTGTTAGAATGATGAACAACAGAGCAAACAGTTTCTGGCATTGTCTTCTAGTGGTCAAACATCAGTTCAAAAACAAATTAGACACCTATGCACATTATCAGCCAGCACGGGGAGGGGACCATGATCACTCAAAAAATGTGCCAAACAGAAATTGAAAATGTATCATGTATGGTATATGTTCCCTTATATCCCAGTTTCTCAGTACCTTAAAAGGAAATTGGGGTACCTTGCTGGGTTTGCATTGTGTCAACTGACAAGCTGCAAAAGGTGCTATAAGGTAACAAACCTTTTAAACAACCCCAAAACACAACACCTAAAGTTATAGTGACTTTCCCACTCAAAGCAAAATATTGAATTTTGGAATCCAAATTTACTGGTCCAAAGTAGAGGAGGTTTCCAGCCAAATGCAAAATATTGGATTTTGGAATCCAAAATCTACAGGTCCAAAGACAAAGTTCGAGTATCCAAGTGTACCAAGGTTATCAGATTTTGTTGGTCTAAGACAAAGGGGCACCAGGTGTAAATAACCAACTAGAGCGGGTCTCCGTTCTTACAATGGTGATATACACACTTCAAATAGAATCACATCCGCAGTAGCTCCACAAGAAGTAATCCAATCTGGAGGCCTGTGTCTTTTGAATCATTAATCATGGTCTACATTCCTTGTCACTCTTTATACCTGAAATTCTCACTGCATGTACCAGTTCCCAGTAGCCACAAGGGACTTGCATATATGGTTAGGGTTCGGTTATATTTGTAAACTCCAAACTTTTCTGAACTATAAGCAATAGAGAAATTATTCAAATGATTAAGAAGGAAAGGTGTGTTTCCAGATGACTATCTAGAACAACTGAGGGAAATCTCTTTGATTTACAAGTACTTATCAGCAGAGCACAAAAGGGGGAATGCTAGATGGCCACAGGGTATGTGTGGGCCTCACATATTCCAGAAACCCTGGTTCATGGTGAAGCATCTTTATGAATATCTGGAAACTAATCTTCAAAGGCATTCAAACCAGTTTGGGTCGATCATTTGCATTGAGGCAGGCTCTGGGCATAAATCCTGCAATTCCGTTAAAACTGAAAACTTGGCTCTTCAAATAGGTCCCAGCCAGGGCAGCACCCCCCTTCTCATCAGCACCAGGATACCCTTCTATACAGATTCAACGCATGTTAATGCGTCCCCTTTATTTTCAGGCACATTCATAACTGAAAGAACAAAAGAAACCAGTAGAATCTGAAGCCTATGACCGGATGCAAGCACCACTTGTATGTTATGCAGGTTTACATTTACTGGGATTTGATGACAGGTCTTACAGGTCTAACAGGGATGGAACCTAAACAATCTCAACAGTCTTTCAAATATGAATTTCAATAGATCCATGGCTCATCTCTCCGTGTAAGAGGCATTCAGGAACAGAGTTACTTAAAAAAAAGTCACGTGACGCAACGCATCAAAACAGCTTTCAGTGCTGCGCTGCCTGAGAGGGAGAGAGCAGGAATGTGATTTATCTGCTAAGATATGAGGTAATCCCGTTCTCTCTCCCTGCGCTGGCACACTGAGTGCTGCCTAGTGCCACTGAAGGCATCCTTGCCCCATGATGCGTTACAGGCAGGATTGTTTTTGTGCAGGTAGGGACAAACCTCAGAGGCCTTATCCTCTGTCAATGTGTGCTGTAGAATGCAGCACACTTAGAAAGATGAAATAATGAAGAGAAGTAAACAGATCTCTCCTCTCATGCCTCTGTTGGGATGTCGTGCCATTTTGACGCATTCCCAAGTTTACCATTCTTAGTAAATCAGGGAATGCGCCAAAATATATGGGTGGGTGTGTGGGACCGCCCACATTCCACCCATGGAACGCCTTCCCAACGCAGAGTAATGCAAGTCAGCAACTTGCGCTGCCATCGAGTTACTCTAGATTTACTAAGCCATGCAGAACCGCGCAAGGTATCTTTCCGTTGCTTAGTAAATCTGACTTAAAGCCACTTTGTGTGGCCCAAGAGTAAAGAAAGTCCTTAGTAAATCTGTGCCTTTGTTTTGTGGCACTCTCCTGTTTTTAAATTTTATGTCACATTAGAGAACTGATATCCGAATTTTATGGGTCAAAGAACTTGCTGCGCGATTCTAATGGAAGCCACTTTGTCCTTCAACGCGAAACTCAGGAATGCGTGCTTTTTCCGGTGGGAGAATGTCACTGTGTTCTCTTTGTTCAAAGGTGACAAAAACAAGCAAATCAGACAAATGCCATTTGCATCTAAAAGCACGGAAATGGAAACTTCTGCGTATATACTTGTGAAGGCTTTGAAGGTATTTATGTGGTTGACATTCACACCGAAGGCTTAACTGAGACATTCTGCTGCCAGAGTAAACGATCACGGTGCCTGGCTCCCGCAAAGCATCAGTCATTAAAAAGACCAATTCGAAGCTGTCTACATGGATTTGTCTGCGCCGATTTCGCTTGTCTAAGGACACTGAGCAATCTCTTCCTTAGAACTTAAAAGTTTTAGATTACTCACTCCATTATCTTTTGACAGAGCATTCGGCCTTGCAAAGACGAAAATAAGACGGGAAGGGGCTGACATTTCCGATTTCACCGCTTGCATCAAAGAGGTTTTATTTTGTTGTTCTGGAAAAGGGAGCAGGCCAGGCCAACATAAAGCAATAAAAAAAAGTCTATGAATATAAAAGATAAAAAGCGTTAGTTTCGCTCTAGTCATCTATCTGCTGTCAGATACTTTGATATATTCCCAGTTTTCAGATTTAAAAGCTTGCAATCCGCAGCCCCATTTTTGACCGCAAGCCCACACAAGGCACATTCACAGTATAGAAATACTGATTATAAAGTTAAGTTTAGTGTTCTGATAAAACATAAACACACGTGTTTGATTTGGCTTAAATTATCCGCATGTGAAAAAAACATTCCAAACCCTCTACACAATCAAAAGAGGCAGGGAAGAAAACAATAAATAATTATAAATAAATGGAAGAGTGTAGAACTACGGGTCATTCAGCTGATCCCTAAAGATGCAAATCACACATGAATTTTGATTCACATAACTGCCAGGAGGAGCAGAAGGGACATTATTTACTTTTTGACCCGTGATGACAGCACAGGAAGTAGCATCACATGACCTTTGATGCCACAACAAGCAGTGCTGTTGTGAGACTTTGGCCCTAATGATATTGCAGCAAGAGAAATCACTGAAGTTAAAATTATAAAATAATTGCCCGATTAAAGTAACAACTTAATGCAGCAAAAAAAGTCTGTATATATTAACTGGTGTGCACGTATGATATGCCAGTAAAGCCATCATATACCGAGGTACAGTCATTCCAAAGGGGACCAGGTGCAGTGGCGGCTCCTCCGCTAAGGCGGATGACCGTTGCCCTACTGAGAAGGTCAAAAAAACTAAACAAAAAAAAAAGATAATAAATCATTGTTTTTATCATTTTATTTCTTCGTCCTTTCTCAGCTGGGGCAGTGCGGGGCTAGTCTGCTCTGCTCACAGAGCAGGGCAGGGGAGGAGTGGTTTGCTCACCCCTAGTGCGCAGGATGCTTTGGCCGACCAAACCATCATGCGCACTTTGTATGTTCTTCATGCAGGCGGCATTACAGCCTGCATGGAGAACATGCCCAGCCTCCCATTCTCTGGCTGAGTGCTGATCCACGGCGCTCAGACCAATCACAACACTGTATTTACGTATTGTGATTGGCTATCGGGAGGCTGGGAGCCGGGTGGGAGGAGGAGGAGGTGACAGCGGGGGCGGCAGACAGGTAGGTGCATTTTTATTTTCACTCCCTCCCCCTGTGACCCGCACTCCACCGCCGATAAATACCAGCCGCCACTGGACCAGGGGTAGAAATTACTAGCTGTGGCTACCGATTACTTCTGTCCCTGGAAATAGGGCACCAGGTCTAAATGCAAGTGAACCAGATGACTTAAAAACATGAATGTGTCTTTTTTTTAAAATACTTGAACTGTGGCATAATGCCCTGTGCCCTGCCAAGGGGAATTTAGTCAGGCAAGCGTGGTCGCGAGGAGTGGAATACAGCAAAATTATGTGCAATTTGTCCTGGTCCAAAAAAAAGAGACCAAATATATGTGCTCCCATTTTTCTGCTTGTGTTATATGGCATGACGGAAAAGTACTAACAGCCCTGCTATGCGCTGAGCAAACTTTCAGCATGTGTGCCAGGTGTAGATGCAGGCACTCCATGAGTAAAACATGTGCTGTCACATTAGTGTTGGCACTTGAGGTAGCACAGAAAAGAAAGACAGAACCAGGGGGTAACGTGATTCTTCGTGTTTCTGAGCAGGTGGCTAACGCTTGAGTTGGGCCAGAAGCCTCTGGTTGTAACACCTCTTACGGAAGGAGGCCTTCGGGGTTGTCCTCTTGAGTAGGGGTGGGTGAGGGGGCAATAGAAATTGAATGGCTCTTGCTACAATGTCTATTTCCCTGGAGGAGCGGAGCTCAGGCTCCTATTAAAAGGGTTCAGCAAACCTATTACGGAAATGGGGTGTCTATGACCCTCTTTGACACCTTCGAAAATCCAAAGGTCACCCGGGATGAATCGGG
Organism: Calotriton arnoldi; assembly: GCA_963921515.1. NCBI lineage: Eukaryota > Metazoa > Chordata > Amphibia > Caudata > Salamandridae > Calotriton > Calotriton arnoldi. Next base: position 2,129,616 of record CAWUFW010001225.1, read on the forward strand.
GACGCTTAAACTCAAGGGTCCTTTTACACATGCGCCAACTTCTGTAAATTATAGAGCAGTCAGAATTGCTAACGCTTACTCAAAGGCATTCCATCTTTTGCATGGACCACACCCCAGTGGAAGTGAGGAGACATATGATTTTCACTACTTGGGTGATAACTGGGATCCTGCACAGTTGGTATTACAGAAGGGCCACATAAACATCTACCTTTCCTTAGGCAATATCTAAAAGTCACACAAGTGCATGAAATGGGCCACAATGCTTGTTGCACAAATTAGAAGCTGAATGTTGGTGAAGAAATTATGTCCAAGGGAGGGGGCACTTGGAACGAGGAGGGCACGAGGACGGACGTGCATGTGGGCAGCAGCAGGAAACATATATAATAAAGAAGAACGTACCCTTACCTGACTCTTGCGTGTTTCCTTGGGCACAGAACATGACAACTGGTGACGAGGAAGGTGGGATTTGCGACGACACCAGACGCGTGTACCGAGGCCCCTCGCGACCGAAAACTGAGCCCGGAGCCCACCCTGGTCCGCCTGCCGCCTTTGACGAACAGCAGAAGACTCGCTGCGACATCCGGAGCCCACCCGGTCGCAGGAGCAAACGGAGCCAGGAGCCCACCCTGGTCCGAGCGCCGAGAAACGGACCAACAGCGCGGGAGCCCACCCCGGCCGCAGCGAAGACGCGGTAAGAGGCCCCGACAGCAAGCGGTGCACCCGTCTGTGCGCTTAAGCATCGCGCGCGCATGTACGCGGTGCACCCGACTGTGCCTCAGCCGCCCGCCGCATCGTGAAAGGCCTCAGACTCGCGTGTAGATTTGAAAGCAAATCTCGCGTGAATTAAGCGGCCATCTTTGAGTCAGGCGGGGGCAACGAATCAGCAGCCAGGAAGGCCCGGCGGCCATTTTAAGAGGTCAGGCAAATGCCCCTGAAATAACGATCTCGCAAGACTGCCGTGGCCATTTTGAGGTCAGGCAGGATCGACGAATCAGCTTCGAGGAAGGCCGGGAGGCCATTTTAAAGTCAGGCAGACACCAAGAAGCCAATAAAAAAGGATGAAATTAAAAGAGAAGGGACAATAAATCAAAGGAAAACGATAAAGTGTGACCTGTAAACATAGAGAATAGTGAAGGAAGTACTAAATAAGTAAATAAAAAGAAATTACGTCCAAACAAGGCCTGCATCAGAGCTGCACGTCGGGAAAATGGTTGAACCCGCAAGTGACAAAAACAGTCCACAAGCAATCTTTCGTATACCACGGCCATTCAGCCTATCAGAACCAGAGGCCGGCACCAGGTGGGAAAGATGGATTCGGCAATTCGAACGCTACATGCGCACCACGGACATCGCAGACAGCAAACAGCTGGACCTCTTTTTGAATCTCGTAGGGGATGAAGTGGAGGACCTGCTCATAACATTTCCCAGCGATCAGACAGCGACATACAAGGGAGTGACACAATGCCTCACAGCGAAATTTGACCCACAATGCAATATTGACTTTGAGAGGTACACTTTCAACACTGCATGTCAGCGAGCAGAGGAGTCCCTTGACGACTTCGCAACAAGACTGCGAAAACTGGTCACGTACTGTGAGTTTGACAAGTTTGATAATGAACAAGCGATAAGATTGCGCATCATTGAAGGCTGTCAGTCCGTAGAATTCCGTGCACGTGTTCTGAAGGAACCAACAACGCTAGAGAAGATATTGACCATGGCCCGCACAGAAGCAAGAGCAATGGCGCATGGCAAATAGATGGAGCTGGGGAAAGACAAAAGAGTGGAGCAAGCGAATCGTGTGACTGGAAATAGCAAGAAGAAAGAATACCCGGCGCCTTCGCCAACAAAGAAGAACGAACAAACGTGCTATTGATGCGGCCTCGAATTTCCGCACGTCGGTGCGTGCCCAGCAATGGGCCAGAAGTGCAGGAAATGCAATAGAGACAATCACTTTGCAAGTGCCTGCATGACCAGGCAGTTTAGAAGTGAGGGCGGTAGAGCGGCAAGACCACGGATGACCGCCAGCAGGTATGCCCGACACATGGAAACGGTGGATCGCAGCAATCGCAGCTCCTCCGATGAGTCAGAAGAAATGGCAGCACCTGCGAGTGTGGCACGACTGTATCTAATGTCAGACGCACCTACGGAAGCCAGAAGACCAGAGCACATTCACCTTGTGGAAAAGCATCAAATAAAGAAAACCGCAACCGTGGACATTGAAGTAGGGAGACATAATACACGGTTCATGCTTGACAGTGGGGCCACATGCAACATCATGTGCATGTCGGAGGTCACAGAAAATGAAAGTGAGACCGTCGCTGTCACCGTCCACTGTTGATGTGTTCACGTGGGGCTCCAAAACGCCGGTAGAAAACATGGGGAAATTCACAGAGACCTTAACGTACAAGGACAGGTCCTGCCAAGAAGAGATACATGTGCTAAAAGGTGACATCCCACCCTCGTCGCCAGTTGTCGTGTTCTCTGCCCAAGGAAACACGCAAGAGTCAGGTAAGGGTACGTTCTTCTTTATTATATATGTTTCCTGCTGCTGCCCGCATGCACGTCCGTCCTCGTGCCCTCCTTGTTCCAAGTGCCCCCTCCCCACTCCTTGACCGGATGTGGTGTCCAGTTCCTTTCCTCCTCATGGTCCGGTGCAGGGTCCTAGTGCCCTTCACCCAGGCCACTACAGTGTGTTTAACAGTATTGAATCAGCAGAGAGCAAGGCACCAAGTGCAAGCGTTAGATAGAGGCGGGTCGTAATTAAAAATGCTTAGTCTTCTGAAGGAAGAGCTAATTCCAGATGAGACTCTTATGGGAGAATTGCTTCCAGAGTAGCGACAGTGTAGTGGAGGAAAGTACATGGGTTGGAGAGTCTCTGATAAATTTAGCATGTGCTCCAGAATTCACAGGATTTTCAAGTACTCCACAACCAGTGGCGTCTTCAACCCCCTGCTTTCACAGCTTAAGCAGGGGTGATGTTGACACATCATTATTTATGAGCCTGTTATCTTTGCAGCTCTGCTGACAAATGTTTTTTTTTAAAAACACAAAGAAAGGGAAAATCATAACAGATGCCAAGCCAGTTACAGTAAAAGAGGCCTAAAAGGTGCGAGAAAGAAAGACTGTGCAGGGATGTAGCTTCGATTGGTTCAGCGGCACTGGGGTCAAGAGGCCTGAGTGGCCCACCGTTTATTGCTGTATTTTATCATTCAAATATCAGCTGGACTCACTTTCTTTCATGAACTAGGGCCCACAATAGACTGGTTACTGAGAGTGTGAGAGAGAAGGTTGGAAGGAAGAATGAAACGAAGAACATATGAAAAGAATAACAAAAACGGTGACAAGAAGGAAGGGCCAAAAGCATGAAAAGATTAATGCAAGGGTGAAAGAATTAATGGATGGAATATAAAACAACACTGAATGGGTGGGTGGAAGAAAAAATGGCTGGGATGATGAAAGGCTGGATTAATGGATGGATGGATGAATGGATGGACAGAAGGATGGATGATGGATTGATTGATAAAAGGAGAATAACATTATGTATTTAAGGATGGATGAATATATGCCTGGAATTGTAAGTGGAAGGATAGAAGGAAGGATGAAAGAGTAATGATGAAAGGGTGCATAGAGAGAATGGTAAAAGTAGGATGGAGGGAAGCTTGAAGAGATGGATAGATGGATGCATGAAAGGCTTAAAGGGTGTAGAGATGGTAGGTGGGATGAAGAACCTCATTTAGAGTGGCTAAGGCTTTCTTGCTTTCTTCACCCAATGGCATTCGAGGTATGGATCAAAGTTGGAGGTATTTTTATTTTCTGGTTTCTCCCTTGTCCAAAACTCTAAATCAGGCCACACATATGTAAATGGGATTAAAGAGGAGGATGCATGTGCACCCTTGTATTAAGAGGGATAAAAAACTGAAAATATATGCTAAGAGGATATTGTGAGTCACCTCTCAGTTTCTTGGGAATTGAAAGGAACTCAGCCTGCAGCCTCCTTGCTCTTGTCAGCAAACTCCATGCTGTCTTGCAACAGAGAATTAATATCCGTTACACAATCACACACCACCCACTTCCTCTTTTAAAACACTGAAATGTAGGTCTCATACACAGATCCACAACATTGTTTCACCTTTTTTGACGACTAAAAACCAATATAACCAAGGATAGTTTCATGGCTTAGGGGATCGTCTTTCCCCTTCTGCTCAAATCCCCATGAACCAGATCAACCCAGTCCACGTACAAGACAGTATAGCACCTCATGCTGGCATTATCCCAGAGCAGTCAAAACAGGGAGTCTGGTGAGACCCTGTTCTAACAGGAACTTAGATTGAGAGGGCGATTGACTAACAGATGCAGAGACAAGAAGCTCAGGTCAACTCCATCCTCCTTGTGTGCAGGTTGAAGACTGTGCCGCAAGCTTGCCTTAAGAAAGGTCACTCGGTAGTATGAAATGGTTTGCAAGCATCAATGGTAAAATTGTAGCCCATTAATTGACGACAGTTGGCTAAACAACAAACAACTACAAAAAAGCAGATCTGTTCACAAATGTGAGCTTTTCCTGCTAAATTACTTTTACGCTGAAATATGGGTGTTGTTAGAAATGGGGGTCTCTAGTTGGCAGAGGTAGGTACCTTTGTCCAAATAGGGACCCTTGCTTCTAGTCAGGGTAAGGGGGATACACACTTTAGATAACCCCTGCTCACCCCCATGGTAGCTTGGCACAAGCAGACAGGCTTATCCCAAAGGCAATGTGTAAAGTATTTGTACCAACACTCACAGTAACACAGTGATAACACCACAAATGGACACCACACCGGTTTAGAAAAATAAAGTATCTTTATCTAAACTTAACAAGACCAAAACGACAAAAATCCAACATACAAGTATTAAGAAAAATGACTTTTAAAAGGTTTTAGCAACTGAGTCCATAGAAAACTATGGATGTGTGATTTCTTGCAACGTACCTGTCATTGCGACAAAATTCACCAAGCCAAACAGCCGCAGCGATGGGAAGCGCCGAAAAACAAAGAGATGCATTGGTTCCTGAGACCCTCGTGGATGCGATGCGACAGTTCCACTGTACACAGGGGAGCGATGCGTCGGGTCCGGTGTGTAGAGGGAAGCAATGCGTCGATTTTGGGACAACTCCGATCCTCGGGTGATGCGTTGGGGAAAACTTGCTGCACAGGGACGATGCGTGGAAATCCGGGATGCGTCGGCGAACGATGCGGCGAGCGGCGACCTTTTCAGCTGCGATCCCTCAATGCGTCGATTCTTGCCGCGGCGACAGGCCCTGCGTCGGTTTCAGCAGTGGTGCGGGGAGATTCTTCTCGCACCACGGCGTTGCGTCGGAAAAACTGTCGCAAGAAGAGCGATGCGTCGATTTTCTTGTGGTTGCGTTGCTTTCCAGCTCCCAGCAGAAGAAACAACCTCCAGAGGCCCCACACAGTCACAGGCACTCCTGGCAGGGCAGAACTCCCAGCAAGGAAGTTCAGGGGTGCTGGGGGTGAAGTCTTTGTGTTCCTGAGACTTCAAAACAGGAGGCAAGCTCTACTCAAGCCCTTGGAGACTTTCCTCAAGCAGGGGACACAGCACACAGCAAAGTCCTTCTCCTTTCCTTGGCAGAAACAGCAACTGCAGGCCAACCCTAGACACACAGCAAGGGCAGTACTTCTCCTCAGTTTCTCCAGCTCTTCTCCTTGGCAAAGGTTCCTCTTGATTCCAGAATTAGTCTAAAGTTCAGGGGTTTTAGGTCCAATACTTATACCCCAAAATGTCTTTGTTCTCTTTGTGCAAGGGGCTCTGAGCCCAGTTCAAACCAGTTCTGGGGGGCACTCTGCAAGTACACAACGCCATCCATTGTCAGTGTGAGCCTTGGCTCCAGACAGACCACAGGGGGACGGCGCCAGCATTGTGGAAGGCAGGCACAGCCCTATTCAGGTACAGGTGCTACTTCTCCCACCACTCCAAATGCAGATCAGGCCTATTCAGCCTAGTGCTGACTCATCCAGACTCCTGGAGCCACTGCACCTCCCCAGCCCCGGTCACTCCAAAACCAGACAGTCAATACACAAACAGGCAGAGGCACACAGAATGGTTAAACAAGAAAATACCTACTTTCTAAAAGTGGTATTTTCAAACACAGAATGTAAACATCACCCTCACTGAAAGATGCATTTTAACATTCTGAGTTCAGGCATACTAAACTTGATTTTCCTACCTTGTTCCCAGGGGCAGTTATGTTTAAAAGATGTGATAAACAAACCCCACATTCTGTCCTATGGGGCAAGATAGCCTTTCAATAGTGAAAAATGAAATTGGCAGTATTTCACTATCAGGACATGCCACACACATCAGTACATGTCTTACCTTTCACATACACCACACCCTGCCCACAGGGGTACCTTGGGCCTACCTTAGGGGTGACTGACATGTAAGAACAGGGAGAACCAATCATAATAACAATTTACACAGAGAGCATATGCACTTTAGCACTGATCAGCAGTGATAAAGTGCCCAGAGTCCTAAAACCAACAACAACAGGTCAGGAAAAAATAGAAGGAAGAAGCAAAAAGTTTGGGGATAACCCTGCAAAAAGGGCCAAGTCCATCAGGTGTCAATTGAGTAACAAAATCCAAACTATTGGTAATGTTAAATGTTCTGATTGAGATAGGGTTTACACCTCAGCTGCCAGAATTCAGTGCCCCCTCAAAAGTTATTGACATTTGCACAACTGTAGGGATACATTATGCTGCTGTTTTAAAAAGGGCTGTTTACTAATATGACGTGGGGTACATGCAGTACATATATATATGAGTGTGAGGATAAGAAAAGATTGAACGACGCATATGAATCATGGTTTAGTAATGATTGATGTAATTATTGGCTATTTATGGAATTCAACTTTAATGTCTTACTCCTATTTATGTATGCAGTCATCTGAGTAATAACAGCAAGCACATTATTTTAAGCAAGAATAGTTTTTTAATTATAACGTGTTCAAATATATCATTGAAAATGTTTCAGTTCAACAGCTGATTTTGTATTATGTTTGAATGACAACTTGTATGGTTCTTCATACCCTGTACATTTGCATAAAGTTACCTACTTGAGTTACAGTATATTTAATAAGGTAATTACATCATTTACAATAAAAGAAAAGGACCCAAACTGGAAGCATGTCTAAAGTTAGTTTGCTGTCCATATTTTACGCACGGGGATAACATCTCTTTGCTATGGGGATTTTCTTTTGCTTTTTCAGTATTTATTTATTCATATCTTTCTGCAAACAATCCTTCTGCAACCCTGAAGTGGTCAACATATTTTGTCATATCATGAACATGCACATTTATATGAGCCTTTCAAAAGGACTACAGTCAATGGAGCCATTAGGCAAACATACATAAGAGGTGGCTAGATAATTTTTTAGATTTTTGGGATGACAATGAAGCAGGCATGAACCTTCTTTTTACACTGATTTACAATCAATCAGGGATTTCAATCAAACAATCAATCAATCAATCAGGGATTTGTAAAGTGCACTACTCACCCGTGAGGGTCTCAAGGCGCTGGGGGGAGGGGGGAAATTCAGGCAGCTCCGATTTATCTAAAGAGCCAGGTCTTGAGGCTCTTCTTGAATGCTTGCAATGTGGGGGTTCGTCTGATGCTGCGGGGGAGTTCGTTCCAGGTCTTGGCCGTGATGTAAGAGAAGGCTCTTCCTCCCATTATGGCTCTGCAGATGCGAGGTATTTCGGCCAGGGCAAGGTCGACGGAGCAGAGGTTTCTCCTTGGGGCGTAGAAGGAGATTCTTTCGTTGAGGTACTGGGGTTCAGTGTTGTGGAGGGATTTGTAGACGTGTGTACGCAGCTTAAAAGTCACTCTCTTTTCGACGGGGAGCCAGTGGAGGTCTTGTAGGTGCTGGGTGATGTGGTCTTGTCGTGGGATGCTGAGGACGAGTCTGGCTGCGGCGTTCTGGACGGTCTGGAGTTTGTGGAGCAGAGATTTGTTGATTCCGGCGTAGAGGGCGTTTCCGTAGTCCAGTCTGCTGGTTATGAGTGCGTGGGTGATGGTCTTTCTGGATTCGGGGGGGATCCATTTGAAGGTCTTGCGGAGTATGCGGAGGGTATTGAAGCACGTGGAGGATATAGCGTTGATCTGTCGGTTCGAGTATGAGGACTTCCGTTTTCTCTGAGTTGAGCTTTAAGCAGCTGCTGCTCATCCAGGATGAGACGTCCTTCATTCCTTCCTGGAAACTGTGTCTGGTGATGTCGGGTTCCATGGTGAGGGAGAGGATGAGCTGGGTGTTGTCGGCATAGGATACCCAGATCAGTTGACTGGGGGTGAGTGTTTGATTTGCTCGAACGCTCCGTCCATCATCCCCTTTGGTATCGCTTTGTTCGCCCTAAGTTGGCAGGGTATGCCCAGACGTGGGTCCCTTGCTCACTCTGCCACTGGATTCAAGCTAGCCTGGCTGATGACGGCTGATTAGCCAGAAACCGGTCCCAGGATGCTTGTTTCCGGTCCAGGGAAGACATGGCTTGGCAGTTCAGGCTGGACTGTTCCCATGAGGCACAGGGTCAGACTGATTTGCATATGGCCATGTCTGAACTGGGGTGGTGGAGTGAGCTAAAGAATGATGATGAATTAAACCCAGATCAGTTGACTGGGGGTGAGTGTTTGATTTGCTCGAACGCTCCGTCCATCATCCCCTTTGGTATCGCTTTGTTCGCCCTAAGTTGGCAGGGTATGCCCAGACGTGGGTCCCTTGCTCACTCTGCCACTGGATTCAAGCTAGCCTGGCTGATGACGGCTGATTAGCCAGAAACCGGTCCCAGGATGCTTGTTTCCGGTCCAGGGAAGACATGGCTTGGCAGTTCGGGCTGGACTGTTCCCATGAGGCACAGGGTCAGACTGATTTGCATATGGCCATGTCTGAACTGGGTGGTGGAGTGAGCTAAAGAATGATGATGGATTAAACGCAGATCAGTTGACTGGGGGTGAGTGTTTGATTTGCTCGAACGCTCCATCCATCATCCCCTTTGGTATCGCTTTGTTCGCCCTAAGTTGGCAGGGTATGCCCAGACGTGGGTCCCTTGCTCACTCTGCCACTGGATTCAAGCTAGCCTGGCTGATGACGGCTGATTAGCCAGAAACCGGTCCCAGGATGCTTGTTTCCGGTCCAGGGAAGACATGGCTTGGCAGTTCGGGCTGGACTGTTCCTATGAGGCACAGGGTCAGACTGATTTGCATATGGCCATGTCTGAACTGGGGTGGTGGAGTGAGCTAAAGAATGATGATGGATTAAACCCAGATCAGTTGACTGGGGGTGAGTGTTTGATTTGCTCAAACGCTCCGTCCATCATCCCCTTTGGTATCGCTTTGTTCGCCCTAAGTTGGCAGGGTATGCCCAGACGTGGGTCCCTTGCTCACTCTGCCACTGGATTCAAGCTAGCCTGGCTGATGACGGCTGATTAGCCAGAAACCGGTCCCAGGATGCTTGTTTCCGGTCCAGGGAAGACATGGCTTGGCAGTTCGGGCTGGACTGTTCCCATGAGGCACAGGGTCAGACTGATTTGCATATGGCCATGTCTGAACTGGGGTGGTGGAGTGAGCTAAAGAATGATGATGGATTAAACCCAGATCAGTTGACTGGGGAGAGTGTTTGATTTGCTCGAACGCTCCGTCCATCATCCCCTTTGGTATCGCTTTGTTCGCCCTAAGTTGGCAGGGTATGCCCAGACGTGGGTCCCTTGCTCACTCTGCCATTGGATTCAAGCTAGCCTGGCTGATGACGGCTGATTAGCCAGAAACCGGTCCCAGGATGCTTGTTTCCGGTCCAGGGAAGACATGGCTTGGCAGTTCGGGCTGGACTGTTCCCATGAGGCACAGGGTCAGACTGATTTGCATATGGCCATGTCTGAACTGGGGTGGTGGAGTGAGCTAAAGAATGATGATGGATTAAACCCAGATCAGTTGACTGGGGGTGAGTGTTTGATTTGCTCGAACGCTCCGTCCATCATCCCCTTTGGTATCGCTTTGTTCGCCCTAAGTTGGCAGGGTATGCCCAGACGTGGGTCCCTTGCTCACTCTGCCACTGGATTCAAGCTAGCCTGGCTGATGACGGCTGATTAGCCAGAAACCGGTCCCAGGATGCTTGTTTCCGGTCCAGGGAAGACATGGCTTGGCAGTTCGGGCTGGACTGTTCCCATGAGGCACAGGGTCAGACTGATTTGCATATGGCCATGTCTGAACTGGGGTGGTGGAGTGAGCTAAAGAATGATGATGGATTAAACCCAGATCAGTTGACTGGGGGTGAGTGTTTGATTTGCTCAAACGCTCCGTCCATCATCCCCTTTGGTATCGCTTTGTTCGCCCTAAGTTGGCAGGGTATGCCCAGACGTGGGTCCCTTGCTCACTCTGCCACTGGATTCAAGCTAGCTTGGCTGATGACGGCTGATTAGCCAGAAACCGGTCCAGGATGCTTTTTTCCGGTCCAGGGAAGACATGGCTTGGCAGTTCAGGCTGGACTGTTCCCATGAGGCACAGGGTCAGACTGATTTGCATATGGCCATGTCTGAACTGGGGTGGTGGAGTGAGCTAAAGAATGATGATGGATTAAACCCAGATCAGTTGACTGGGGGTGAGTGTTTGATTTGCTCGAACGCTCCGTCCATCATCCCCTTTGGTATCGCTTTGTTCGCCCTAAGTTGGCAGGGTATGCCCAGACGTGGGTCCCTTGCTCACTCTGCCACTGGATTCAAGCTAGCCTGGCTGATGACGGCTGATTAGCCAGAAACCGGTCCCAGGATGCTTGTTTCCGGTCCAGGGAAGACATGGCTTGGCAGTTCGGGCTGGACTGTTCCCATGAGGCACAGGGTCAGACTGATTTGCATATGGCCATGTCTGAACTGGGGTGGTGGAGTGAGCTAAAGAATGATGATGGATTAAACCCAGATCAGTTGACTGGGGGTGAGTGTTTGATTTGCTCAAACGCTCCGTCCATCATCCCCTTTGGTATCGCTTTGTTCGCCCTAAGTTGGCAGGGTATGCCCAGACGTGGGTCCCTTGCTCACTCTGCCACTGGATTCAAGCTAGCCTGGCTGATGACGGCTGATTAGCCAGAAACCGGTCCCAGGATGCTTGTTTCCGGTCCAGGGAAGACATGGCTTGGCAGTTCGGGCTGGACTGTTCCCATGAGGCACAGGGTCAGACTGATTTGCATATGGCCATGTCTGAACTGGGGTGGTGGAGTGAGCTAAAGAATGATGATGGATTAAACCCAGATCAGTTGACTGGGGGTGAGTGTTTGATTTGCTCAAACGCTCCGTCCATCATCCCCTTTGGTATCGCTTTGTTCGCCCTAAGTTGGCAGGGTATGCCCAGACGTGGGTCCCTTGCTCACTCTGCCACTGGATTCAAGCTAGCCTGGCTGATGACGGCTGATTAGCCAGAAACCGGTCCCAGGATGCTTGTTTCCGGTCCAGGGAAGACATGGCTTGGCAGTTCGGGCTGGACTGTTCCCATGAGGCACAGGGTCAGACTGATTTGCATATGGCCATGTCTGAACTGGGGTGGTGGAGTGAGCTAAAGAATGATGATGGATTAAACCCAGATCAGTTGACTGGGGGTGAGTGTTTGATTTGCTCAAACGCTCCGTCCATCATCCCCTTTGGTATCGCTTTGTTCGCCCTAAGTTGGCAGGGTATGCCCAGACGTGGGTCCCTTGCTCACTCTGCCACTGGATTCAAGCTAGCCTGGCTGATGACGGCTGATTAGCCAGAAACCGGTCCCAGGATGCTTGTTTCCGGTCCAGGGAAGACATGGCTTGGCAGTTCGGGCTGGACTGTTCCCATGAGGCACAGGGTCAGACTGATTTGCATATGGCCATGTCTGAACTGGGGTGGTGGAGTGAGCTAAAGAATGATGATGGATTAAACCCAGATCAGTTGACTGGGGGTGAGTGTTTGATTTGCTCAAACGCTCCGTCCATCATCCCCTTTGGTATCGCTTTGTTCGCCCTAAGTTGGCAGGGTATGCCCAGACGTGGGTCCCTTGCTCACTCTGCCACTGGATTCAAGCTAGCCTGGCTGATGACGGCTGATTAGCCAGAAACCGGTCCCAGGATGCTTGTTTCCGGTCCAGGGAAGACATGGCTTGGCAGTTCGGGCTGGACTGTTCCCATGAGGCACAGGGTCAGACTGATTTGCATATGGCCATGTCTGAACTGGGGTGGTGGAGTGAGCTAAAGAATGATGATGGATTAAACCCAGATCAGTTGACTGGGGGTGAGTGTTTGATTTGCTCAAACGCTCCGTCCATCATCCCCTTTGGTATCGCTTTGTTCGCCCTAAGTTGGCAGGGTATGCCCAGACGTGGGTCCCTTGCTCACTCTGCCACTGGATTCAAGCTAGCCTGGCTGATGACGGCTGATTAGCCAGAAACCGGTCCCAGGATGCTTGTTTCCGGTCCAGGGAAGACATGGCTTGGCAGTTCGGGCTGGACTGTTCCCATGAGGCACAGGGTCAGACTGATTTGCATATGGCCATGTCTGAACTGGGGTGGTGGAGTGAGCTAAAGAATGATGATGGATTAAACCCAGATCAGTTGACTGGGGGTGAGTGTTTGATTTGCTCAAACGCTCCGTCCATCATCCCCTTTGGTATCGCTTTGTTCGCCCTAAGTTGGCAGGGTATGCCCAGACGTGGGTCCCTTGCTCACTCTGCCACTGGATTCAAGCTAGCCTGGCTGATGACGGCTGATTAGCCAGAAACCGGTCCCAGGATGCTTGTTTCCGGTCCAGGGAAGACATGGCTTGGCAGTTCGGGCTGGACTGTTCCCATGAGGCACAGGGTCAGACTGATTTGCATATGGCCATGTCTGAACTGGGGTGGTGGAGTGAGCTAAAGAATGATGATGGATTAAACCCAGATCAGTTGACTGGGGGTGAGTGTTTGATTTGCTCAAACGCTCCGTCCATCATCCCCTTTGGTATCGCTTTGTTCGCCCTAAGTTGGCAGGGTATGCCCAGACGTGGGTCCCTTGCTCACTCTGCCACTGGATTCAAGCTAGCCTGGCTGATGACGGCTGATTAGCCAGAAACCGGTCCCAGGATGCTTGTTTCCGGTCCAGGGAAGACATGGCTTGGCAGTTCGGGCTGGACTGTTCCCATGAGGCACAGGGTCAGACTGATTTGCATATGGCCATGTCTGAACTGGGGTGGTGGAGTGAGCTAAAGAATGATGATGGATTAAACCCAGATCAGTTGACTGGGGGTGAGTGTTTGATTTGCTCAAACGCTCCGTCCATCATCCCCTTTGGTATCGCTTTGTTCGCCCTAAGTTGGCAGGGTATGCCCAGACGTGGGTCCCTTGCTCACTCTGCCACTGGATTCAAGCTAGCCTGGCTGATGACGGCTGATTAGCCAGAAACCGGTCCCAGGATGCTTGTTTCCGGTCCAGGGAAGACATGGCTTGGCAGTTCGGGCTGGACTGTTCCCATGAGGCACAGGGTCAGACTGATTTGCATATGGCCATGTCTGAACTGGGGTGGTGGAGTGAGCTAAAGAATGATGATGGATTAAACCCAGATCAGTTGACTGGGGGTGAGTGTTTGATTTGCTCAAACGCTCCGTCCATCATCCCCTTTGGTATCGCTTTGTTCGCCCTAAGTTGGCAGGGTATGCCCAGACGTGGGTCCCTTGCTCACTCTGCCACTGGATTCAAGCTAGCCTGGCTGATGACGGCTGATTAGCCAGAAACCGGTCCCAGGATGCTTGTTTCCGGTCCAGGGAAGACATGGCTTGGCAGTTCGGGCTGGACTGTTCCCATGAGGCACAGGGTCAGACTGATTTGCATATGGCCATGTCTGAACTGGGGTGGTGGAGTGAGCTAAAGAATGATGATGGATTAAACCCAGATCAGTTGACTGGGGGTGAGTGTTTGATTTGCTCAAACGCTCCGTCCATCATCCCCTTTGGTATCGCTTTGTTCGCCCTAAGTTGGCAGGGTATGCCCAGACGTGGGTCCCTTGCTCACTCTGCCACTGGATTCAAGCTAGCCTGGCTGATGACGGCTGATTAGCCAGAAACCGGTCCCAGGATGCTTGTTTCCGGTCCAGGGAAGACATGGCTTGGCAGTTCGGGCTGGACTGTTCCCATGAGGCACAGGGTCAGACTGATTTGCATATGGCCATGTCTGAACTGGGGTGGTGGAGTGAGCTAAAGAATGATGATGGATTAAACCCAGATCAGTTGACTGGGGGTGAGTGTTTGATTTGCTCAAACGCTCCGTCCATCATCCCCTTTGGTATCGCTTTGTTCGCCCTAAGTTGGCAGGGTATGCCCAGACGTGGGTCCCTTGCTCACTCTGCCACTGGATTCAAGCTAGCCTGGCTGATGACGGCTGATTAGCCAGAAACCGGTCCCAGGATGCTTGTTTCCGGTCCAGGGAAGACATGGCTTGGCAGTTCGGGCTGGACTGTTCCCATGAGGCACAGGGTCAGACTGATTTGCATATGGCCATGTCTGAACTGGGGTGGTGGAGTGAGCTAAAGAATGATGATGGATTAAACCCAGATCAGTTGACTGGGGGTGAGTGTTTGATTTGCTCAAACGCTCCGTCCATCATCCCCTTTGGTATCGCTTTGTTCGCCCTAAGTTGGCAGGGTATGCCCAGACGTGGGTCCCTTGCTCACTCTGCCACTGGATTCAAGCTAGCCTGGCTGATGACGGCTGATTAGCCAGAAACCGGTCCCAGGATGCTTGTTTCCGGTCCAGGGAAGACATGGCTTGGCAGTTCGGGCTGGACTGTTCCCATGAGGCACAGGGTCAGACTGATTTGCATATGGCCATGTCTGAACTGGGGTGGTGGAGTGAGCTAAAGAATGATGATGGATTAAACCCAGATCAGTTGACTGGGGGTGAGTGTTTGATTTGCTCAAACGCTCCGTCCATCATCCCCTTTGGTATCGCTTTGTTCGCCCTAAGTTGGCAGGGTATGCCCAGACGTGGGTCCCTTGCTCACTCTGCCACTGGATTCAAGCTAGCCTGGCTGATGACGGCTGATTAGCCAGAAACCGGTCCCAGGATGCTTGTTTCCGGTCCAGGGAAGACATGGCTTGGCAGTTCGGGCTGGACTGTTCCCATGAGGCACAGGGTCAGACTGATTTGCATATGGCCATGTCTGAACTGGGGTGGTGGAGTGAGCTAAAGAATGATGATGGATTAAACCCAGATCAGTTGACTGGGGGTGAGTGTTTGATTTGCTCAAACGCTCCGTCCATCATCCCCTTTGGTATCGCTTTGTTCGCCCTAAGTTGGCAGGGTATGCCCAGACGTGGGTCCCTTGCTCACTCTGCCACTGGATTCAAGCTAGCCTGGCTGATGACGGCTGATTAGCCAGAAACCGGTCCCAGGATGCTTGTTTCCGGTCCAGGGAAGACATGGCTTGGCAGTTCGGGCTGGACTGTTCCCATGAGGCACAGGGTCAGACTGATTTGCATATGGCCATGTCTGAACTGGGGTGGTGGAGTGAGCTAAAGAATGATGATGGATTAAACCCAGATCAGTTGACTGGGGGTGAGTGTTTGATTTGCTCAAACGCTCCGTCCATCATCCCCTTTGGTATCGCTTTGTTCGCCCTAAGTTGGCAGGGTATGCCCAGACGTGGGTCCCTTGCTCACTCTGCCACTGGATTCAAGCTAGCCTGGCTGATGACGGCTGATTAGCCAGAAACCGGTCCCAGGATGCTTGTTTCCGGTCCAGGGAAGACATGGCTTGGCAGTTCGGGCTGGACTGTTCCCATGAGGCACAGGGTCAGACTGATTTGCATATGGCCATGTCTGAACTGGGGTGGTGGAGTGAGCTAAAGAATGATGATGGATTAAACCCAGATCAGTTGACTGGGGGTGAGTGTTTGATTTGCTCAAACGCTCCGTCCATCATCCCCTTTGGTATCGCTTTGTTCGCCCTAAGTTGGCAGGGTATGCCCAGACGTGGGTCCCTTGCTCACTCTGCCACTGGATTCAAGCTAGCCTGGCTGATGACGGCTGATTAGCCAGAAACCGGTCCCAGGATGCTTGTTTCCGGTCCAGGGAAGACATGGCTTGGCAGTTCGGGCTGGACTGTTCCCATGAGGCACAGGGTCAGACTGATTTGCATATGGCCATGTCTGAACTGGGGTGGTGGAGTGAGCTAAAGAATGATGATGGATTAAACCCAGATCAGTTGACTGGGGGTGAGTGTTTGATTTGCTCAAACGCTCCGTCCATCATCCCCTTTGGTATCGCTTTGTTCGCCCTAAGTTGGCAGGGTATGCCCAGACGTGGGTCCCTTGCTCACTCTGCCACTGGATTCAAGCTAGCCTGGCTGATGACGGCTGATTAGCCAGAAACCGGTCCCAGGATGCTTGTTTCCGGTCCAGGGAAGACATGGCTTGGCAGTTCGGGCTGGACTGTTCCCATGAGGCACAGGGTCAGACTGATTTGCATATGGCCATGTCTGAACTGGGGTGGTGGAGTGAGCTAAAGAATGATGATGGATTAAACCCAGATCAGTTGACTGGGGGTGAGTGTTTGATTTGCTCAAACGCTCCGTCCATCATCCCCTTTGGTATCGCTTTGTTCGCCCTAAGTTGGCAGGGTATGCCCAGACGTGGGTCCCTTGCTCACTCTGCCACTGGATTCAAGCTAGCCTGGCTGATGACGGCTGATTAGCCAGAAACCGGTCCCAGGATGCTTGTTTCCGGTCCAGGGAAGACATGGCTTGGCAGTTCGGGCTGGACTGTTCCCATGAGGCACAGGGTCAGACTGATTTGCATATGGCCATGTCTGAACTGGGGTGGTGGAGTGAGCTAAAGAATGATGATGGATTAAACCCAGATCAGTTGACTGGGGGTGAGTGTTTGATTTGCTCAAACGCTCCGTCCATCATCCCCTTTGGTATCGCTTTGTTCGCCCTAAGTTGGCAGGGTATGCCCAGACGTGGGTCCCTTGCTCACTCTGCCACTGGATTCAAGCTAGCCTGGCTGATGACGGCTGATTAGCCAGAAACCGGTCCCAGGATGCTTGTTTCCGGTCCAGGGAAGACATGGCTTGGCAGTTCGGGCTGGACTGTTCCCATGAGGCACAGGGTCAGACTGATTTGCATATGGCCATGTCTGAACTGGGGTGGTGGAGTGAGCTAAAGAATGATGATGGATTAAACCCAGATCAGTTGACTGGGGGTGAGTGTTTGATTTGCTCAAACGCTCCGTCCATCATCCCCTTTGGTATCGCTTTGTTCGCCCTAAGTTGGCAGGGTATGCCCAGACGTGGGTCCCTTGCTCACTCTGCCACTGGATTCAAGCTAGCCTGGCTGATGACGGCTGATTAGCCAGAAACCGGTCCCAGGATGCTTGTTTCCGGTCCAGGGAAGACATGGCTTGGCAGTTCGGGCTGGACTGTTCCCATGAGGCACAGGGTCAGACTGATTTGCATATGGCCATGTCTGAACTGGGGTGGTGGAGTGAGCTAAAGAATGATGATGGATTAAACCCAGATCAGTTGACTGGGGGTGAGTGTTTGATTTGCTCAAACGCTCCGTCCATCATCCCCTTTGGTATCGCTTTGTTCGCCCTAAGTTGGCAGGGTATGCCCAGACGTGGGTCCCTTGCTCACTCTGCCACTGGATTCAAGCTAGCCTGGCTGATGACGGCTGATTAGCCAGAAACCGGTCCCAGGATGCTTGTTTCCGGTCCAGGGAAGACATGGCTTGGCAGTTCGGGCTGGACTGTTCCCATGAGGCACAGGGTCAGACTGATTTGCATATGGCCATGTCTGAACTGGGGTGGTGGAGTGAGCTAAAGAATGATGATGGATTAAACCCAGATCAGTTGACTGGGGGTGAGTGTTTGATTTGCTCAAACGCTCCGTCCATCATCCCCTTTGGTATCGCTTTGTTCGCCCTAAGTTGGCAGGGTATGCCCAGACGTGGGTCCCTTGCTCACTCTGCCACTGGATTCAAGCTAGCCTGGCTGATGACGGCTGATTAGCCAGAAACCGGTCCCAGGATGCTTGTTTCCGGTCCAGGGAAGACATGGCTTGGCAGTTCGGGCTGGACTGTTCCCATGAGGCACAGGGTCAGACTGATTTGCATATGGCCATGTCTGAACTGGGGTGGTGGAGTGAGCTAAAGAATGATGATGGATTAAACCCAGATCAGTTGACTGGGGGTGAGTGTTTGATTTGCTCAAACGCTCCGTCCATCATCCCCTTTGGTATCGCTTTGTTCGCCCTAAGTTGGCAGGGTATGCCCAGACGTGGGTCCCTTGCTCACTCTGCCACTGGATTCAAGCTAGCCTGGCTGATGACGGCTGATTAGCCAGAAACCGGTCCCAGGATGCTTGTTTCCGGTCCAGGGAAGACATGGCTTGGCAGTTCGGGCTGGACTGTTCCCATGAGGCACAGGGTCAGACTGATTTGCATATGGCCATGTCTGAACTGGGGTGGTGGAGTGAGCTAAAGAATGATGATGGATTAAACCCAGATCAGTTGACTGGGGGTGAGTGTTTGATTTGCTCAAACGCTCCGTCCATCATCCCCTTTGGTATCGCTTTGTTCGCCCTAAGTTGGCAGGGTATGCCCAGACGTGGGTCCCTTGCTCACTCTGCCACTGGATTCAAGCTAGCCTGGCTGATGACGGCTGATTAGCCAGAAACCGGTCCCAGGATGCTTGTTTCCGGTCCAGGGAAGACATGGCTTGGCAGTTCGGGCTGGACTGTTCCCATGAGGCACAGGGTCAGACTGATTTGCATATGGCCATGTCTGAACTGGGGTGGTGGAGTGAGCTAAAGAATGATGATGGATTAAACCCAGATCAGTTGACTGGGGGTGAGTGTTTGATTTGCTCAAACGCTCCGTCCATCATCCCCTTTGGTATCGCTTTGTTCGCCCTAAGTTGGCAGGGTATGCCCAGACGTGGGTCCCTTGCTCACTCTGCCACTGGATTCAAGCTAGCCTGGCTGATGACGGCTGATTAGCCAGAAACCGGTCCCAGGATGCTTGTTTCCGGTCCAGGGAAGACATGGCTTGGCAGTTCGGGCTGGACTGTTCCCATGAGGCACAGGGTCAGACTGATTTGCATATGGCCATGTCTGAACTGGGGTGGTGGAGTGAGCTAAAGAATGATGATGGATTAAACCCAGATCAGTTGACTGGGGGTGAGTGTTTGATTTGCTCAAACGCTCCGTCCATCATCCCCTTTGGTATCGCTTTGTTCGCCCTAAGTTGGCAGGGTATGCCCAGACGTGGGTCCCTTGCTCACTCTGCCACTGGATTCAAGCTAGCCTGGCTGATGACGGCTGATTAGCCAGAAACCGGTCCCAGGATGCTTGTTTCCGGTCCAGGGAAGACATGGCTTGGCAGTTCGGGCTGGACTGTTCCCATGAGGCACAGGGTCAGACTGATTTGCATATGGCCATGTCTGAACTGGGGTGGTGGAGTGAGCTAAAGAATGATGATGGATTAAACCCAGATCAGTTGACTGGGGGTGAGTGTTTGATTTGCTCAAACGCTCCGTCCATCATCCCCTTTGGTATCGCTTTGTTCGCCCTAAGTTGGCAGGGTATGCCCAGACGTGGGTCCCTTGCTCACTCTGCCACTGGATTCAAGCTAGCCTGGCTGATGACGGCTGATTAGCCAGAAACCGGTCCCAGGATGCTTGTTTCCGGTCCAGGGAAGACATGGCTTGGCAGTTCGGGCTGGACTGTTCCCATGAGGCACAGGGTCAGACTGATTTGCATATGGCCATGTCTGAACTGGGGTGGTGGAGTGAGCTAAAGAATGATGATGGATTAAACCCAGATCAGTTGACTGGGGGTGAGTGTTTGATTTGCTCAAACGCTCCGTCCATCATCCCCTTTGGTATCGCTTTGTTCGCCCTAAGTTGGCAGGGTATGCCCAGACGTGGGTCCCTTGCTCACTCTGCCACTGGATTCAAGCTAGCCTGGCTGATGACGGCTGATTAGCCAGAAACCGGTCCCAGGATGCTTGTTTCCGGTCCAGGGAAGACATGGCTTGGCAGTTCGGGCTGGACTGTTCCCATGAGGCACAGGGTCAGACTGATTTGCATATGGCCATGTCTGAACTGGGGTGGTGGAGTGAGCTAAAGAATGATGATGGATTAAACCCAGATCAGTTGACTGGGGGTGAGTGTTTGATTTGCTCAAACGCTCCGTCCATCATCCCCTTTGGTATCGCTTTGTTCGCCCTAAGTTGGCAGGGTATGCCCAGACGTGGGTCCCTTGCTCACTCTGCCACTGGATTCAAGCTAGCCTGGCTGATGACGGCTGATTAGCCAGAAACCGGTCCCAGGATGCTTGTTTCCGGTCCAGGGAAGACATGGCTTGGCAGTTCGGGCTGGACTGTTCCCATGAGGCACAGGGTCAGACTGATTTGCATATGGCCATGTCTGAACTGGGGTGGTGGAGTGAGCTAAAGAATGATGATGGATTAAACCCAGATCAGTTGACTGGGGGTGAGTGTTTGATTTGCTCAAACGCTCCGTCCATCATCCCCTTTGGTATCGCTTTGTTCGCCCTAAGTTGGCAGGGTATGCCCAGACGTGGGTCCCTTGCTCACTCTGCCACTGGATTCAAGCTAGCCTGGCTGATGACGGCTGATTAGCCAGAAACCGGTCCCAGGATGCTTGTTTCCGGTCCAGGGAAGACATGGCTTGGCAGTTCGGGCTGGACTGTTCCCATGAGGCACAGGGTCAGACTGATTTGCATATGGCCATGTCTGAACTGGGGTGGTGGAGTGAGCTAAAGAATGATGATGGATTAAACCCAGATCAGTTGACTGGGGGTGAGTGTTTGATTTGCTCAAACGCTCCGTCCATCATCCCCTTTGGTATCGCTTTGTTCGCCCTAAGTTGGCAGGGTATGCCCAGACGTGGGTCCCTTGCTCACTCTGCCACTGGATTCAAGCTAGCCTGGCTGATGACGGCTGATTAGCCAGAAACCGGTCCCAGGATGCTTGTTTCCGGTCCAGGGAAGACATGGCTTGGCAGTTCGGGCTGGACTGTTCCCATGAGGCACAGGGTCAGACTGATTTGCATATGGCCATGTCTGAACTGGGGTGGTGGAGTGAGCTAAAGAATGATGATGGATTAAACCCAGATCAGTTGACTGGGGGTGAGTGTTTGATTTGCTCAAACGCTCCGTCCATCATCCCCTTTGGTATCGCTTTGTTCGCCCTAAGTTGGCAGGGTATGCCCAGACGTGGGTCCCTTGCTCACTCTGCCACTGGATTCAAGCTAGCCTGGCTGATGACGGCTGATTAGCCAGAAACCGGTCCCAGGATGCTTGTTTCCGGTCCAGGGAAGACATGGCTTGGCAGTTCGGGCTGGACTGTTCCCATGAGGCACAGGGTCAGACTGATTTGCATATGGCCATGTCTGAACTGGGGTGGTGGAGTGAGCTAAAGAATGATGATGGATTAAACCCAGATCAGTTGACTGGGGGTGAGTGTTTGATTTGCTCAAACGCTCCGTCCATCATCCCCTTTGGTATCGCTTTGTTCGCCCTAAGTTGGCAGGGTATGCCCAGACGTGGGTCCCTTGCTCACTCTGCCACTGGATTCAAGCTAGCCTGGCTGATGACGGCTGATTAGCCAGAAACCGGTCCCAGGATGCTTGTTTCCGGTCCAGGGAAGACATGGCTTGGCAGTTCGGGCTGGACTGTTCCCATGAGGCACAGGGTCAGACTGATTTGCATATGGCCATGTCTGAACTGGGGTGGTGGAGTGAGCTAAAGAATGATGATGGATTAAACCCAGATCAGTTGACTGGGGGTGAGTGTTTGATTTGCTCAAACGCTCCGTCCATCATCCCCTTTGGTATCGCTTTGTTCGCCCTAAGTTGGCAGGGTATGCCCAGACGTGGGTCCCTTGCTCACTCTGCCACTGGATTCAAGCTAGCCTGGCTGATGACGGCTGATTAGCCAGAAACCGGTCCCAGGATGCTTGTTTCCGGTCCAGGGAAGACATGGCTTGGCAGTTCGGGCTGGACTGTTCCCATGAGGCACAGGGTCAGACTGATTTGCATATGGCCATGTCTGAACTGGGGTGGTGGAGTGAGCTAAAGAATGATGATGGATTAAACCCAGATCAGTTGACTGGGGGTGAGTGTTTGATTTGCTCAAACGCTCCGTCCATCATCCCCTTTGGTATCGCTTTGTTCGCCCTAAGTTGGCAGGGTATGCCCAGACGTGGGTCCCTTGCTCACTCTGCCACTGGATTCAAGCTAGCCTGGCTGATGACGGCTGATTAGCCAGAAACCGGTCCCAGGATGCTTGTTTCCGGTCCAGGGAAGACATGGCTTGGCAGTTCGGGCTGGACTGTTCCCATGAGGCACAGGGTCAGACTGATTTGCATATGGCCATGTCTGAACTGGGGTGGTGGAGTGAGCTAAAGAATGATGATGGATTAAACCCAGATCAGTTGACTGGGGGTGAGTGTTTGATTTGCTCAAACGCTCCGTCCATCATCCCCTTTGGTATCGCTTTGTTCGCCCTAAGTTGGCAGGGTATGCCCAGACGTGGGTCCCTTGCTCACTCTGCCACTGGATTCAAGCTAGCCTGGCTGATGACGGCTGATTAGCCAGAAACCGGTCCCAGGATGCTTGTTTCCGGTCCAGGGAAGACATGGCTTGGCAGTTCGGGCTGGACTGTTCCCATGAGGCACAGGGTCAGACTGATTTGCATATGGCCATGTCTGAACTGGGGTGGTGGAGTGAGCTAAAGAATGATGATGGATTAAACCCAGATCAGTTGACTGGGGGTGAGTGTTTGATTTGCTCAAACGCTCCGTCCATCATCCCCTTTGGTATCGCTTTGTTCGCCCTAAGTTGGCAGGGTATGCCCAGACGTGGGTCCCTTGCTCACTCTGCCACTGGATTCAAGCTAGCCTGGCTGATGACGGCTGATTAGCCAGAAACCGGTCCCAGGATGCTTGTTTCCGGTCCAGGGAAGACATGGCTTGGCAGTTCGGGCTGGACTGTTCCCATGAGGCACAGGGTCAGACTGATTTGCATATGGCCATGTCTGAACTGGGGTGGTGGAGTGAGCTAAAGAATGATGATGGATTAAACCCAGATCAGTTGACTGGGGGTGAGTGTTTGATTTGCTCAAACGCTCCGTCCATCATCCCCTTTGGTATCGCTTTGTTCGCCCTAAGTTGGCAGGGTATGCCCAGACGTGGGTCCCTTGCTCACTCTGCCACTGGATTCAAGCTAGCCTGGCTGATGACGGCTGATTAGCCAGAAACCGGTCCCAGGATGCTTGTTTCCGGTCCAGGGAAGACATGGCTTGGCAGTTCGGGCTGGACTGTTCCCATGAGGCACAGGGTCAGACTGATTTGCATATGGCCATGTCTGAACTGGGGTGGTGGAGTGAGCTAAAGAATGATGATGGATTAAACCCAGATCAGTTGACTGGGGGTGAGTGTTTGATTTGCTCAAACGCTCCGTCCATCATCCCCTTTGGTATCGCTTTGTTCGCCCTAAGTTGGCAGGGTATGCCCAGACGTGGGTCCCTTGCTCACTCTGCCACTGGATTCAAGCTAGCCTGGCTGATGACGGCTGATTAGCCAGAAACCGGTCCCAGGATGCTTGTTTCCGGTCCAGGGAAGACATGGCTTGGCAGTTCGGGCTGGACTGTTCCCATGAGGCACAGGGTCAGACTGATTTGCATATGGCCATGTCTGAACTGGGGTGGTGGAGTGAGCTAAAGAATGATGATGGATTAAACCCAGATCAGTTGACTGGGGGTGAGTGTTTGATTTGCTCAAACGCTCCGTCCATCATCCCCTTTGGTATCGCTTTGTTCGCCCTAAGTTGGCAGGGTATGCCCAGACGTGGGTCCCTTGCTCACTCTGCCACTGGATTCAAGCTAGCCTGGCTGATGACGGCTGATTAGCCAGAAACCGGTCCCAGGATGCTTGTTTCCGGTCCAGGGAAGACATGGCTTGGCAGTTCGGGCTGGACTGTTCCCATGAGGCACAGGGTCAGACTGATTTGCATATGGCCATGTCTGAACTGGGGTGGTGGAGTGAGCTAAAGAATGATGATGGATTAAACCCAGATCAGTTGACTGGGGGTGAGTGTTTGATTTGCTCAAACGCTCCGTCCATCATCCCCTTTGGTATCGCTTTGTTCGCCCTAAGTTGGCAGGGTATGCCCAGACGTGGGTCCC
The DNA here is from genome assembly GCA_963921515.1 of Calotriton arnoldi. Lineage (NCBI taxonomy): Eukaryota > Metazoa > Chordata > Amphibia > Caudata > Salamandridae > Calotriton > Calotriton arnoldi. Next base: position 2,153,840 of record CAWUFW010001225.1, read on the forward strand.
TTGCTCACTCTGCCACTGGATTCAAGCTAGCCTGGCTGATGACGGCTGATTAGCCAGAAACCGGTCCCAGGATGCTTGTTTCCGGTCCAGGGAAGACATGGCTTGGCAGTTCGGGCTGGACTGTTCCCATGAGGCACAGGGTCAGACTGATTTGCATATGGCCATGTCTGAACTGGGGTGGTGGAGTGAGCTAAAGAATGATGATGGATTAAACCCAGATCAGTTGACTGGGGGTGAGTGTTTGATTTGCTCAAACGCTCCGTCCATCATCCCCTTTGGTATCGCTTTGTTCGCCCTAAGTTGGCAGGGTATGCCCAGACGTGGGTCCCTTGCTCACTCTGCCACTGGATTCAAGCTAGCCTGGCTGATGACGGCTGATTAGCCAGAAACCGGTCCCAGGATGCTTGTTTCCGGTCCAGGGAAGACATGGCTTGGCAGTTCGGGCTGGACTGTTCCCATGAGGCACAGGGTCAGACTGATTTGCATATGGCCATGTCTGAACTGGGGTGGTGGAGTGAGCTAAAGAATGATGATGGATTAAACCCAGATCAGTTGACTGGGGGTGAGTGTTTGATTTGCTCAAACGCTCCGTCCATCATCCCCTTTGGTATCGCTTTGTTCGCCCTAAGTTGGCAGGGTATGCCCAGACGTGGGTCCCTTGCTCACTCTGCCACTGGATTCAAGCTAGCCTGGCTGATGACGGCTGATTAGCCAGAAACCGGTCCCAGGATGCTTGTTTCCGGTCCAGGGAAGACATGGCTTGGCAGTTCGGGCTGGACTGTTCCCATGAGGCACAGGGTCAGACTGATTTGCATATGGCCATGTCTGAACTGGGGTGGTGGAGTGAGCTAAAGAATGATGATGGATTAAACCCAGATCAGTTGACTGGGGGTGAGTGTTTGATTTGCTCAAACGCTCCGTCCATCATCCCCTTTGGTATCGCTTTGTTCGCCCTAAGTTGGCAGGGTATGCCCAGACGTGGGTCCCTTGCTCACTCTGCCACTGGATTCAAGCTAGCCTGGCTGATGACGGCTGATTAGCCAGAAACCGGTCCCAGGATGCTTGTTTCCGGTCCAGGGAAGACATGGCTTGGCAGTTCGGGCTGGACTGTTCCCATGAGGCACAGGGTCAGACTGATTTGCATATGGCCATGTCTGAACTGGGGTGGTGGAGTGAGCTAAAGAATGATGATGGATTAAACCCAGATCAGTTGACTGGGGGTGAGTGTTTGATTTGCTCAAACGCTCCGTCCATCATCCCCTTTGGTATCGCTTTGTTCGCCCTAAGTTGGCAGGGTATGCCCAGACGTGGGTCCCTTGCTCACTCTGCCACTGGATTCAAGCTAGCCTGGCTGATGACGGCTGATTAGCCAGAAACCGGTCCCAGGATGCTTGTTTCCGGTCCAGGGAAGACATGGCTTGGCAGTTCGGGCTGGACTGTTCCCATGAGGCACAGGGTCAGACTGATTTGCATATGGCCATGTCTGAACTGGGGTGGTGGAGTGAGCTAAAGAATGATGATGGATTAAACCCAGATCAGTTGACTGGGGGTGAGTGTTTGATTTGCTCAAACGCTCCGTCCATCATCCCCTTTGGTATCGCTTTGTTCGCCCTAAGTTGGCAGGGTATGCCCAGACGTGGGTCCCTTGCTCACTCTGCCACTGGATTCAAGCTAGCCTGGCTGATGACGGCTGATTAGCCAGAAACCGGTCCCAGGATGCTTGTTTCCGGTCCAGGGAAGACATGGCTTGGCAGTTCGGGCTGGACTGTTCCCATGAGGCACAGGGTCAGACTGATTTGCATATGGCCATGTCTGAACTGGGGTGGTGGAGTGAGCTAAAGAATGATGATGGATTAAACCCAGATCAGTTGACTGGGGGTGAGTGTTTGATTTGCTCAAACGCTCCGTCCATCATCCCCTTTGGTATCGCTTTGTTCGCCCTAAGTTGGCAGGGTATGCCCAGACGTGGGTCCCTTGCTCACTCTGCCACTGGATTCAAGCTAGCCTGGCTGATGACGGCTGATTAGCCAGAAACCGGTCCCAGGATGCTTGTTTCCGGTCCAGGGAAGACATGGCTTGGCAGTTCGGGCTGGACTGTTCCCATGAGGCACAGGGTCAGACTGATTTGCATATGGCCATGTCTGAACTGGGGTGGTGGAGTGAGCTAAAGAATGATGATGGATTAAACCCAGATCAGTTGACTGGGGGTGAGTGTTTGATTTGCTCAAACGCTCCGTCCATCATCCCCTTTGGTATCGCTTTGTTCGCCCTAAGTTGGCAGGGTATGCCCAGACGTGGGTCCCTTGCTCACTCTGCCACTGGATTCAAGCTAGCCTGGCTGATGACGGCTGATTAGCCAGAAACCGGTCCCAGGATGCTTGTTTCCGGTCCAGGGAAGACATGGCTTGGCAGTTCGGGCTGGACTGTTCCCATGAGGCACAGGGTCAGACTGATTTGCATATGGCCATGTCTGAACTGGGGTGGTGGAGTGAGCTAAAGAATGATGATGGATTAAACCCAGATCAGTTGACTGGGGGTGAGTGTTTGATTTGCTCAAACGCTCCGTCCATCATCCCCTTTGGTATCGCTTTGTTCGCCCTAAGTTGGCAGGGTATGCCCAGACGTGGGTCCCTTGCTCACTCTGCCACTGGATTCAAGCTAGCCTGGCTGATGACGGCTGATTAGCCAGAAACCGGTCCCAGGATGCTTGTTTCCGGTCCAGGGAAGACATGGCTTGGCAGTTCGGGCTGGACTGTTCCCATGAGGCACAGGGTCAGACTGATTTGCATATGGCCATGTCTGAACTGGGGTGGTGGAGTGAGCTAAAGAATGATGATGGATTAAACCCAGATCAGTTGACTGGGGGTGAGTGTTTGATTTGCTCAAACGCTCCGTCCATCATCCCCTTTGGTATCGCTTTGTTCGCCCTAAGTTGGCAGGGTATGCCCAGACGTGGGTCCCTTGCTCACTCTGCCACTGGATTCAAGCTAGCCTGGCTGATGACGGCTGATTAGCCAGAAACCGGTCCCAGGATGCTTGTTTCCGGTCCAGGGAAGACATGGCTTGGCAGTTCGGGCTGGACTGTTCCCATGAGGCACAGGGTCAGACTGATTTGCATATGGCCATGTCTGAACTGGGGTGGTGGAGTGAGCTAAAGAATGATGATGGATTAAACCCAGATCAGTTGACTGGGGGTGAGTGTTTGATTTGCTCAAACGCTCCGTCCATCATCCCCTTTGGTATCGCTTTGTTCGCCCTAAGTTGGCAGGGTATGCCCAGACGTGGGTCCCTTGCTCACTCTGCCACTGGATTCAAGCTAGCCTGGCTGATGACGGCTGATTAGCCAGAAACCGGTCCCAGGATGCTTGTTTCCGGTCCAGGGAAGACATGGCTTGGCAGTTCGGGCTGGACTGTTCCCATGAGGCACAGGGTCAGACTGATTTGCATATGGCCATGTCTGAACTGGGGTGGTGGAGTGAGCTAAAGAATGATGATGGATTAAACCCAGATCAGTTGACTGGGGGTGAGTGTTTGATTTGCTCAAACGCTCCGTCCATCATCCCCTTTGGTATCGCTTTGTTCGCCCTAAGTTGGCAGGGTATGCCCAGACGTGGGTCCCTTGCTCACTCTGCCACTGGATTCAAGCTAGCCTGGCTGATGACGGCTGATTAGCCAGAAACCGGTCCCAGGATGCTTGTTTCCGGTCCAGGGAAGACATGGCTTGGCAGTTCGGGCTGGACTGTTCCCATGAGGCACAGGGTCAGACTGATTTGCATATGGCCATGTCTGAACTGGGGTGGTGGAGTGAGCTAAAGAATGATGATGGATTAAACCCAGATCAGTTGACTGGGGGTGAGTGTTTGATTTGCTCAAACGCTCCGTCCATCATCCCCTTTGGTATCGCTTTGTTCGCCCTAAGTTGGCAGGGTATGCCCAGACGTGGGTCCCTTGCTCACTCTGCCACTGGATTCAAGCTAGCCTGGCTGATGACGGCTGATTAGCCAGAAACCGGTCCCAGGATGCTTGTTTCCGGTCCAGGGAAGACATGGCTTGGCAGTTCGGGCTGGACTGTTCCCATGAGGCACAGGGTCAGACTGATTTGCATATGGCCATGTCTGAACTGGGGTGGTGGAGTGAGCTAAAGAATGATGATGGATTAAACCCAGATCAGTTGACTGGGGGTGAGTGTTTGATTTGCTCAAACGCTCCGTCCATCATCCCCTTTGGTATCGCTTTGTTCGCCCTAAGTTGGCAGGGTATGCCCAGACGTGGGTCCCTTGCTCACTCTGCCACTGGATTCAAGCTAGCCTGGCTGATGACGGCTGATTAGCCAGAAACCGGTCCCAGGATGCTTGTTTCCGGTCCAGGGAAGACATGGCTTGGCAGTTCGGGCTGGACTGTTCCCATGAGGCACAGGGTCAGACTGATTTGCATATGGCCATGTCTGAACTGGGGTGGTGGAGTGAGCTAAAGAATGATGATGGATTAAACCCAGATCAGTTGACTGGGGGTGAGTGTTTGATTTGCTCAAACGCTCCGTCCATCATCCCCTTTGGTATCGCTTTGTTCGCCCTAAGTTGGCAGGGTATGCCCAGACGTGGGTCCCTTGCTCACTCTGCCACTGGATTCAAGCTAGCCTGGCTGATGACGGCTGATTAGCCAGAAACCGGTCCCAGGATGCTTGTTTCCGGTCCAGGGAAGACATGGCTTGGCAGTTCGGGCTGGACTGTTCCCATGAGGCACAGGGTCAGACTGATTTGCATATGGCCATGTCTGAACTGGGGTGGTGGAGTGAGCTAAAGAATGATGATGGATTAAACCCAGATCAGTTGACTGGGGGTGAGTGTTTGATTTGCTCAAACGCTCCGTCCATCATCCCCTTTGGTATCGCTTTGTTCGCCCTAAGTTGGCAGGGTATGCCCAGACGTGGGTCCCTTGCTCACTCTGCCACTGGATTCAAGCTAGCCTGGCTGATGACGGCTGATTAGCCAGAAACCGGTCCCAGGATGCTTGTTTCCGGTCCAGGGAAGACATGGCTTGGCAGTTCGGGCTGGACTGTTCCCATGAGGCACAGGGTCAGACTGATTTGCATATGGCCATGTCTGAACTGGGGTGGTGGAGTGAGCTAAAGAATGATGATGGATTAAACCCAGATCAGTTGACTGGGGGTGAGTGTTTGATTTGCTCAAACGCTCCGTCCATCATCCCCTTTGGTATCGCTTTGTTCGCCCTAAGTTGGCAGGGTATGCCCAGACGTGGGTCCCTTGCTCACTCTGCCACTGGATTCAAGCTAGCCTGGCTGATGACGGCTGATTAGCCAGAAACCGGTCCCAGGATGCTTGTTTCCGGTCCAGGGAAGACATGGCTTGGCAGTTCGGGCTGGACTGTTCCCATGAGGCACAGGGTCAGACTGATTTGCATATGGCCATGTCTGAACTGGGGTGGTGGAGTGAGCTAAAGAATGATGATGGATTAAACCCAGATCAGTTGACTGGGGGTGAGTGTTTGATTTGCTCAAACGCTCCGTCCATCATCCCCTTTGGTATCGCTTTGTTCGCCCTAAGTTGGCAGGGTATGCCCAGACGTGGGTCCCTTGCTCACTCTGCCACTGGATTCAAGCTAGCCTGGCTGATGACGGCTGATTAGCCAGAAACCGGTCCCAGGATGCTTGTTTCCGGTCCAGGGAAGACATGGCTTGGCAGTTCGGGCTGGACTGTTCCCATGAGGCACAGGGTCAGACTGATTTGCATATGGCCATGTCTGAACTGGGGTGGTGGAGTGAGCTAAAGAATGATGATGGATTAAACCCAGATCAGTTGACTGGGGGTGAGTGTTTGATTTGCTCAAACGCTCCGTCCATCATCCCCTTTGGTATCGCTTTGTTCGCCCTAAGTTGGCAGGGTATGCCCAGACGTGGGTCCCTTGCTCACTCTGCCACTGGATTCAAGCTAGCCTGGCTGATGACGGCTGATTAGCCAGAAACCGGTCCCAGGATGCTTGTTTCCGGTCCAGGGAAGACATGGCTTGGCAGTTCGGGCTGGACTGTTCCCATGAGGCACAGGGTCAGACTGATTTGCATATGGCCATGTCTGAACTGGGGTGGTGGAGTGAGCTAAAGAATGATGATGGATTAAACCCAGATCAGTTGACTGGGGGTGAGTGTTTGATTTGCTCAAACGCTCCGTCCATCATCCCCTTTGGTATCGCTTTGTTCGCCCTAAGTTGGCAGGGTATGCCCAGACGTGGGTCCCTTGCTCACTCTGCCACTGGATTCAAGCTAGCCTGGCTGATGACGGCTGATTAGCCAGAAACCGGTCCCAGGATGCTTGTTTCCGGTCCAGGGAAGACATGGCTTGGCAGTTCGGGCTGGACTGTTCCCATGAGGCACAGGGTCAGACTGATTTGCATATGGCCATGTCTGAACTGGGGTGGTGGAGTGAGCTAAAGAATGATGATGGATTAAACCCAGATCAGTTGACTGGGGGTGAGTGTTTGATTTGCTCAAACGCTCCGTCCATCATCCCCTTTGGTATCGCTTTGTTCGCCCTAAGTTGGCAGGGTATGCCCAGACGTGGGTCCCTTGCTCACTCTGCCACTGGATTCAAGCTAGCCTGGCTGATGACGGCTGATTAGCCAGAAACCGGTCCCAGGATGCTTGTTTCCGGTCCAGGGAAGACATGGCTTGGCAGTTCGGGCTGGACTGTTCCCATGAGGCACAGGGTCAGACTGATTTGCATATGGCCATGTCTGAACTGGGGTGGTGGAGTGAGCTAAAGAATGATGATGGATTAAACCCAGATCAGTTGACTGGGGGTGAGTGTTTGATTTGCTCAAACGCTCCGTCCATCATCCCCTTTGGTATCGCTTTGTTCGCCCTAAGTTGGCAGGGTATGCCCAGACGTGGGTCCCTTGCTCACTCTGCCACTGGATTCAAGCTAGCCTGGCTGATGACGGCTGATTAGCCAGAAACCGGTCCCAGGATGCTTGTTTCCGGTCCAGGGAAGACATGGCTTGGCAGTTCGGGCTGGACTGTTCCCATGAGGCACAGGGTCAGACTGATTTGCATATGGCCATGTCTGAACTGGGGTGGTGGAGTGAGCTAAAGAATGATGATGGATTAAACCCAGATCAGTTGACTGGGGGTGAGTGTTTGATTTGCTCAAACGCTCCGTCCATCATCCCCTTTGGTATCGCTTTGTTCGCCCTAAGTTGGCAGGGTATGCCCAGACGTGGGTCCCTTGCTCACTCTGCCACTGGATTCAAGCTAGCCTGGCTGATGACGGCTGATTAGCCAGAAACCGGTCCCAGGATGCTTGTTTCCGGTCCAGGGAAGACATGGCTTGGCAGTTCGGGCTGGACTGTTCCCATGAGGCACAGGGTCAGACTGATTTGCATATGGCCATGTCTGAACTGGGGTGGTGGAGTGAGCTAAAGAATGATGATGGATTAAACCCAGATCAGTTGACTGGGGGTGAGTGTTTGATTTGCTCAAACGCTCCGTCCATCATCCCCTTTGGTATCGCTTTGTTCGCCCTAAGTTGGCAGGGTATGCCCAGACGTGGGTCCCTTGCTCACTCTGCCACTGGATTCAAGCTAGCCTGGCTGATGACGGCTGATTAGCCAGAAACCGGTCCCAGGATGCTTGTTTCCGGTCCAGGGAAGACATGGCTTGGCAGTTCGGGCTGGACTGTTCCCATGAGGCACAGGGTCAGACTGATTTGCATATGGCCATGTCTGAACTGGGGTGGTGGAGTGAGCTAAAGAATGATGATGGATTAAACCCAGATCAGTTGACTGGGGGTGAGTGTTTGATTTGCTCAAACGCTCCGTCCATCATCCCCTTTGGTATCGCTTTGTTCGCCCTAAGTTGGCAGGGTATGCCCAGACGTGGGTCCCTTGCTCACTCTGCCACTGGATTCAAGCTAGCCTGGCTGATGACGGCTGATTAGCCAGAAACCGGTCCCAGGATGCTTGTTTCCGGTCCAGGGAAGACATGGCTTGGCAGTTCGGGCTGGACTGTTCCCATGAGGCACAGGGTCAGACTGATTTGCATATGGCCATGTCTGAACTGGGGTGGTGGAGTGAGCTAAAGAATGATGATGGATTAAACCCAGATCAGTTGACTGGGGGTGAGTGTTTGATTTGCTCAAACGCTCCGTCCATCATCCCCTTTGGTATCGCTTTGTTCGCCCTAAGTTGGCAGGGTATGCCCAGACGTGGGTCCCTTGCTCACTCTGCCACTGGATTCAAGCTAGCCTGGCTGATGACGGCTGATTAGCCAGAAACCGGTCCCAGGATGCTTGTTTCCGGTCCAGGGAAGACATGGCTTGGCAGTTCGGGCTGGACTGTTCCCATGAGGCACAGGGTCAGACTGATTTGCATATGGCCATGTCTGAACTGGGGTGGTGGAGTGAGCTAAAGAATGATGATGGATTAAACCCAGATCAGTTGACTGGGGGTGAGTGTTTGATTTGCTCAAACGCTCCGTCCATCATCCCCTTTGGTATCGCTTTGTTCGCCCTAAGTTGGCAGGGTATGCCCAGACGTGGGTCCCTTGCTCACTCTGCCACTGGATTCAAGCTAGCCTGGCTGATGACGGCTGATTAGCCAGAAACCGGTCCCAGGATGCTTGTTTCCGGTCCAGGGAAGACATGGCTTGGCAGTTCGGGCTGGACTGTTCCCATGAGGCACAGGGTCAGACTGATTTGCATATGGCCATGTCTGAACTGGGGTGGTGGAGTGAGCTAAAGAATGATGATGGATTAAACCCAGATCAGTTGACTGGGGGTGAGTGTTTGATTTGCTCAAACGCTCCGTCCATCATCCCCTTTGGTATCGCTTTGTTCGCCCTAAGTTGGCAGGGTATGCCCAGACGTGGGTCCCTTGCTCACTCTGCCACTGGATTCAAGCTAGCCTGGCTGATGACGGCTGATTAGCCAGAAACCGGTCCCAGGATGCTTGTTTCCGGTCCAGGGAAGACATGGCTTGGCAGTTCGGGCTGGACTGTTCCCATGAGGCACAGGGTCAGACTGATTTGCATATGGCCATGTCTGAACTGGGGTGGTGGAGTGAGCTAAAGAATGATGATGGATTAAACCCAGATCAGTTGACTGGGGGTGAGTGTTTGATTTGCTCAAACGCTCCGTCCATCATCCCCTTTGGTATCGCTTTGTTCGCCCTAAGTTGGCAGGGTATGCCCAGACGTGGGTCCCTTGCTCACTCTGCCACTGGATTCAAGCTAGCCTGGCTGATGACGGCTGATTAGCCAGAAACCGGTCCCAGGATGCTTGTTTCCGGTCCAGGGAAGACATGGCTTGGCAGTTCGGGCTGGACTGTTCCCATGAGGCACAGGGTCAGACTGATTTGCATATGGCCATGTCTGAACTGGGGTGGTGGAGTGAGCTAAAGAATGATGATGGATTAAACCCAGATCAGTTGACTGGGGGTGAGTGTTTGATTTGCTCAAACGCTCCGTCCATCATCCCCTTTGGTATCGCTTTGTTCGCCCTAAGTTGGCAGGGTATGCCCAGACGTGGGTCCCTTGCTCACTCTGCCACTGGATTCAAGCTAGCCTGGCTGATGACGGCTGATTAGCCAGAAACCGGTCCCAGGATGCTTGTTTCCGGTCCAGGGAAGACATGGCTTGGCAGTTCGGGCTGGACTGTTCCCATGAGGCACAGGGTCAGACTGATTTGCATATGGCCATGTCTGAACTGGGGTGGTGGAGTGAGCTAAAGAATGATGATGGATTAAACCCAGATCAGTTGACTGGGGGTGAGTGTTTGATTTGCTCAAACGCTCCGTCCATCATCCCCTTTGGTATCGCTTTGTTCGCCCTAAGTTGGCAGGGTATGCCCAGACGTGGGTCCCTTGCTCACTCTGCCACTGGATTCAAGCTAGCCTGGCTGATGACGGCTGATTAGCCAGAAACCGGTCCCAGGATGCTTGTTTCCGGTCCAGGGAAGACATGGCTTGGCAGTTCGGGCTGGACTGTTCCCATGAGGCACAGGGTCAGACTGATTTGCATATGGCCATGTCTGAACTGGGGTGGTGGAGTGAGCTAAAGAATGATGATGGATTAAACCCAGATCAGTTGACTGGGGGTGAGTGTTTGATTTGCTCAAACGCTCCGTCCATCATCCCCTTTGGTATCGCTTTGTTCGCCCTAAGTTGGCAGGGTATGCCCAGACGTGGGTCCCTTGCTCACTCTGCCACTGGATTCAAGCTAGCCTGGCTGATGACGGCTGATTAGCCAGAAACCGGTCCCAGGATGCTTGTTTCCGGTCCAGGGAAGACATGGCTTGGCAGTTCGGGCTGGACTGTTCCCATGAGGCACAGGGTCAGACTGATTTGCATATGGCCATGTCTGAACTGGGGTGGTGGAGTGAGCTAAAGAATGATGATGGATTAAACCCAGATCAGTTGACTGGGGGTGAGTGTTTGATTTGCTCAAACGCTCCGTCCATCATCCCCTTTGGTATCGCTTTGTTCGCCCTAAGTTGGCAGGGTATGCCCAGACGTGGGTCCCTTGCTCACTCTGCCACTGGATTCAAGCTAGCCTGGCTGATGACGGCTGATTAGCCAGAAACCGGTCCCAGGATGCTTGTTTCCGGTCCAGGGAAGACATGGCTTGGCAGTTCGGGCTGGACTGTTCCCATGAGGCACAGGGTCAGACTGATTTGCATATGGCCATGTCTGAACTGGGGTGGTGGAGTGAGCTAAAGAATGATGATGGATTAAACCCAGATCAGTTGACTGGGGGTGAGTGTTTGATTTGCTCAAACGCTCCGTCCATCATCCCCTTTGGTATCGCTTTGTTCGCCCTAAGTTGGCAGGGTATGCCCAGACGTGGGTCCCTTGCTCACTCTGCCACTGGATTCAAGCTAGCCTGGCTGATGACGGCTGATTAGCCAGAAACCGGTCCCAGGATGCTTGTTTCCGGTCCAGGGAAGACATGGCTTGGCAGTTCGGGCTGGACTGTTCCCATGAGGCACAGGGTCAGACTGATTTGCATATGGCCATGTCTGAACTGGGGTGGTGGAGTGAGCTAAAGAATGATGATGGATTAAACCCAGATCAGTTGACTGGGGGTGAGTGTTTGATTTGCTCAAACGCTCCGTCCATCATCCCCTTTGGTATCGCTTTGTTCGCCCTAAGTTGGCAGGGTATGCCCAGACGTGGGTCCCTTGCTCACTCTGCCACTGGATTCAAGCTAGCCTGGCTGATGACGGCTGATTAGCCAGAAACCGGTCCCAGGATGCTTGTTTCCGGTCCAGGGAAGACATGGCTTGGCAGTTCGGGCTGGACTGTTCCCATGAGGCACAGGGTCAGACTGATTTGCATATGGCCATGTCTGAACTGGGGTGGTGGAGTGAGCTAAAGAATGATGATGGATTAAACCCAGATCAGTTGACTGGGGGTGAGTGTTTGATTTGCTCAAACGCTCCGTCCATCATCCCCTTTGGTATCGCTTTGTTCGCCCTAAGTTGGCAGGGTATGCCCAGACGTGGGTCCCTTGCTCACTCTGCCACTGGATTCAAGCTAGCCTGGCTGATGACGGCTGATTAGCCAGAAACCGGTCCCAGGATGCTTGTTTCCGGTCCAGGGAAGACATGGCTTGGCAGTTCGGGCTGGACTGTTCCCATGAGGCACAGGGTCAGACTGATTTGCATATGGCCATGTCTGAACTGGGGTGGTGGAGTGAGCTAAAGAATGATGATGGATTAAACCCAGATCAGTTGACTGGGGGTGAGTGTTTGATTTGCTCAAACGCTCCGTCCATCATCCCCTTTGGTATCGCTTTGTTCGCCCTAAGTTGGCAGGGTATGCCCAGACGTGGGTCCCTTGCTCACTCTGCCACTGGATTCAAGCTAGCCTGGCTGATGACGGCTGATTAGCCAGAAACCGGTCCCAGGATGCTTGTTTCCGGTCCAGGGAAGACATGGCTTGGCAGTTCGGGCTGGACTGTTCCCATGAGGCACAGGGTCAGACTGATTTGCATATGGCCATGTCTGAACTGGGGTGGTGGAGTGAGCTAAAGAATGATGATGGATTAAACCCAGATCAGTTGACTGGGGGTGAGTGTTTGATTTGCTCAAACGCTCCGTCCATCATCCCCTTTGGTATCGCTTTGTTCGCCCTAAGTTGGCAGGGTATGCCCAGACGTGGGTCCCTTGCTCACTCTGCCACTGGATTCAAGCTAGCCTGGCTGATGACGGCTGATTAGCCAGAAACCGGTCCCAGGATGCTTGTTTCCGGTCCAGGGAAGACATGGCTTGGCAGTTCGGGCTGGACTGTTCCCATGAGGCACAGGGTCAGACTGATTTGCATATGGCCATGTCTGAACTGGGGTGGTGGAGTGAGCTAAAGAATGATGATGGATTAAACCCAGATCAGTTGACTGGGGGTGAGTGTTTGATTTGCTCAAACGCTCCGTCCATCATCCCCTTTGGTATCGCTTTGTTCGCCCTAAGTTGGCAGGGTATGCCCAGACGTGGGTCCCTTGCTCACTCTGCCACTGGATTCAAGCTAGCCTGGCTGATGACGGCTGATTAGCCAGAAACCGGTCCCAGGATGCTTGTTTCCGGTCCAGGGAAGACATGGCTTGGCAGTTCGGGCTGGACTGTTCCCATGAGGCACAGGGTCAGACTGATTTGCATATGGCCATGTCTGAACTGGGGTGGTGGAGTGAGCTAAAGAATGATGATGGATTAAACCCAGATCAGTTGACTGGGGGTGAGTGTTTGATTTGCTCAAACGCTCCGTCCATCATCCCCTTTGGTATCGCTTTGTTCGCCCTAAGTTGGCAGGGTATGCCCAGACGTGGGTCCCTTGCTCACTCTGCCACTGGATTCAAGCTAGCCTGGCTGATGACGGCTGATTAGCCAGAAACCGGTCCCAGGATGCTTGTTTCCGGTCCAGGGAAGACATGGCTTGGCAGTTCGGGCTGGACTGTTCCCATGAGGCACAGGGTCAGACTGATTTGCATATGGCCATGTCTGAACTGGGGTGGTGGAGTGAGCTAAAGAATGATGATGGATTAAACCCAGATCAGTTGACTGGGGGTGAGTGTTTGATTTGCTCAAACGCTCCGTCCATCATCCCCTTTGGTATCGCTTTGTTCGCCCTAAGTTGGCAGGGTATGCCCAGACGTGGGTCCCTTGCTCACTCTGCCACTGGATTCAAGCTAGCCTGGCTGATGACGGCTGATTAGCCAGAAACCGGTCCCAGGATGCTTGTTTCCGGTCCAGGGAAGACATGGCTTGGCAGTTCGGGCTGGACTGTTCCCATGAGGCACAGGGTCAGACTGATTTGCATATGGCCATGTCTGAACTGGGGTGGTGGAGTGAGCTAAAGAATGATGATGGATTAAACCCAGATCAGTTGACTGGGGGTGAGTGTTTGATTTGCTCAAACGCTCCGTCCATCATCCCCTTTGGTATCGCTTTGTTCGCCCTAAGTTGGCAGGGTATGCCCAGACGTGGGTCCCTTGCTCACTCTGCCACTGGATTCAAGCTAGCCTGGCTGATGACGGCTGATTAGCCAGAAACCGGTCCCAGGATGCTTGTTTCCGGTCCAGGGAAGACATGGCTTGGCAGTTCGGGCTGGACTGTTCCCATGAGGCACAGGGTCAGACTGATTTGCATATGGCCATGTCTGAACTGGGGTGGTGGAGTGAGCTAAAGAATGATGATGGATTAAACCCAGATCAGTTGACTGGGGGTGAGTGTTTGATTTGCTCAAACGCTCCGTCCATCATCCCCTTTGGTATCGCTTTGTTCGCCCTAAGTTGGCAGGGTATGCCCAGACGTGGGTCCCTTGCTCACTCTGCCACTGGATTCAAGCTAGCCTGGCTGATGACGGCTGATTAGCCAGAAACCGGTCCCAGGATGCTTGTTTCCGGTCCAGGGAAGACATGGCTTGGCAGTTCGGGCTGGACTGTTCCCATGAGGCACAGGGTCAGACTGATTTGCATATGGCCATGTCTGAACTGGGGTGGTGGAGTGAGCTAAAGAATGATGATGGATTAAACCCAGATCAGTTGACTGGGGGTGAGTGTTTGATTTGCTCAAACGCTCCGTCCATCATCCCCTTTGGTATCGCTTTGTTCGCCCTAAGTTGGCAGGGTATGCCCAGACGTGGGTCCCTTGCTCACTCTGCCACTGGATTCAAGCTAGCCTGGCTGATGACGGCTGATTAGCCAGAAACCGGTCCCAGGATGCTTGTTTCCGGTCCAGGGAAGACATGGCTTGGCAGTTCGGGCTGGACTGTTCCCATGAGGCACAGGGTCAGACTGATTTGCATATGGCCATGTCTGAACTGGGGTGGTGGAGTGAGCTAAAGAATGATGATGGATTAAACCCAGATCAGTTGACTGGGGGTGAGTGTTTGATTTGCTCAAACGCTCCGTCCATCATCCCCTTTGGTATCGCTTTGTTCGCCCTAAGTTGGCAGGGTATGCCCAGACGTGGGTCCCTTGCTCACTCTGCCACTGGATTCAAGCTAGCCTGGCTGATGACGGCTGATTAGCCAGAAACCGGTCCCAGGATGCTTGTTTCCGGTCCAGGGAAGACATGGCTTGGCAGTTCGGGCTGGACTGTTCCCATGAGGCACAGGGTCAGACTGATTTGCATATGGCCATGTCTGAACTGGGGTGGTGGAGTGAGCTAAAGAATGATGATGGATTAAACCCAGATCAGTTGACTGGGGGTGAGTGTTTGATTTGCTCAAACGCTCCGTCCATCATCCCCTTTGGTATCGCTTTGTTCGCCCTAAGTTGGCAGGGTATGCCCAGACGTGGGTCCCTTGCTCACTCTGCCACTGGATTCAAGCTAGCCTGGCTGATGACGGCTGATTAGCCAGAAACCGGTCCCAGGATGCTTGTTTCCGGTCCAGGGAAGACATGGCTTGGCAGTTCGGGCTGGACTGTTCCCATGAGGCACAGGGTCAGACTGATTTGCATATGGCCATGTCTGAACTGGGGTGGTGGAGTGAGCTAAAGAATGATGATGGATTAAACCCAGATCAGTTGACTGGGGGTGAGTGTTTGATTTGCTCAAACGCTCCGTCCATCATCCCCTTTGGTATCGCTTTGTTCGCCCTAAGTTGGCAGGGTATGCCCAGACGTGGGTCCCTTGCTCACTCTGCCACTGGATTCAAGCTAGCCTGGCTGATGACGGCTGATTAGCCAGAAACCGGTCCCAGGATGCTTGTTTCCGGTCCAGGGAAGACATGGCTTGGCAGTTCGGGCTGGACTGTTCCCATGAGGCACAGGGTCAGACTGATTTGCATATGGCCATGTCTGAACTGGGGTGGTGGAGTGAGCTAAAGAATGATGATGGATTAAACCCAGATCAGTTGACTGGGGGTGAGTGTTTGATTTGCTCAAACGCTCCGTCCATCATCCCCTTTGGTATCGCTTTGTTCGCCCTAAGTTGGCAGGGTATGCCCAGACGTGGGTCCCTTGCTCACTCTGCCACTGGATTCAAGCTAGCCTGGCTGATGACGGCTGATTAGCCAGAAACCGGTCCCAGGATGCTTGTTTCCGGTCCAGGGAAGACATGGCTTGGCAGTTCGGGCTGGACTGTTCCCATGAGGCACAGGGTCAGACTGATTTGCATATGGCCATGTCTGAACTGGGGTGGTGGAGTGAGCTAAAGAATGATGATGGATTAAACCCAGATCAGTTGACTGGGGGTGAGTGTTTGATTTGCTCAAACGCTCCGTCCATCATCCCCTTTGGTATCGCTTTGTTCGCCCTAAGTTGGCAGGGTATGCCCAGACGTGGGTCCCTTGCTCACTCTGCCACTGGATTCAAGCTAGCCTGGCTGATGACGGCTGATTAGCCAGAAACCGGTCCCAGGATGCTTGTTTCCGGTCCAGGGAAGACATGGCTTGGCAGTTCGGGCTGGACTGTTCCCATGAGGCACAGGGTCAGACTGATTTGCATATGGCCATGTCTGAACTGGGGTGGTGGAGTGAGCTAAAGAATGATGATGGATTAAACCCAGATCAGTTGACTGGGGGTGAGTGTTTGATTTGCTCAAACGCTCCGTCCATCATCCCCTTTGGTATCGCTTTGTTCGCCCTAAGTTGGCAGGGTATGCCCAGACGTGGGTCCCTTGCTCACTCTGCCACTGGATTCAAGCTAGCCTGGCTGATGACGGCTGATTAGCCAGAAACCGGTCCCAGGATGCTTGTTTCCGGTCCAGGGAAGACATGGCTTGGCAGTTCGGGCTGGACTGTTCCCATGAGGCACAGGGTCAGACTGATTTGCATATGGCCATGTCTGAACTGGGGTGGTGGAGTGAGCTAAAGAATGATGATGGATTAAACCCAGATCAGTTGACTGGGGGTGAGTGTTTGATTTGCTCAAACGCTCCGTCCATCATCCCCTTTGGTATCGCTTTGTTCGCCCTAAGTTGGCAGGGTATGCCCAGACGTGGGTCCCTTGCTCACTCTGCCACTGGATTCAAGCTAGCCTGGCTGATGACGGCTGATTAGCCAGAAACCGGTCCCAGGATGCTTGTTTCCGGTCCAGGGAAGACATGGCTTGGCAGTTCGGGCTGGACTGTTCCCATGAGGCACAGGGTCAGACTGATTTGCATATGGCCATGTCTGAACTGGGGTGGTGGAGTGAGCTAAAGAATGATGATGGATTAAACCCAGATCAGTTGACTGGGGGTGAGTGTTTGATTTGCTCAAACGCTCCGTCCATCATCCCCTTTGGTATCGCTTTGTTCGCCCTAAGTTGGCAGGGTATGCCCAGACGTGGGTCCCTTGCTCACTCTGCCACTGGATTCAAGCTAGCCTGGCTGATGACGGCTGATTAGCCAGAAACCGGTCCCAGGATGCTTGTTTCCGGTCCAGGGAAGACATGGCTTGGCAGTTCGGGCTGGACTGTTCCCATGAGGCACAGGGTCAGACTGATTTGCATATGGCCATGTCTGAACTGGGGTGGTGGAGTGAGCTAAAGAATGATGATGGATTAAACCCAGATCAGTTGACTGGGGGTGAGTGTTTGATTTGCTCAAACGCTCCGTCCATCATCCCCTTTGGTATCGCTTTGTTCGCCCTAAGTTGGCAGGGTATGCCCAGACGTGGGTCCCTTGCTCACTCTGCCACTGGATTCAAGCTAGCCTGGCTGATGACGGCTGATTAGCCAGAAACCGGTCCCAGGATGCTTGTTTCCGGTCCAGGGAAGACATGGCTTGGCAGTTCGGGCTGGACTGTTCCCATGAGGCACAGGGTCAGACTGATTTGCATATGGCCATGTCTGAACTGGGGTGGTGGAGTGAGCTAAAGAATGATGATGGATTAAACCCAGATCAGTTGACTGGGGGTGAGTGTTTGATTTGCTCAAACGCTCCGTCCATCATCCCCTTTGGTATCGCTTTGTTCGCCCTAAGTTGGCAGGGTATGCCCAGACGTGGGTCCCTTGCTCACTCTGCCACTGGATTCAAGCTAGCCTGGCTGATGACGGCTGATTAGCCAGAAACCGGTCCCAGGATGCTTGTTTCCGGTCCAGGGAAGACATGGCTTGGCAGTTCGGGCTGGACTGTTCCCATGAGGCACAGGGTCAGACTGATTTGCATATGGCCATGTCTGAACTGGGGTGGTGGAGTGAGCTAAAGAATGATGATGGATTAAACCCAGATCAGTTGACTGGGGGTGAGTGTTTGATTTGCTCAAACGCTCCGTCCATCATCCCCTTTGGTATCGCTTTGTTCGCCCTAAGTTGGCAGGGTATGCCCAGACGTGGGTCCCTTGCTCACTCTGCCACTGGATTCAAGCTAGCCTGGCTGATGACGGCTGATTAGCCAGAAACCGGTCCCAGGATGCTTGTTTCCGGTCCAGGGAAGACATGGCTTGGCAGTTCGGGCTGGACTGTTCCCATGAGGCACAGGGTCAGACTGATTTGCATATGGCCATGTCTGAACTGGGGTGGTGGAGTGAGCTAAAGAATGATGATGGATTAAACCCAGATCAGTTGACTGGGGGTGAGTGTTTGATTTGCTCAAACGCTCCGTCCATCATCCCCTTTGGTATCGCTTTGTTCGCCCTAAGTTGGCAGGGTATGCCCAGACGTGGGTCCCTTGCTCACTCTGCCACTGGATTCAAGCTAGCCTGGCTGATGACGGCTGATTAGCCAGAAACCGGTCCCAGGATGCTTGTTTCCGGTCCAGGGAAGACATGGCTTGGCAGTTCGGGCTGGACTGTTCCCATGAGGCACAGGGTCAGACTGATTTGCATATGGCCATGTCTGAACTGGGGTGGTGGAGTGAGCTAAAGAATGATGATGGATTAAACCCAGATCAGTTGACTGGGGGTGAGTGTTTGATTTGCTCAAACGCTCCGTCCATCATCCCCTTTGGTATCGCTTGTTCGCCCTAAGTTGGCAGGGTATGCCCAGACGTGGGTCCCTTGCTCACTCTGCCACTGGATTCAAGCTAGCCTGGCTGATGACGGCTGATTAGCCAGAAACCGGTCCCAGGATGCTTGTTTCCGGTCCAGGGAAGACATGGCTTGGCAGTTCGGGCTGGACTGTTCCCATGAGGCACAGGGTCAGACTGATTTGCATATGGCCATGTCTGAACTGGGGTGGTGGAGTGAGCTAAAGAATGATGATGGATTAAACCCAGATCAGTTGACTGGGGGTGAGTGTTTGATTTGCTCAAACGCTCCGTCCATCATCCCCTTTGGTATCGCTTGTTCGCCCTAAGTTGGCAGGGTATGCCCAGACGTGGGTCCCTTGCTCACTCTGCCACTGGATTCAAGCTAGCCTGGCTGATGACGGCTGATTAGCCAGAAACCGGTCCCAGGATGCTTGTTTCCGGTCCAGGGAAGACATGGCTTGGCAGTTCGGGCTGGACTGTTCCCATGAGGCACAGGGTCAGACTGATTTGCATATGGCCATGTCTGAACTGGGGTGGTGGAGTGAGCTAAAGAATGATGATGGATTAAACCCAGATCAGTTGACTGGGGGTGAGTGTTTGATTTGCTCAAACGCTCCGTCCATCATCCCCTTTGGTATCGCTTGTTCGCCCTAAGTTGGCAGGGTATGCCCAGACGTGGGTCCCTTGCTCACTCTGCCACTGGATTCAAGCTAGCCTGGCTGATGACGGCTGATTAGCCAGAAACCGGTCCCAGGATGCTTGTTTCCGGTCCAGGGAAGACATGGCTTGGCAGTTCGGGCTGGACTGTTCCCATGAGGCACAGGGTCAGACTGATTTGCATATGGCCATGTCTGAACTGGGGTGGTGGAGTGAGCTAAAGAATGATGATGGATTAAACCCAGATCAGTTGACTGGGGGTGAGTGTTTGATTTGCTCAAACGCTCCGTCCATCATCCCCTTTGGTATCGCTTGTTCGCCCTAAGTTGGCAGGGTATGCCCAGACGTGGGTCCCTTGCTCACTCTGCCACTGGATTCAAGCTAGCCTGGCTGATGACGGCTGATTAGCCAGAAACCGGTCCCAGGATGCTTGTTTCCGGTCCAGGGAAGACATGGCTTGGCAGTTCGGGCTGGACTGTTCCCATGAGGCACAGGGTCAGACTGATTTGCATATGGCCATGTCTGAACTGGGGTGGTGGAGTGAGCTAAAGAATGATGATGGATTAAACCCAGATCAGTTGACTGGGGGTGAGTGTTTGATTAGCTCAAACGCTCCGTCCATCATCCCCTTTGGTATCGCTTGTTCGCCCTAAGTTGGCAGGGTATGCCCAGACGTGGGTCCCTTGCTCACTCTGCCACTGGATTCAAGCTAGCCTGGCTGATGACGGCTGATTAGCCAGAAACCGGTCCCAGGATGCTTGTTTCCGGTCCAGGGAAGACATGGCTTGGCAGTTCGGGCTGGACTGTTCCCATGAGGCACAGGGTCAGACTGATTTGCATATGGCCATGTCTGAACTGGGGTGGTGGAGTGAGCTAAAGAATGATGATGGATTAAACCCAGATCAGTTGACTGGGGGTGAGTGTTTGATTAGCTCAAACGCTCCGTCCATCATCCCCTTTGGTATCGCTTGTTCGCCCTAAGTTGGCAGGGTATGCCCAGACGTGGGTCCCTTGCTCACTCTGCCACTGGATTCAAGCTAGCCTGGCTGATGACGGCTGATTAGCCAGAAACCGGTCCCAGGATGCTTGTTTCCGGTCCAGGGAAGACATGGCTTGGCAGTTCGGGCTGGACTGTTCCCATGAGGCACAGGGTCAGACTGATTTGCATATGGCCATGTCTGAACTGGGGTGGTGGAGTGAGCTAAAGAATGATGATGGATTAAACCCAGATCAGTTGACTGGGGGTGAGTGTTTGATTAGCTCAAACGCTCCGTCCATCATCCCCTTTGGTATCGCTTGTTCGCCCTAAGTTGGCAGGGTATGCCCAGACGTGGGTCCCTTGCTCACTCTGCCACTGGATTCAAGCTAGCCTGGCTGATGACGGCTGAATAGCCAGAAACCGGTCCCAGGATGCTTGTTTCCGGT